>JBBBDQ010000642.1:1415000-1787500 GCA_037127315.1 Ascarosepion bandense
TATCTATCTATCTATCTATCTATCTATCTATCTATCTATCTATCTATCTCAACCTGTTCATATCTATCTATCTATCTATCTATCTATCTATCTATCTATCTATCTATCTATCTAAACTTTATTCTCAGTAAGTACATGTTTGAGAAGACACGGGTGTATTTTCTTTGAAACAATGAATTGATATCGACCGGCCTAGAAATATCTACTACTACTACTACTACTACTACTACTACTACTCATGCGCGTATCATTGAATGCGCCGGACAAAGAATATTTGGTACCGGTATAGTATGTGGCCTACTGTTTGAATGTGGCCAAAGAAATTCTGTCACTGGTGTAGTATTAGGCCTTCCTTAAAAAGCGTATCGTATGTGGCCTACCTAAAAAAGCGTATTATAAGGAAGTATTATAACTGTCTAGTAAGGATTAGGGTGAGGGGTTAGGGTTAAGATACACAATAAACAACCGAATACTTATATCTATAAATATACTCTTACTGAGGTAGGACACATTTAAACCAGGTAGGCCACATACCATATCAGCTCAAAGAGGTAGACAACAAAAATGTCAACTGTGTTCAGATCTGGCCATTTCCTGGGTATTCCAGTTTTGGCAACTGATCCGTTTTTTATAAGCATTTCACTCCAAGCAAGGCAGAAATGCCACTGGTGCACAGTGGGGTACAGTGAGAGAACAAAAAAAACTACAGTAGATGTCGAATAAAAGATAAGCGATGGATGGGAATCCAGTTGATAAAAGATCTGTTACTCTTGATATCTTTTGAGATATAAAGAGCAACAGATCGAACTTCGCCGTTCTTACCAAGAGCCTAGGATATATATTCAGTGATGGTCGTTAGCACATCAGCAGTAGACCTAGTGAAACAGAAGTCATATTGCTTGTCAGAGAGAAGGTTGTGAGTTGTGAGATACCTAACTATTTAAGCATTGATAAATAACCTCGAATAGCTTGCTCAAAAGAGGTAAGAGGCTAATAGAACGATAATTCGAGGGCTCCCCAGAGTTCTTAAAAGCAAGAACTACAGATGAGGACTTCCAAGTACGAAGAAGTGAGGCAGGAGTTAAAGAGCTTGAACAGAATTGGAGCCAACTCAGGGATAAAATTAGGACGATGCCTAGAATTCCATCACTTCGCATGTCTTGTGAGAGTCAAGCTTATAAATTATGCTAGAGACTAGATATGGGTTTATATATATATATTACTCAGTTGAGACTTATTACTAGGGAGTGATTACTTTAGACGAGTCAAGTGTGAAGTTGGATGAGAATTTGCGAGCAAAGCACTCGACCTTGTCTGCTGTAGATGTGAAAACTTCGAATTGATTAAATAGAGGAGGGATCGTGAGCTTTCTGTTGTTCATCACACTCTTGCAGAGTAGCCAGTAATATGTGGAACTAAACTTGCGAGATACTATACGTTGCTTCCAGCAAATAACAGCTTAGCATAATTTAGGATACGCTTACATTCATTACAAGCAGAAAAAAAGAGGTGCCTATTGTGATCAGGTGTGTCGCTCTGGTAAAACCGGAAGAAGTGATTCCTGTGAGTGATAGCAGCCGAGCAAGCAGTAGAAAACCAAGGAGATGAACGAGGTTTAAGTCGAAATTTTCTAGCTGGGATAAAAGCATCAATACCGGCTTTCATCCAGGAGGATAATTCAGAGGCGCAGTCTTGAACAGAGAGACTAAAATCTTTGTTCAAAGGGACATCGCAAAAGAAATCACGGAACGAGGCCCAGTCCGCTCGTTGATAGCAGTAAGATATTCTGTTGGTAGGGGATTCCTGGACTGAGGGTGTTATGGTGAAACACAGCTATTCCTCAGATAATGGACTCTCCCTCCTATAGTAATAAGAGTTAACAGGAAGTTCCTGAGAAGTTCTTGGGAAATTCTTAGGAGTTCTTAGAAGTTCAAGAGGGTTCTTTAGAGTTCTATTGTAGTTCAGTAGAACAATTAGTTTGTTCCAGTTTGAACATAGTTGAACTAAAGCAGTTGATATTAGTCGGCAGTTAGCCGAATACGAAGTTCCTAACATTTTGGGTGCGTTAAGTCAATTAGCAACCAACATAAGCACGATTATAACTTTCAGTGTGAAAACTACTCCACAACAAAAGGGGAGTAGAAAAAGATATTTACTGACACAAAAACATAATCAGAGTTGCAAAGAGGGCAGAGCTGCATAACGTGGCACGAATCTCGGCTAGGAGTAAGAAAGAGATCTATAAGAGAAGCGTGTCCATTGTGGTTACTGGGAAACGCGTAGAGAAATCAACCACTTGCGTGAGAAATTAGTATAATTGGGTGGCCTAATAATTATGGCCGGTAGTGTACGTCATGACAATACACGGCACATAAAAGAAAGTAGAAGAGCATTTAACAAGTTCATATTAAGTTCTTTTGAGAAGAAAATGTAAACTGTAGAACTTTAAACAGGCGTTTTTTATACCTGGCTATTCCCCCTTCGAATATGCGTTGTATTGCAATGGATATAGGCTCGGAATGAAAAATTAGATGCAGTTAAATTCTTTGCATTCACTCACGCGAAAATATCCTTATAACACGAGCCATGGCTGATTCCAGTCAACCTTCTTTACCTTCGGACGATTCCGCCCACGTTGTGTTGTTGATCTTGGATTAACCAAATCAGGATTGCTTGTTGTCGCTTGGCGAGGTTGGCCCAAACATCGAGAGATCGGTATATAATGAAAACTAGATTTAAGACCTCAACGACACGGTGTATATATATATATATACAAGATTTACAAGATTTACAAGCAAGTCTCAACAGTTGGCTGGTATTTTAAAATTACTTCAGTAACAATGTTTTCTGAGTTGGGGGTTCAATCAATTGTTTTTTAGCATCACGTTCGTTTCGGTCCGACCGTATTATTCAACCCACCATTCATCAGTAGTCTCAGCCTTCTCTTCCCCATTTCCTGACACCCCCTATAACCTGTCACTCTTTCTCATAACTTTCCTCTTATGTAACCCCCTGCAAAACAGTGGCAGTAAAATGCCTTGCTTGAAGCGATATGTTTATAAAATAATAAATTAAATATTTAAAAATTCATTTGATGCGCATGTTATTGTGCAGTATTTCAAAAGAACCATTCTATTTTCATTTACAATTATTCATTTGGTAATAAATTCTAAAAAATAGCATGAAATATATCATTTTTTAAACACTGGGGTCGCCTAGTAATTATGGCCGGTAGTCTATATATATATATATATAGAGAGAGAGAGAGAGAGAAAAACAGCAAATCTACAGGGCGCGATGAATAAATTGTCGATATTTGCCTTGTAAAATTTTGCAAAGTAATAATAACAAAAGAATCATTCTATTTTCATTTAAAATTATTCACTTGGCAATAAATACTAAAAAATAGAGTTTTTCAGCCACTTGTCATGGTGGGCATTGAAGTCACCGAATACAAATTCATAAGCGACTGGACGAAGGGAAATGGCCTTGTCTATATTGTCAGAAATATTATCTTGCATGTAGCGGTCAGAAGAAGGATGGCGGTAGAGAAAGAAAAGATAGCTTACTGAGTTTAAGAGATAGGAACAGAGACAAAGAGATTCAAGAAAGATCTCCCTAGCCAGAGGGAGATGTTTGCTAAATTAAACACCCAGGCCATGCAAGTAGACATTAGAGTTCTTCCTAAAGAGAGGGTGGTATCCAGAAATCGAGAATTCAGAAGAGGGAATTGTAGGGTTGAAGTTAGTTTCGCAGAGAGCTAGTATGTCAGGTGACCGTTCGTAGAGGAACGATTCCACTCTACAAAAGTTAAAAATAATTCTGAACGATCTTTGACCAGTGACATAGAGCACGATCAGGTATAAATATTGTGCTCTTGTGAACCTGTATATAGAGTTTTAGTTTATCCTGCAGTAGTTCTACCAACCTTGCACGATTCATCGCTGTTCCTGGAGACAATAAATGAAGTCTAAGTGTTCTAAATTTGGATATGGCACCCGAAATCATCTGGCTTGATGGGCGTTTTATAATGTAAATTAAATCTCTTACCATGGCTCTTAAAACGCTTTTGTCACGCATAAACATTTGCAGAGTAGATTCATTAGTCTTATTGCTGTATTACCGAGGTGGATACGATAAACAGAGAAAGTGTGATGCGGTATTATTGAACACAGTATCCGGTACTAAATGGATACACACAGAACAGTACAATAGTTACAATGACAGACAAGACAGAACTAATAGTAGAGAGGAGAGATTTAAGTCGCAATAGTCGCCGAAGTAATCAGTCGGAATATTACTCGAATGACACCCGAATATTACGCCTCAAATGCTACTATTTTTTACTTAAATAGACCGTTTGAAACCATGAGCTATTCCATCACTGAGAGTGCTGCAGGGGTACCAGCCACTCTACAACACTTTCCAACAAATATTTTCATGACAACTGCCCTGACGAGCTTTCTTCCCTGATTTCCTGTCCACATGTATTTGTTTGCTAATAGATTGGCATCAAGGTTCAACCTTTTCATCGACAAAATGGTTAAATGTAACCCCCTTCTTCTACTCTAACGGTTTGTTTTCTCGCACTTCCCGTTTTAAAACTCCCTTCCGTTTGCTTGCTTCCCTGGTATCTACAGTTTCTAAAAGTTTAAGGGTAACATCAATTGTCATCTTTTATCTCCTTGATTCCCATCCTTCTCTTATTCTTTCTTCGACATCCTCTGTAATTTTTTCTTTTCTTTTTTTTTTTTTTATCACGTTGTTACCCCCTACGCACCAGTGGCTTTCCTGTCTTGCTTGGGGTGAAATACGTAAAACAAATTGAAAATATAATTTTGCTCGTCTTTAGTTGGTTAGGTTTCATGTTGCCTGGCAAATTTCCAGACGTTTGGATTTCATAACTGCAGCTAATCGTGGTTTACGATCAGGTTTAAATAATTTCAGACCAAACTCAAATTTCAAGCGTCGTAAAACCGTCAAGAACTGAAATGTATATCATTTTTGAAGCAGAGCAGTGCGTATCTTTTTACAGGAACTTTGAACAATCCGTTTCATGAAATGGTCATATCTGGCACTAATTTTCTTTAGATATCCATTTCCCTCCCTGTCTCTAAATCTCCCTAAATTTCGGAAATTCTCGACAGCCGTGTGCACAGCTGTTTTGCCACGAGCTACTTTTACACTAATTTCAAGTTCAGAAAAGTATTCATCGCATGGAATGACAATTTAGGCTCTGCGTGTAGGTGAAAGTGATCATTATATATGTCCATATTTTAAAGCATAATTCACTACATAAATACTATCAAAATGGTTGCGAATTTGGCAGTGATATATCATGCGTGATTAATGGTTGATGTAATAACAAAAAGTTATTACATCACCCAATCACATATGATAGAAGATAATACAAAAATAAAAAGAATGAAAATAACCCTGTTACATCTAAGGGGTTGTTGTGTTGCTTGGTTTTGTATAATTAGAAAATAACACAAACTTGAATTAATGTCGTTTATTTTTTTATATAAAACTTTAAGTTTTTACATCAAGTTAACAACCGTTAATTTTTGTGTGTGGATACAGGAGCAGACTAGCTGAATTCTCTTCACTCTGGGAGGATAGTAGTAAACGCGTCTATCCCTTCTGGACTCTAGTTGTCAACTGACAGCGTCTTCCTCTTTTCATATCTCCAACCAAACTACTGTCCTTCACTCCTACTTCTTACTGCTACTCCTACCAAAAGAAACCGTTAACTTGTTTAACGGTTTTGCCGCCCAATTTTAAATTCTTCGCGTCAGTGTGTCTACCTTTTTCTATTTTTAGCACACTCGCCATTTTATAAACCATAACAGGGTCTTAAACTTTTATTAATGAATGTTTATTTAACAACTCCGAGGGTATTTGTTGGTCGTTTTATTCCAAACGACGAATTTATCGGTGGGTGCCCAGTTTGTGTCATTGTTATATATACTTGTTAAATCAGAAGTGGATTGTTTTTTAGTCAGGTCCCATACGTAATACACGATTTGAGCGATCATGTCTCGAAAAAGACATGACTTGTTAAACAGAGGATTATCCCGCAGTAGTTTGCCTTTGCTTTCTGCGGTAGACTGGTTGCCATCCAAGGCTATAGAACCCAATCTGTCTTGTTACTTAACCCATAACTGGAAGGAAGAGACGGTTTAATACTTTTCCCAGGGGTATTTGTGCGTAAGTGAATGCGAGGGAATTCAACTGGAATTCGAACTCGGCTCTCCGAGTTGTCGTTTCTAGTCGATATGTTGATATATTTTGGAGTTCTTGTTGAAATAAATAACGAGAAGAGCTCGGAAACAGTGAAATAAAATAATGTATTAACAAAATACAATAGTTGTTACAGCTGAGTCGTATCTCCACTCAGCTACAGGGCAAATCAAGTTATGACCTTTACTCTCTGAGTCTCTGGATCTGACTGCCCGGAAGACAGAACCTGGTAACCGGACGTGACGTCAGGAATAGTCCATTAATCAATCGACTGAAAGGGGTGCCACCCTAACGAGATAATACCTCAATTTTAAGAAATAGATTAGATTGTTTTTGTTATCATTCTTTATGTTTTCGTTCTGAGACGCTGTCACTAAAATGATTCAGTCAATGAAGTGCCATACGTGATACACGCTTGGGAAATCATGTCTCGAAAGACACATGACTAACTGACAGAACATTTTCCCGCAGTAGGTTGACATTACTTTCTGCAGTAGACTGGTTACTAACCAAGGCTATGCAACCAAATCTGTCCTGTTATTTAACTCATAGCTGGAGGGAAGAGACGGATTAATATTTTTCCCAAGGGTATTTGTGCGTAAGTTAATGTAACGAATTCAACTGGAATTAGAACTCGGATCTCCCATTTCTCGTTCCGAGCCGATATCCACTGCACCACTACGCACATCCTACTGAACTTATACTGGGACTATAGGTTTTAACGGATGTATGATAGCTAGCAAAAGAGACAACCAAATGACAATACAATCTGGGGACGTCAAAATCAAACAAGTACAAAAACTATCGGGAAAGACTAGATAAAGGGTGACTCTAAAATCTGAATCGGAATAGCGAAAAATGGCAATACTCTAAATTATAATAAAGACCGTTGTATATATATATATATATATATATATATATATATATATATATAATCTTTTTCTTTCTTTTTCCTTTTTATTTTTATTTTCTTTTTTAATTTCTTTGCAAATCTATTTAAAAAGGAAAATTAGACTGATTTTTCTCCAGTTTCTGAAAGGATTTTTTGGTTGCTGAGGTGATGTGTTATCCCCCGTGGGGATTTTCACATCGAAATGGTCATTCAACATCATTGAATTAATCCTTTTTAAATTTATATTTACTCTGTAATATTTTATTACGTGGAGCTCTTTTCCTGTATCATTTTTTAATATTAAAATAAAATTTTTAATATTAATTAGGATCGGGTTTTTTGAATTTACCTTCCTGCTTTTTTCACTTGGATTAAAGTATCTGAATTAATATATATATATATATATATATATATATATATATATATATATATATAAATTCTATTCTATAAAGTCTATTTTTGCTTCTTTTTTTTTTCTTTGTAAGTGAAAGGATGGGGAAATGGCGTGTTTGGCTTGATAGACGAAAAGAGTTAAGGAGATATAATAGACTGATCTTAAAAGAATTCTCAAATCTTGACCGTTATCTATTTTTGTTTCCCCCCACCCACCTTTGTCCCAGTGTCTTCTTCATTTTGGAATGGAACCATGTCGCTGAGGTGATGTGGATTCTCTATTAGAGATTTCATGTCGAAATGTGCATCCGACATTTTTGAATTTTGAAAATTTTCTCTAATTTATATTGGCTCTGTAATCCTAAGTACATTGAGCTCTCCTCCTGCATCATTTTTTTAATATTAAAAATTTTTAAATATTAATTAGGATCAGGTTCTTGGAATTTACCTTCCTACTTTTCCATTTCGGATTAAATAATATATATATATATATAAGTTGAATATATAGATTAAAATCCGACAAGATGAATAGAATAAATAAAGAACAAGTAGGAAAAAAGTGTTTTCAATCTAACACGTTTCATTTATAACAATGGTCCGGGGTATGACGGTCAACTGCAACCGGCAGCTAGACCTATGATTGGAAAGTTGTGAGAAGCATGCAACCACCTCTTAATTGCTGTTTTTCCCAGGTCCACTCTGATCCGGTGTGGTAGCACCTGTTAGGGTCCCAACTATGGCCAAATAGTTAAAGTGGGGTCAAAACACTATGAAAGTATAAAAATAAACTTTTATAGAAATATATACATTTTTGAAAGAAAATGTTACTAAGAATAAATTTTTGAAAAAAAAATTATTGTCATAACACATTTTTGAAAAAAAAAATTATTGCCATAACACATTTTTGAAGGAAAAAAAAATAATCTCACCAAAAGGTTTTTGAATACAAAACTAGAAGATATTTTCTGTTTTCTAAAATAAAAAAGAATAAAAATAAAAAAAATTTCATTAAAATCGAACTAAATCAACCTTTCGACTGTAATCGAACAATATGAAATAAAAATACCTTAAAACCTCACCTTTTTGGCTTTAAATAACCAACAGAGGTTGATATGCCGTTAAACAAAACTCAAACTCAAACTTATAACAAGCTTCTTCAGAGATTTAATGAGGACGAATTATTTAAAAATCCGCGAGACAGTATTTCTAAAATTAGGTATAGTGTCAAACGTAAGATACGTGTCACGTGTGATAATGCAATATGATATTCATCCGCTGCTTTATCACACGTGACACATATTTGACGTTTGAAACTATACCTCATTTAAAAATACGGTTTCTCGGATTTTTAAATCATTCGTCCTTATTAACTCTTTGAAGAAGCTTGTTATAAGTGAAACATGTTAGATTAAGGACACTTTTTTCCTACTTATCTTTATTCTATTCATCATCATCATCATCATCATCTCTCTCTCTCTCTCTCTCTCTCTCTCTCTATATATATATATATATATATATATATATATATATATATATATATATGTATAAATGTATCGTTATACTGGTTTCGAAAAACCCTCCGAGTACATACGCGGAATGAAAAAAATGTAATAAAAAAAGAACGAGCTAAGCACGTGAACATCAGTCAAAGTACGTAGCCCAATGAAAAAAAAACCGAGACGATTAACCTAAAACCAACTTTCCCTGAAGAGCCAACTTTCTCTGAAGATCCAATTTGGTGAAACCTTGGTAGGTTCGTTGGCTTTCTAGGTTGGCTATTTACTATATATATATATATATATATATATATATATATATATATATATATATATATATATATATATTTGTTACCTGTCACGCTCATAGAGAGAGAGGCTATAGCGAGGCAGCGTCGGCTCAGTTCATTCTCTTTACGACCAGTTATTAAACTTTACTACGAGTTTTGAAAGCTCTTGCCGCGTGTTTACTTCTAACAGTGCCTTATTTAATTTTTTTCACTCTCTATTGTAATAAAGACCGTAGTATATATATATATATATATCTTCAAGTGAATAAGGAACGAAGAAAATATTAACAACGTTCAAAAGATTAATTTAAAACAGTGCTCCATATAAAAATAGAGTTTGAATATTTATTATAAATTATAGTTTAGAACATCTACAAATAATGATCAACTACAAAGGTGAACATTTAAACAGTAACCACTTCTGTGATTTAGCATTATTCTTTTGTCATGAATTGACTTCTCTCGGCTTTTAGTGTGTGTATACACCGTGAATATATTACAAGCTAAAATTTCGTCCTCTCTCAGACATGCGCAGACAGCTTAGGGGTAGTCACTTCGATTGACACTAAATCGGTCAAGATTCGACCCCTGCTGGAAGTAAGTCAAAAGATGAGCTGTGATACAGTGGCCGAATATATATATATATATATATATATATATATATATATATATATATATATTACGGAAATTAACGAAGATTAACGAAACTTGGTTATAAACAACCGACAATTTGAAATGATTTGTTTGAACATGATTTTGTATCGATACTCGTATTTAAGTAGATATTCTGTTTTTAATTAAACAGTATTATATATTTATATCTACTAAATACTGTTTAATTAAAAACAGAATATCTACTTAAATACGGCCATTGATAAAAAATAATGTTCAAACAAACCATTTCATATATATATATATATATATATATATATATATATATATATATATATTAGAACATGTACAAATCATCATCTACTACAAAGTGTGCATTTTTTTCGACATTAAATGGACAATGTCTCATCAGGTAGTGTGAAGGGAGATGAAAAATTATTTTCCTTATGTTGGCGAATTATGTGTGAGAGGTAAGTGGGGTAGAGAAAATGGTAAATCAGAATTGGAAATTGTAAATTAGAATTTGAACAAGAAGTGGAAGAGGAGAGATGTGATTAATGGACATGTTGAAAATTTTAGAGACAGGTTTAACGGCAGAGGATAAGGTATGGCCCTTTACAGCCTTTTATGGCCTGTCCTTTGAGTTTAACAAAGAGAAAGAAGTAAGGAAATGTATATGGTGTGGGAGGGAGTAGGAGAGAATCGGCTAAGAAGAGATAGGAATTGGTAGTGGATAAACACATCTGTATTACGTTTTTGGACGACGTTTATGGACATGGAGAAGTCCAGGAGGCGACACGAAGAACCAAATAGATTATATAACTATAAACAAGAGATTCAGGAACGCAGTAGTCCAATGCAAAACATACCCAGGTGCCGACTGCGGAAGTAACCACGTCCCAGTCATCTGTAAACTAAAAGTAAAACTCCGAAGACTGAAGAAGCCCAGCATATCACCAAGGCTGCAATACGGCACACGAGGACGATCTCACCCTGCAGAAAGAATACAATAACAGCATGAGAAAGAAATATGAAGAACAAATTGGAAAAGGGTACTCAAAATGGGATTCACTAAAAGAAGCGATGGTGACCTCAGCGAACAACATAGCCCCAAAGGAAATCAGACGCAGAAGAAAAAACGAGTGGATGACCGAAGAGATCCTCCACATGATGCAAAGGAGACAAAAAATAACGCCAAGACACGGAACAGAATACAAAAAACTTCACAGGGAGATAAGGAACAAATGCAGACAAGCCAGAGAGGAATGGCTCAACAACAAATGCGCAGAAGTAGAGAGACTGAGCAGGAGCAACAAAGCAGATATGCATAAAGAGATAAGAGAACTGACAGGACAAAAAACCTGCTCCTCAACAGGATGCATAAAATCCAAGGAAGGAACAATCATATTAGAGAAAAAGGAAATACTCCAGCGATGGGAAGAATATATAAAGGATCTCTTTTGCGACAAGAGAGAACAACCGAGAATACACAAGGAGATGGATGGACCGGAAATACTAAAATCCGAAGTGGAAGCTGCAATGGCCAAAATGAACAGAAACAAAGCACCTGGTCCAGATGGCATAGTGATAGGGCTGCTGACAGCCTTAGAAGAATATAGCATAGAAAAGATTACCGACATAATAAACGAAATTTATAGCAGCGGAATAATACCAGACGACCTATGCAAGTCGATATTTATAGCGCTGCCGAAGAAACCTGGTGCAAACGAGTGCGAACTACACAGAACTATCAGCTTAATGAGTCACATTACAAAACTGATTGTCAGAATCCTGATGAACAGAGCGAGAAGCAGAATCAGGCCAGAGATAGGGCAGGAACAGTGCGGGTTCGTCAAAGACACTGGAACAAGAAACACTATATTCATGATTAAGATGCTCTCTGAAAGGGCATTACAAATGAAGAAAGACTTGTACCTATGCTTCATTGACTACGCGAAAGCATTCGACAAAATACGACACAAAGAATTGATGAAGATGCTTGGCAGCCTCGACATTTTCGGGAAAGACATAAGAATAATCAAGAATCTCTCCTGGCAGCAAACGGCCTGCATACGGACAGGTAACGACCTCAGTAGATACACAAAGATAGAAAAAGGCGTAAGACAAGGATGTGTCTTTTCACCGGATTTGTTCAACCTATACAGCGAGAATATTTTGAGGACCCTAGATGACACGCCAGGATTTGTTATTGGAGGCCACAACCTGAACAACATAAGGTATGCGGACGATACAGTGCTGATTGCGGACACGGAAAGGAAACTACAAGACCTCATACAGGAAGTAGCAGTGGAGAGTGACAAGAAGGGACTACAAATAAACTTTAAGAAAACTGAGTGCATGGTCATCAGCAAAAGATACAACCCAAAATGCCAAATACAGGTGGGGGATAACAGAATCAAACAAGTCCAAGAATTTAAGTACCTAGGAAGTGTTCTAACAGAAGATGGAAAGTGCGACACGGAGATCCGAAGGCGAATTGGCATGGCAAAGGACGCGTTCCAGAAGATGAGCAAAATACTAACACACAGGAAAATCTCAATAGAAACGAAGAAAAGAGTGCTAGACTGCTACGTGATGTCAGTTCTTCAATACGGCAGTGAATGCTGGACAATATCATCGAAAATAAGGACAAAACTGGAAGCGGCCGAAATGTGGTTCTACAGAAGGATGCTACTGTTCTGGCCTGTTTGAGAATTTTCCATTTAACTTGAGGTGTCTTATTTTCGTTTTTTAACTTCCAAAAATATTTAGAAGGTGATGCCATATTTTGTTTGTCCTTGTTATCGAAGGACGATAGGTGATTGTAAAAGCGCTTTTTAAAATTGTTCATAGCGTTTCCGATATAAATTTTAGCATCCTTAGGATTTTCCACGGATGAAATCGGACACATATATGCCAGGGATTTTGTTAAGCATTTGTTAGGTATGGGGCATTGGTTCGGGTTTCTATAATTACAAAACTCTATGGATTGATTTTCTAAGTCTATCAATCTTACCTCAAGTGGATTTATTTATTATCATGAGTCCGTCATCTCTATAAAGTCCTCTATTTTTTATGTCGATTTCTTTATACGCCGTGAGACTTAGAAAATTAATCCATTGAGTTTTTATATTTTTATTTTAGCGTGGTAATTAATCCTAATATAAAACAAGTTGACTTATTAGACATAACATAGACTTAGTCTCTAACACTTTTCAACCTTACATGAAAAATAATGCTAACCCAATCTATATAAACCCCAACTATAATCACCCACCATCCGTTATCAAACATATTTCATCATCAGTTGAACGCCGCGTGAGCATACACTCCTCAAATAAAGAAATATTCGATAAGCATAAAACAATCTACGATAGCATTCTAAGGGACAGCGGCTATGAATCTTCCGAGAACAACTTCATGGAAAAATTTAGTAGCTCAAAAAGACAAAATAGAAACAGAAAAATCATATGGTACAACCCTCCATTTAATCAGTTAGATCATTTTGAACTGGGACATACATTTCTTAAGCTAATAGATAAATAACCCTTTAAGCAAAATATTCAATAGGAATACAATAAATCTCAGTTATAGTTGCTCCAACAATTTAGAAAAAATAATTAAATTACATAACAATAAAATATTGAAATCACAGCAAAAATAACTATAACAGTCACGTCAGTTCGCCCAATAAGAATAAATTTTGTAATTGTAGAAACCCGAACCAATGTCCTATATCTGTTTCTCATCTTCTTTTGACAGATAGCCAAATAGCGGTACCCACCAGTTTGGCGCATAGCCAAATGGCGGTACCCCAAGATTGGCACATAGCCAAATAGCGGTACACCCCAGATTGGCAGATAGCCAAATGGCGGTACCCACCCCCCGGTTGGCATATAGCCAATGACAGTACTCCAAGATTGGTACATAGCCAAAGTGCGGAACCCCCAGATTAGCACATAGCTAAATAGCGGTACCCCCGAAATTGTCACATAGCCAAGTTGTGGTAACCCCAGAAGGGCACATAGCTATATGGTGGTAGCCCCCAAATTTGCAGGAAGGTAAAAGGCCTTACTCCCCAGATTGGCAGATAGGCGAAAGGCCGTGCTCCCCAGATAGGAAGATATGCAAAAAGGCCGTATCCCCCAGATTGGCACATAGACAAATAGTGGTACCCACTAGATTAGTACATAGCCAAATGGCAGTACCCCAAGATTGGCACATAGCCAATGGTGGTACCTCCAGATTAACACATAGCTAAATGGCGGTACACCCAGACGTGCAGGTTGCCAAATGGCAATACCACCCAGACTGGCAGATAGGCAAAAGGCCGTACCACCAGAGTGGCAAATAAGCAAAAGGCCGTGACCCCAGATTGTCAGATAGGCCAAAAGCCGTACTCCCCAGATTGGCAGATCGGCAAAAGATAGCCCATTTGCGGTATCCCCAGATTAGCACATAGCCAAATAGTAGTACCCCTCAGATTGGTACAGCCAAATGGCGGTACCCCCAGATTGGCACATAGACAAACTCCGGTATCCCCCACATTTGCACATAGCCAATGGCGGCACCCCACCTGATTGGGACATAGCCAAATTGCGGTACCAACAGATAGACACATAGCTAAATAGCGGTACCCACCAGATTGGCAGATAAGCAAAAAGCCGTACCTTCCAGATTGGCAGATAGGTAAAAAAATGCCCCTCTCATATTGGCAGATAGCCAAATTGCGGTAGCCTCATATTGGTACAAAGGGTGATACCTCCCCGAATGGCACATAGCTAAATTGCGGTAGGCCTCAGATTGGCACAAAATCCCTGGTATATATGTGTTCGATTCCATTCGTGGAGAATCCTAAGGAGGCTAAAATTTATATCGGAAACACTATGAACGTTTTTAAACAAACCAGAACATCTAAATCGGTAAAGAAGCCATGTTTTCTTTGTCTACAAGAAAAAAGAGAATTCATTTAATACTTAAGGAGCGACATATTACTAAACTAGAGGCATGAATCCACAGTAAATTGCAAACACATTAAAGAAGTAACATTGCAATCATGCTAAAATTACACAATCTAAAGTTAGGATCTCTAGAAACGATAAACCTTTATAGTACTAATATTAGTACCATATATATATATATATATATATATATATATATATATATATATATATATATCTTTACCTCTAATTTTACCTTCATTTCATACTACAAATTGTGATCGAATTAAAGTTTTATGAAAAAAAGATTTCCTTTATTTTAAATAAGGTTTAAATATAAAAATATATTAAATATAAAAATTAAGTTTAAATACAAAAATATTTGTAGCCTTACACATGACGAATACAGATGTGTTTATCCACTACCAATTCCTATCTCTTCTTAGCCGATTCTCTCCTACTCCCTCCCACACCATATACATTTCCTTACTTCTTTCTCTTTGTTAAACCCAAAGGACAGGCCATAAAAGGCTGTAAAGGGCCATACCTTATCTTCTGCCGTTAAACCTGTCTCTAAAAGTTTCAACATGTCCATTAATCACATCTCTCCTCTTCCACTTCTTGTTCAAATTCTAATTTACAATTTCCAATTCTGATTTACCATTTTCTCTACCCCACTTACCTCTCACACATAATTCGCCAACATAAGGAAAATAATTTTTCATCTTCCTTCACACTAAATGATGAGACATTGTCCTTTCAATGTCAAAACAAAATGCATACTTTGTAGTAGATGATATTTGTACATGTTCTAAACTATAATTTATAATATATATATATATATATATATATATATATATATATATATATATATAAGAGACAATGAATGTCTATTATGTTTAATCATGAGCCGTTCTAAACATCGTATTTTGGCTTTAATTTCAGTTGAAAATGAAGACAAAAATTGCCCAACATTTGGATAATTTTTTATTAATTTGGTTCTAAGCTTTCGGCTCACATAAATAATAAAAAATTATCCAAATGTTGGAGAATTTTTGTCTTTATTTTCAGCTGAAATTAAAGCCAAAATACGATGTTTAGAACGGCTCATGATTAAACATAATAGATATTTATTGTCTCTTATATTTAACAGTATAAGTTTAGAAAATTGTTTGCTGCCTCGATACACTATATATATATATATATAGTCATCCACTGTATCACAACTCATATTTTTGGCTAAACATCCCATTGCTTCCAGCCGGGGTCGAAACTTGACCAATTTAGTGTCAGTCAAAGTGACTACCCCTAAGCTGTCGGTGCATGGATGAGAGAGGACGGAATTTTAGCTTGTTATATATACACGGTGTGTACACACACTAGCAGCCGAGAGAAGTCACTTCATGACGGAAGAATAATGCGTAAATCACAGAAGTGGTTATTGTTTTTAAAATTTTCGCCTTTAGAGAGTTCAGTCGGAACAAGAGCATAAATAGTCATCATGTATATTACGAAATGTGACGGAAATCTTCGGAGATTTACGAAATAGATTAACAACTGATATATTTTAATGTATTTGTTAGAACAATACTTTTCATAGATACTCGTATTTGAGCAGATAATCTGTTTTTAATTAGTGTGTATATATATATATATGTGTGTGTGTGTGTGTGTGTGTGTGTGTGTGTGTGTGTGTGTGGATAGAACAATAAGAAATTTACTGTTCCTTAAAGTTTATTTTTATTTAACATTTTCATTTACAGAATTTTTCATGTTTCGGAACCATATTTTTATTTTGACTCCATCTTCATGCAATCATTTTTGGGTGACTAATGGATGTTTCTTTCCGAAAGTGAGAGTTATTCTGACTTACAAGTATAAATAGCTTCTGATTAGGTTCTCCAATTACAGCGTCATATATTTATTCTTAACGTGTCCGTGCTAAAAGTGTATCAAATTTTGCGCTATTTCCTCGTTATTTATATCCGACTAATACGATCTATTTCTGTTTTTATTCCGACCAACCTTACCTTTTTAGTTTTTTATTTTGTTTTTTCACTCTTTTTAAAAGCAATTTGTGTTTGAATAAAGCCATATTTTGATTTATTTATGTATAGTGTGACGTTTTATTTATTCGTTATTTTATCAATTTTTTTATGTATATTAACGTTTGTACTTCTGCTTCAGTCAAGATCAGTCATTCAAGTGAATAGACACAGAAGATGAGAAGAGAAAACGGACTGGTTGGCCACCACGACATTAGTACTGTACACGACACGGGTTAATGAATTACTATTTGACTAAAAATTGTAGATTCGACAAGATGTCATCTACGAAGTTAAGGGAGTAGCTAATCGATCAGTAGATTTAAGAAATATTTATGTCTACAATATAAATACAAGTTCTTACAAATATGTCTGAATGTGTGTGTGTGTGTGTTTACGCGAGCGCGTGCGTGTTTACATAGATAGATAGATAGATAGGAGCTGAATGACATAGACTAATCTATCTATCTATCTATCTATCTATCTATCTATCTATGTAGCTTGCTAGATAGATAGATTGATATGAACAAGGTGAAATAGATATTTTTCTAAACTTTAATTATTATCTAGTGTGAAGCTTAAACAGTGTCTACAAAACACAGTTATTTCGTTTATGAGGTTTAGTAACTTTTTATTTTTCATACTTCTGATAATATATAATTTTTCATATAAGCACAAAGGGCATAGGTTATATGAAGACCTACATGTTCGTGGTTTTTTTGTTTTTTTTTAAATATTATCCATTTTACTGTCGGGGTCTTATTAGTTTCCTTTAAGTGCTAGAAATTCCTAGCTAAAAAGGTTTGGTTTTCACAAAGTTATTTTTAAAGGGACAAAGGTGCTGGCTCTATCTTAGCTTAAACTTATTCTTAATGCTACCTATGTAAACCTTTTTAATATATGAATTCTCTACAGATGAGATAGTGCATTGGTAAATTACAGACTCAGTAAGGTATTTATTATTTAATTACAAAATCTTTCTTTATTCTTATTTATTTCTGTTTTAATTTTTATCATTTATTTTTGTTCCTGGGTTGAATGTTTGTTTAGTATTTTTGTTATGATATTTAAGATTCTTTCTAAATTATCATTACAGCAATATCCTAATTTTAAGGCGTTTTTATGAAAAATGTTGCTAAGAATATTATTTTGTGGGAAGTGTCTGTCGAGAAATTTGTATCCTAAATTACTTTTAACGATTTAGTTGAAAGTTGGTGTATACCAAATGATTTTTCTACTAAGATTTCTTTTGCTATCTATTCTTTCATTATTATTATCATATTTAATATCGGGATATTTATAGTCATTTTCTCTGAAAGCCTTATTATGAAATTTGCCATGTTCGTAAAATATTTTTTGTTTGTAGAATTTCTACAGATACTTTTTTTTTTCAATGGATATTTGTTTAACTGTAAAAGGAGGATGGTTTGACTTCGGGTGGATATATAGAGGATGACTATTATTTTTTTTTTAATCTTATCACCCCAAGCAAGGCGGTGACGCCACTAATGCGCATGGGGCTACTTAAGAATAAAATGATTGGAAAAGAGAAAGTCGGAAACCACATCCTAAACAGGAAACAAGGGATGAGCCTCTTCACCTGTTCAAAAGACGTGGGTGGAGTGTGACCCGGGCGATAGTTAAGTCTATCTACTCCAATTGAGAACAAAAAAAGAGAAAAGAAAAAGAAAGTGAAAGAAGATTGGAAAAAAGAAAGCCGGGAACCACATCCTAAACAGGAAACAAGGGATGAGCCTCTTCACCTGTTCAAAAGACGTGGGTGGAGTGTGAACCGGGCGATAGTTAAGTCTATCTACTCCAATTGAGAACAAAACAAAAGGGTTTTCTATTGGGGTTGATATGTATTGTTCATTACGTCTAAGGAAGTTTGCTTTTTATATTTTGGTGCTAATAGTTACTTTTAGATTATAGGCTCTTAAACACACTATTTATAAGTTTTCTAATCTTATCAATTTTAAAATTAGTGGATTTCTTAACTACCTGTTGTGGGATCTCCCGTTTTTGTATATGATAATGGACTCGACTGAGTTTACATATAATCCTGCTATAGAGAGAACAGTAATCTCGAATCTCAGTTGTAGTTGCAGTTTGCAGTGGAGAGTAATCGTAGAGATCCGTTACAGTTATCGAAGAGTTCTGACAGATACCGAAGTAACCCAGAGACCAGACTAGCTCTGAGCTCCACTCAGCTAGAATAAGTTACCCGGACATCCTATTTCCAACGACTTCACTTCAAGACTTGTATATATTTATTTCTACTAATAGTATTCCTGAATTGACTAACCCGCGTTCAGTTTGGATATTACGTTCAATATAACATACTTTTCTATCTCCATATCTGTTTTTGTTTTATATTTTGTGCGGTTCCTCATCCGGAATCCATAACACTACCATAAGGCCATCGTCCCTATACTATCCAATATCTTCTATGTCAATTTCTTGAAATGCGGTTAGATTGTATAAAGTGAATATTTCTACGAGGTTTGTTGATTCTGCTGAGTTGAGTGACCCCATTGTTATCTCAAAGTTATCGTCAGTATTTTTAATTCATTTTTATTTCTCATGCAGAAGTACGGATTTTTTCGTATTCAAAATCCGTTAGATATACGTAGATTTTAGTAAATTCTAATGTAAACTTGAAGATTTCCATTTGTTATTAACGGGGGCAGACCTGAAGGAGACTACCACCACCTTTAAATTTGTTTTTCATTTTTTTTTCTTTTAACTTTTTTCAGTGCAATCTTATTGATTACACCCTAAACTTTCCGATTGACAAAAAAATTGAAAAAACAAAATCAGTATTTAAACAATTTTAGTGGAAGGCTCAGTTTTTCATACAACGTTATCGTAAATCGATCTTCCATTTTGGAACCACTTGCCGGTACGGCATTACCACAATCTGTAAATTTGTTCATTATCATTTTTTTTTTACTTTTTTCAGTGCAGTCTTATCGATTAAAGCCTAAACTTTCCGATTGGCAAAAAAAAACATTTGTTAAAATTTCAATATTTAAATAATTGGGCGGGGGGGGGGGGGCTCAGTTTTTTTTATACAACCTTATAGTAAATCGATCCTGTGCAATTAACTTTTTTGCTTGCGCATATTCAACAACTGAATCCTTTGCGAAATTTTTGAATAAAGCCATTCTTGGAGTTTCTGAGGAAGATGCCATCGTAAGAACTGAAGAAAACTTGAAAAAGACAAAAACAAGAGCAACAACTAGTTCCAAGAAAAAAACAAAAAAAACAAAAAAAAAAAGACCTCAACGCATGTGGTTCCAAAATGAAGGATCGATTTACTATAACTTTATATGAGAAATTGAGCGCCCCCTAAAAGTTTTTTTAAATATTGAAATTTTTCCAAATTCATTTTGATAATCGGAAACTTTATGTAATAATTGATAAGACTGCGCTGAAAAAAAAAGGGTAAAAAAGTGAAAAACATCAAATTTAAAGGTGGTGGTAGTCTTCTTCAGGTCCACCTTGGCGGGTAATAATCTTTGTTATCTAATTAGATAAGGGTACAATCAGTTTTTTTTTTTTTTTATCAATCCTTGAGTACGAATTTGTAATTTCCTTGGTAATAACCATATGTTTAATTCCAGATAGTTCTTGATATTTAAGTTGATTCTTTCAAGTACTTTTTTTACTAATTATTCTGTTCCCAGGTCCACCCTGACCCGGAGTGGTAGCACCTGTTAGGGTCCCAGCTATAGGCAAATAGCTAACCCCAAAACTAGGGTCAAAACTCTATGAAATTATAAAAATACACTTTTATAGAAATATATACATAAAAATAAACTTTTATTGAAAAATATACTTTCTTGAAAGAAAAATATTACCAAAAATACATTTTTGAAGAAAAAATTATCATAACACATTTTCGAAGGAAAAAATACAATACTAGAAGACATTTTCAATTTTCTAAAATAAAAAAAATAAGAACAAAAAAATTCCATTAAAATCTGACTAAATCAACCTTCTCACGATAACGGAACATTTTTAAAAAATTCCTTAAAACCCCACCTTTTTGGCATTAAATAACCTACAGAAGTTGATATGCCGTTAAACAAAACTCAAACTCAAATTCAAACTAATTCTTCTAATTTCGAGTTTGGTCGGGTTAATACTCCTTGTTGATGGATTTACTTCGAAATCGGGTTGATGGTTCTTTGTGGTTATGTAGCATTCCTTTCCGGTAAGGGTTCCAACCCTGTTGATGATTTTTAATTTTTCGGTTAATTTTTTACTTGTTTTTATAGGAGAGAATGGCAGGCACGTAAAAACAGAGAGGATAATCTTTCTCTAATAAATATAAAATATTAAATAGATAAAAATAAGGAGCTCGATGGATATTATTCAGAGCAATATGAAATATTAAGAAGAAAACTCAACACATATTTAAACGGTTTTGAATCCAGAATTTATTTCGGGAGTTGTAAAAATTACAATCTGCTTCTTTCAGACTGTGGAAGATCTAAATCTAATCTTATTTTATAAATGGAACTTTGTGTGTGTGTGTGTGTGTGTGTGTGTGTCCGTTACCTACAGACTCTGAAACGGCTGAACCGATTTTCTTGAAAATTTACACAGTTGTACTATAAGCATCTGCGAGTGTTCTTAGCTAGGTTTTGTATCGAGGTACCCCCGATAAATATCGAAAATCCATAATCGAAAAAATCGGGTTATAGAAGGAGTGGTCCGATTTTAATCAAATTGGTACACTCATAGACAAAGACATAAGAAACGATATTCAGAAGTTTCAACGTTGCAGTTCTTACAATGGTGCAAAAAATCGATAATATATATATAAAAGGCAAGGTGTGTGTGTGTGTGTGTGTGTGTGTGTGTGTGTGTGTGTGTGTCTGTTTATCTGTCTGTATGTCCTTTACACAAATCCACAATTCTCACCAAATTCCGATTCTCACCAAACTTCAAAATTTGATTTACATCCATTCATTTTTCTTTCAGTCTACAGTTTCGCTTTAACTGGAAACAACTATTGCTTTTTTTTAGTCTTTCGTGTCAACGTCCAAAGAGTCTGAGCTCCAGGACCATGGATTAGTTTAAAGCCTTCATTACACCCGAGCAACGCCGGGTTATTCTGCTAATAATTAAATAAATAAAAGCTAATTTCACTTATAATGTCCGAAAAACGGTTTTAACAGAGAGGAAATCCGTTATGTGAAGAGAACATTGTATATACTTTTTTAGCCGGAAGTATCAAACATTTAAGAATAGAATACATACACAAATCACGCATACACACAATACAGACACACGGAATAAAGAATACGTACATCAAATCACACAAACGCACAAAAAATATAGGAGAGAATATATATATATACAGACACAAAAAGGAGGAAAGAAATAGACATATAGAAAATAAGCACACAGAGGCCATATAAAGATTCGATAATAACACACACAAAAATAATCAAAATCATACAAAAAATAAAATAAAATAAGGAAAAAAAATGGAAAGAGAAAAGGGGACATATAATATACTTACAGTTACAAATAAATAACTAACAAAAATGTTTAGAAAATTAAAATTTTTTGAAAAATTTTTCAAAAATATTTTAAAGAATTTTTTAAAACACTTCAAAAAAGTTAAATGTTTGAAAAGAGAAGATATTTTACAGAAATAAGAAAAATATTCATAAAATAATACCAAAAAATAACAGAGGAGCTGTGTGTGTGTGTGTGTGTGTGTGTGTGTGTGTATGTGTGTGTGTGTGTGATTAAATTTGTTTTTTAATGATTTTCATTTAAAATTTAGAAACAATACGTTTTATATTTAAACAATCCATAGACATTTCCGTGTCTCCAAGTATTTTTAATTAAAAAAGCAAATTCAATTATTTGATATATAATATATTATATATATATATATATAATATATATAATATGCTCTACAATATTTATCGTATTGAGCACTTAAAAAAAAAAATTGTAAAACTGTTGATTCTCTTTACCTGGATATATATATATATATATATATATATATATATATAAATTTGTGAGCTAACAAACTTTCCGCTTAGGATCTTGGTAGGTTTGTTGGCTCACGAGGTTTAATTTACTTATTCTGCTCTGCTTGAGCGCTTTTTTGTTAATTGATTATTCATCTCGGGTTTTTTCTTTGGGCCACGTGCTGGCTTGGTCGGAATCCCTTTGGCTAATGTTCATGTGCTTAACTCTTTCTATTTTACAACCATTTTTTTCGAAACGAGTATATTTATAAGTTTGTGTTTATATATATATATATATAATTTGTAAACGAGTTATTACGCGACCTATGATTCTACCATGAGTGGTGTTTTCAGGCGATTTGCAATCCTGAAGACATCACTCATGGTAGAAACCTAGGTCGCGTAATAACTCGTTTACAAATGGAAAATATTCAAAAGTTCTACAATATAATTGTATTGAACACAATCAAGATCGTTCACCATATTTTTATTTTTTTTTCATATAATCAGAAATAGAGGAAAAGTTTAAGCACAATTATTTACCTTGGATTGTTTTTTGTTTTTTTGTGTTTGTTGAAAGTTTTCTATTTGTTTTTTATTGAAGAATCTTTGAATGCAGGTCTTTGCCGTGAAGTATTCTTATGATTCGTTCGCTGAGATTCAAGTTTTATGTTATGTTGATTGTTAATCAATCTATAAACTCTCTCGTCGATTTTTGAGATTGAGTGAGACGCAAAAGGGTCTTAAGTTGCCTGGCCCTTGTTTTCGGAATTCTCACTAAGGATTCTGTTTTGCGCCGCATGGTGAATGAAGTAGGCGGTTTTCTCTTGTTCGTTTACATGGTGAATTGCGTAGACGTTCTTTGCTTCCTCGTCATGAAGTACTGGTTCTGTCTGGAGCCACAGAATTTATATTGGTCTTGGTCATGTGACTGGATTGGAAAAAGGTTGGCGCGAAATCTTGTCTACAACCACATGCAGGGAAAAGGATAAAAAGAAATATGTTTACCATTATATAATGACCAATCAGAAAACAAGTGATCCACTTAAAATGGGTTTAGCAGAAACAGAAAATATATTGCCGTGATCCACTTTTAATGGGTTTATATTGAATTTATCCTATTTCTTAATAATCAAGATTCGCAATAAGTAAATTGTCGCTGCAACAACGATGTAAATAATGTCGTTTATTGATATCTTGACAAATCTAAACTTATTTATAAATGGAACTTTGTCTGTGTGTGTGTGTGTCCGTTACCTATACACTCCAAAACGGCTGAACCGATTTTCTTGAAAATTTACACAGTTGTACTATAAGCGTCTGTGAGTGTTCTTAGCTAGGTTTTGTGTCGAGGTATCCCCGATAAATATCGAAAATCGATAATCGAAAAAATCGGGTGATAGAAGGAGTGGTCCGATTTTAATCAAATTTCATACACTCATAGACAAAGACATAAGAAACGATATTTAGAAGTTTCAAGGTTGCAGTTCTTACAATAGTGCAGAAAATTGATAATATATATATATATATATATATATATATATATATATATATATATATATAAAACGCAAGATGTTTGTGTGTCTGTCTGTTTATCTGCCTGTATGTCTGTATTTTTTCAGCCCTTTTATTTTAGTTTTTGCTTCGGGTTTGGCTCTAAGTAGGTATAATTGTAGTTCTTAGTCCCAGCCATGATACCATTTACTCAGAGGACTTATTTAGCCTTCAAAATTCAGTCTACGACGAAAAATACTTATTTGATATCGATACCAGGAAACCAAAATTTGACTTACATCCATTCATTGTTCTTTCAGTCTACGGTTTCGCTTTAACTGGAAACAACTATTGCTTTTTAATCTTTCGTGCCAACGTCCAAAGAGTCTGAGCTCAAGGACCATGGATTAGTTTTAAAGTTTTCATTACAACCTAGTAACGCCGGGCTATACTGCTAGTTTATTGATAAAATAGCCGTTTTTGTTTTTAGATTAGAAAATATCCGTTAAATAATACAAAGAAAAAAAAGCTTGCGTGGAAATATCCTTGGGAAAGGTATTAATCCGTCTTTTCCCTCCAGTTATGGGTTAAATAATAGGACAGATTGAGTTCTATAGCCTTGGTCAGCAACTAGTCTACCGTAGTAAACAATGGCAACCTACTGCGTGATAATCTTCTGCCTAGTCAGTCATGTCTCGAAAGAGACATGATCGCCCAAAGCGTGTATCACGTATGACACTTAACTGACTGACTGAATATAATAATCGGAATTGGAAACATGATTAAGGCTCCTACTGGTCATAAAGTGGGGGTCAGTTTTCTATTTTTATGACGTAATAAACTGATCCCCCACTAATTACTGCTTAATAACATACTACATCTCTTCCTTCTCTAGCTATGAGTCAAATAACAGGACAGATTGGGTTCTATAGCCTTGGCTAGCAACCAGTCTACCGCAGAAAGCAATGGCAACCTACTGCGGGATAATCTTCTGCCCAGTAAGTCATGTCTCTTTCAAGACATGATCGCCCAATGTGTGTATTACGTATGGCACTTAACTGACTGACTGAATATAATAATTGGAATTGGAAACATGATTAAGGCTTCTACTGGTCATAAAGTGGGGGAACGGTTTTATATTGTTATGAAGTAATAAACTGATCCCCCCACTAATTACTGCTTAATAATATAATACATCTCTTCCTTCTCTAGCTATGAGTCAAATAACAGGACAGATTGGGTTCTATAGCCTTGGCTAGCAACCAGTCTACCGCAGAAAGCAATGGCAACCTACTGCAGGATAATCTTCTGCCCAGTAAGTCATGTCTCTTTCAAGACATGATCGCCCAATGTGTGTATTACGTATGGCACTTAACTGACTGACTGAATATAATAATTGGAATTGGAAACATGATTAAGGCTTCTACTGGTCATAAAGTGGGGGAACGGTTTTATATTGTTATGAAGTAATAAACTGATCCCCCCACTAATTACTGCTTAATAATATAATACATCTCTTCCTTCTCTAGCTATGAGTCAAATAACAGGACAGATTGGTTTCTATAGCCTTGGTCGGCAACCAGTCTACCGCAGAAAGCAACGGCAACCTACTGCAGGATAATCTTCTGCCTAGTAAGTCATGTCTCGAAAGAGACATGATCGTCCAAAGCATGTATCACGTATGGCACTTAACTGACTGACTGATTTTTAATTGTATTACTTAACTCCATTCTTCAGCATGTTTATCCAACATTCACTTGGACTAAAAACTTGTAATCCTTTCAAACACATTGTTGTAATATTGTATATAAAAGTTATTTGTTAAAAAGAATTGTTTATCGCTCAAATGTTGACCTTGTGCCTCACATGAAAAAAATGTTTGCGAAATAATTGAACGCAACCTACGAATATATCTTCTGATGTATGAAAATTTATTAAGCAACGTCAACTCCACAACAAGTATTTTGGCGGTCTCTACGTTTAGCTCAATTAAAAGTAACTTTTTTTTTTAATCGTTACACCCCAAGCAAGGTAGTATCGCCACTGATCCAAGAGAAGGATGTGAACACAGGTGTGAAGACTGTAGAGAGAAAGGAAAAGAACATGATACACGGGATGATGTAGAAAGGATGGGAGTCAAGTGGATAAGAGATGGGAATTGACATTGCATTTAAATTCCTGGAGGTTGTAGCCGTTAGGAAAGCAAGTATACGGAAAAGAGTTCCACAGGCGGGAAGTGCTAGAAAAGAAGCTGATAGAGTAGAATTGACGGCTGCATTTGGTTGATTCAACTGTAAAAGGGTGGGACTTTGTTGCCAGTCTGGTTGCAAGAGTAAATTCTTGTAGAGGGGGTGCTAGTGACCTAAGTTCGTCGAAGTAGAAGCCATAAAAATATTTGTAGAAGTGCCAGAGGGAAGCCACATCCCGCCGGTGATAAAGTGGCTGGAGTCGAACTGCCAGGTCTGGACTAATTACATTACAGATTCTCCTTTGGAGCCTGTCGAGAACACTGAGATGAACAGCAGGAGCGCCTGGCCAGATATGACAACAGTATTCTATGCACAGTCGGATGGTTGGTTTGTATATGTGCAAAATGGATTCAGGCGGAAAAAAACTTACTGGCCCGACACAGTGACCTAACCTTCCTAGCAGTGGATTTAGCTATTGACTCAATGTAATGATTCCACTTGAGTTTAGAAGATAGGGTAAGCCCGAGGAGGCGCAGTATATTACTTTCAGGAAGACTCGTTTAGTCCATGCTTTGTGGGGGTAGGTTGACAGATAGCAGTTTCGTTTTAGAAGTATTGAAATTTAAAAGCCACTCCTTACACCAGTCCACCACTAAGTGGGGGTCCTTCTTAAGATCAGCAGCGAGGTTATGTTTGTCCGCCTCGCCAGATTTCTTACTGATGTGGGAGTAAATGGCGGTGCCATCTGCGTAGATGCCTACTTGGGATTTATTCATGTCTGGAAGATCATTTATGAATATTAGTGAGAGCGTTGGGTCTATGATAGAGCCCTGAAGAACACCAGCGTTCGTGCGGTAGGATGCGGAGGCATGCCCATACAAGACGACCTTCATTATGTGGTTAGATAGGAAAGATTGGATCAAATCAATAAAGCGTCCAGTGATACCATAACCCTGTAGCTTGTGCAGAATGCCAGCGTGCCAAACCCTATCAAAAGCCTTGGAGATATCCAGGGCAACTTATCGAGGGCCTAACTAAAATTTTCACATGCCGGGTTGTTGTGATGATACCGAGCAAAAGCGGTGGACCGGATGTTTGCGCCTTCACGACCAAAAAGCAAATGACCAAAAGTCGTCGCTTTGCCGCCGGCTCCGCGCAGATGTTCCGGTTGAAAACTAAAAATTAATTAAATATTAAATTTCCAGTTCGCGAGCCAGAACCAAATACAAGTGTGAAATCCCAAATGAGCTGCTGTGATCCAAAAAGAAGATATAAAAAGCGGATACAGAAAGCATAGACAGGCAGACCGACACGAGAGGAGAAGAGAGTAATTAGTATCTCCCTTGACCCAAGTCAAGCGGCTTACTACGCTCGCCTCCCTTACTTCTTTCCTTCTTCCCTGCCTCAAAAATTACTTATTGACCTAAGGAGCAAATACATCAAAGACATTACATACTTACACGCTCTCAAATTCCTAAGCATTAATTCTCTTTCAGCTTTTTATTGCCATGAACATTTTAACCTCCGTTGGACCTATACTTCATGTATTACTTCAATTGTAAAAACATTAATTGATATGTGTTATATATAAAATGTTATCTTTCAACTCAATTTGCTTTTCTTGGTTTATAACCTTTCTTTATGACTTATAGTGGGCTATCTACAACAAGGCCAAATTCCGTTAACCTGCAACAGTATACAACTACCCTTCTCTAGAACGGACTCTCCACTACTAACGGAAAAGAATAGATAAGCAACCCACTATATTGTCGTCATTTGTAGAGGCAAAGAGAGGAACAAAAGGAATATATTTCAACACAGATATATTTTCGTGTATTTTTGTATAATTAAATGGTTAACAAAAGAGAGAAGTATACACGTGTGTATACAACTGAAAGGGAAATAAAAAAACGTTGTGTCACTGGTATGTGTTTTTGAGTGCTTACATGTGGGAGGTGCCGGCTTTCCCTAAACGGGAAGACTGGACAAGACTTCTACCTACCACATTACAGAACGAAAAACGTGAAAAAAAGGTAGGGGAAGATTATCGCCAGACTTTTACAGTCCTTGAACATCGCCACCTAAAGGATGTCTTGGAAAACCAAGTTGGGGTAATCTTCGCAATAGACGAAAAACATGAAGATATTGTACTTTTTCTTAACATCTAATCTAAGTCAATATACATATAATACCATAGTTTCTTCTACTCTCAGACCTCATTCATCATTATCATTTTAACCCAGTATATTGAGTAGCTTCTGGGTCTTGTATAAGTTAAATTTTTTTTTAATCATCTCACCCCAAGCAAGGCATTCCACTGCCACTATTGCGCATGGGGCTACATAGAGGAAGGTAAAGAGAAGGAGTGGTTAGACATAGGGAATGTTAGGAGGAAGGTGACAAATGAGTAAGGATACCGAGGATGAGGGTTGGGCAGATGGGAAGAATGTTTGATAGAATGGGAGCAGGTTAGTGTGTTAGGAGGTGTCTATTGACCTTACATTTAAACTCCTGGAGATTGTAGCCGCCGGGGAAGCAATCGTGTGGAAGAGAATTCCACAGTCGGGAAGTGCGAGGAAAGAAACTGTTGGAGTAGAAGTTGCGGTTGCATTTTATCAGTTTCACTGTAAAAAGGGTGGGATCTAGTTGCTAATCTAGTATCTCGTGCAAATTCGTATTTAGGGGGCACCAGTGATCTAAGTTCATCGGAGCAGAAGCAGTGAAAGTATTAATAGAAGAGACACAGGGAAGCCACGTCGCGCCGGTGGGAGAGAGACTGCAGGAGAAATTTAGTAAAAACAAAATAAAATAATACCGTTCAACCTTTTAATATTTTTTATTTCTACTAAAAAGCATAAAAATAGACTTCAAATTCACAATGCCTTATTTCCGACGCAAGAAAAGTTTTGAAGAGGCTGGTATGTGCGCTATCAAATCTTTCCTTGCATTGCAAGGGAAAAAAGAAGCGCTAGAACCATATTTCCACTACTTTCTCCTAGTTTATTTTAAAATCACAACAAAGAAAATACTTTTTCACAGAATTATCTAAAATGTTACAGTCATTTTATTTTTAAAATTGCTCAAAATAGAAATCGTCATTTTCCGGTAATTTTCGTGTATAAGAAAAAAAAAACAGCAGAACCAACCAGTTAAACACTTACTACCTCTTATTTTTAGTATTATGCATATTTTAAATAATAAATTTAGTAGGTTAAACAATTTAAAACATTTTTATATTAATATTGTATCAGAAACAAAAAGAAACATCGTAAATACTCGGTATTTGTCGGTAATCGCCGTTGTCTATGTTTTGGTCTCAGTTGTTCGCAGCAGTAAAAAGTTGCAGACGACTTTATTGTCAGGATTTATTTGGCGTTATTTTTTCCAAGACTTTCACTGGACCAATTTCATAAAAGTACTTCCCTCGGAAGGGACAATGTCGGGGATGTTGTTAGCGATAGAAACGAAACAAATGAAGACGGAAAAGGGCAGGAGATTTGTTTTTATGAATCGGACAAAGACAAAGAAAAAACAGTAGTCGAAGATATTGCAATTTCATCCTTGGGGCATGAAATCGACCATGTTTTTGTAGGTGAGCAGTACTTTTGCTTTTCCTTTATTTACAAATAACCTCATCACCTCAATCAGTTTTGTTTTTCTTTTTAACTGGTAAATTAATCATTTTTAATTTACCCTAAAATTTACATCATTTATTTGTATTTTTAATAGTTTTTCATTAAAAAAAAAATAAGAAGCCAAGGATGCGATGTGCAAGTAGCAAGTATTGTTTGTTTCTAGAAGAAAAAAAAATCATTTGTATTCTAAGTTTTTTTTGTTTTTGTTTTATATTTTGTTGTTGTTGTTTTTGTTTGTTTGTTTGTTTTTTTTTTGTTTTTTTGTTTTGTTTTTTGGACAATTTAAGCTCCTTTTCAAAGGCCTTATTAGTGACTTATAACGACTTGGTAGGGTTCGGGTATATCGGACAAAAAGGTCATCAGCTACACTATCCCATGAAAAATTAAAAGGAAAAAACAGCAACAAAAAAAGGACTTAAGTTAAGATTTAAGAATCAGTCTTCCAGACCCCGATACTTCAACTTCATCATCATTGTTTCTATGAGAAACAGAAAGATCGTGAACCCCGAAAATCTCCACAAAAAATGAACAGCAAGTCCATGTAAGACTTTAAGAGGTCAGCAGATATTTACCTCTGTCTTTTCTACAATTATTTTAAATGGCAACTGCTTTGATGAGCCTTTATTTTTTTTTTCCGGTGCCCCATCCACGTGAATTTAAGCATGCTACTACCTAGATTGGCATCTAGGTCCCACCCTTTTACCGTTAAAAATAGTTAAAAATGCAACCGTCTCTTTTACTCCAACAGTTTCTTTCCTCGCACTTTCCACCTGTGGAATTCCCTTCTGTTTTTTTTTTTTTTTTACTTTCTTCCTTGATGATAGCTACAATTTACAAAAACTTAAATGCAACATCAACTACCGTCTTATCTTCCTGAATCCCGTTCATCTTATCCTTTTCTCAATATCTCCTGTACCCAGTCTTTTCTCTCACTGTGTAAACCCCATGCGCAATAGTGGCGGTCCTACCTTGCTTGGAGTAAACGATTAAAAAAATATATTATTACTTGTTGAGGTTGTTTTTTTTGTTTTTTTTTTTTGTTATTGTTTTTTTTTTTTTTAACTTTCTTACTTGAAAAGAATTTTACAACACTCCATGGAAAAGTGAATAAGAAGAATAAGGGCGAAACCTACCGTCCCTTCAGGGGACTCCAAGAACATTAAAGGTCATCAAAAAGGAAAGTGACGGCAAAAACTGGTATACCAGTTTTTGCCGTCACTTTTCCTTTAATAGTAAAGAAATTGAAAGACCAGGTATATAAAAAAAGAAAGAAAAAAAACCCCGTGATACATAAAACTAAAAGTCAATCAGAGTGTAAGACTCTTGCACTTTTGTTTTTTGTTTATCATATTCTTCAAAATGGAATTCTTTGTTAAAAAAAAAAAAGAAAGAAAGAAAGGAATCGAGAACATCTTCACATTTAGTCTCCAATGCCAATCCATCTTCCACAATAATAATAAAAAAATAGAGAAAATATGGAACAAGCTAACAGCACGTTCGGTTTTTACTTTGTTTTTTATAGTACACAAGCATATCACCCTCAATGGGTTATTTAATGCCGACAAGATTTTTATTATATACTTTGTAAGTAATCAGTTTGCAGATCAGGTTTCATTGACGTATTTTCGTAAAGAGGGTTTTTTGTCGCGAGTCAAATTGCTGGTATTTTTACTATAAAAATCTGTTTACACTTACCTCAGTTTGGGAAGGGGGCAAATATTTACCAGTAGCTGAGAGCTCTAACAGGTGCTTCCACCAGAAGTCAGGGTGGACATGGAAACAACAGCAATTAGGTGGTCCCACGCCCCTCAAGTCAAAAGTTCCAAAAAACCTTCCGATCAGAGGTGTTGCTGCCAGATGTAGTTTATCGCCATAACCAAGACACATACGGCATCTAATGATGAATAAGTTTTAAATTAATTAATTTTACACCACACTAACACTAGGCTTCTTTTTATTTATTTATTTATTTATTTTGGTACCATATTTTTTAAATCTTTTAGTTCCACTATTAAAAGAAAATTAAAGTGTTATCCACTCCCTTTCCATACGAATATTCAACATTCAACATTAATAGTGCAATTGAAAAAGGTTGTGTAGAAGAGAACGGTCAAAAAACCGTTGTGTGAGCATCAAAAAAATAAATAAAATAAAATAAAATAAACAAAAAACGCATTTAAATGTCCAAAAAAATTTTAAAAGCTTTTTTAAAACCTTTGTTTGTCTATCTCCTTTTTTCATACGAGTTTCTTTTCTTTTTCTGTGGTCAGTCGAGGCCATTTTATTTTAGAATTTTATTGGTCCGTCGCCTTCATATTTTGTTTTTTCTTTTTGTGTAAACAAAAACATCCACTGCTTTTTAAAAGCATCTTGAATGGAAAACCTATGCGTGTGAAATGTCACAGTGTGAATGAATGGTTCTGTGTAGAAAAGTACAAGAAAATATAAAAATTAAAACATTTTTGTGATCAAAACTTGATTTCTCGTTCATTCAGCACATCTTTTTTTTTTTAGAAACAGACTTTTTAAAATATAAAAATGCGTATTTTTTGTTACAATGTAACAAAAAAAAAACCCGCATTTTTATTTACTTTTTTAAATGTTCAATAATAAACACTGAAACAGTTACATTTGGAAATAAAAAAAATTAAATCTCGTACAGCAGTAAAACCATTTATTTATTTATTTTTATTGTTCAAATTAGGAATTATTATTATTATTGGAGTGAAATTTAGATATTTTTACCACGAAAAAAATCCTTTTTATCTTCTAAAATTTAGGAAGAAATTGAATTTTTTTACTTATTCTAAATTTTAAATTCAATTTCTTTTGTAAAAGCGAAAGTAACTTTTTCATGTTACCTAAAGAAATCATTTTTTTATCTTTTTATTTATTTTTTTTTAATTAGCCTTTATTTTTTGTTGACAGAAGAATGTGGTTATTAATTTCCATCTATTTCTAAAAAGTAAAAATTTAAAGAAAAGCGAAAGCTGCAAAAAGCTGAAACAGAATAATATTCAATTTCTTTATCATTCGAAGAAAAAGCATAGCATTTTTAATTTTTAAACCAGATTAATCTTTGAAACTTTCTTATAACAGTTTTTAAAATACAATAAAAATTTCTGCAATTATTCATTTTTTTATCTTTTTTTAAATCTTATTTCATTTTGCGTGGTTAAATTCTTCGGAGATTTGATTTCAAAACAAAAAATATTTTTTATTCTACTTTTAAAAGAAAACAAAAAAACGATTGTTTTTTGTTTGTTCTGCATTAGTTTTTTATTTTTTTTTTTGCCTTCTGATTTCGTTAATGTTTTTATTGTTTTTGCTTTAATTATTTGCTAAATTTTCTTCACATTATGCTTTTCTTCAACACTTAACAAAACGGGCTTTTATTTGTTACAATATACATTGACTTTTTTTCAAAGTTTAAAAAACTACAGATTTCTTTGATACAACAAACTCCTCAACCTATTTTCCTTGTAATTAAATAAATTAAAAGTAATAAAAATCTCGGTGTGTTCGGTCTTTTTCAGTAAATTAATTGGTTTCTGCAAAGATCTACAATCTGCATTTATTTATTTTTGTATTCTAAAAACTGAAAAAGCAATTGTTCTGACTATTTTGCAGCAGATAACAAGAGACGAAATTCTGTTGTTCGGGCAAAGCACTAGCTACAATTAATTTTTTTAGTCTATTATTAACTTTGTTCGTCACGTGTCATTGTTGTGGATTGTAAAGGAGAATTACTTAAGAAAGAAAAAAAACCGTTCATCATCTTAATTTATGCCACCAAAAAATGAAAACAATGGCATAAAACAAGACTAAGAGTAAGACTAATTTTAATTCTATCACAAAAAATAATAGCATAAACATATAATTGATCTTTACCAAATTTATTTTTTGGCAATTGGTTAAGTAATGTTTTTGTTTTGCTTTGTTTATTTATTTATTGTTTTCCGGTGAGATAGTCTTTTTCTCTTTTTAAAAGTTTTTGCCAGAGACTAAAAATCTTTACATTAACACTCAAGTTTAATTATTGGTAATGTTTCCTGCTTGATAAGAAAGAAGAGGTTTCTTAAAGAAAATAAAAACGCCTCAAAAATAAAATCTTCTTACTCTTAGTTTTTTTTTTTTTCGCCAAGGTCACCCTTTGTTTTTAATTTTTAACTTTATCATTGATAACAATGAATCGATAAAATAAAAATAAAGTAACCTTTTCGATTTTTCCTTTAATTTTTGGGGTTTTCTTTTGTCAGGATTGTTTTTATTCTGAATCATGTATTATCTCAAGTTATCTGTGACCCCCTCCGACAACGAGACTAAAAAAAGCGAATAATAAAGAAAAAAAAACAACAACAGTAACACTATCGAAATCGATCTATGAATTTGAATTATAGTGTCCAGTGACCACATTGTGTTTAAGGTTGAAATAATTTGTTTGTTTGTTTTTTTAACTGTAGATTAAAGAAAATAAACAAGGTGGAAATGCCTCAATAATCACATCCAATTTCTTTTTACTGTTTTTAAACGCCATCATTTCAAGTTTGTGTAATTAAAAACAATTTTTAGTTTTTTTTACTTTTTCTTGCTAAAAATTTCAATAAAATTCAATATTCATTGACTAATCAATAAACACTGAGTCTCAGGCTTTAGAAAATGTATCTTCCAATTTAGTGTCGGAAACGATTTTTCTTCTGCATTCCAAATACAGTGTAACCTGGATATAAGAGACTCTCTGATAAACGAGAAACCCGGATAAAAGATAGATCTTATCTAGTCCCAAATTAGAGCCTGTGGTAATGTATATAAAATAGACCAAACCTGGATATAAGATAAACCCGAATATAAGATAACTTTTATCCGGTCCCGACAACTCTCTATCAGGATTACACTGTAAGTACTGGATTACTTGTCCTGTTCTTTAGCCTATCCTCATATTCTGAGAGCACATTTTTACCATAAACAAAATTCAAATTGTAAAAACAACTGAAATAATTCACAATTTGCGATGAATAACTAAAATAACTTGATAAAATCATAAATGTTATATTATTCAATTTTAAAAGTCTATCCATAACTCATTTTCAAATTCTAGAGACTAAAAAAAGATATTAATACCATGTTAGGTTGGGGAAAAAAAAAAAGCAGTCTAAAAATTAAAAGAAGGGCATTCTGTTTTTGGTTAAAAAAAATAAATAAATAAACAGATTTTTAATGCTAACAAACAAGAAGATACCCAAAAAAGGTTATATTGTCTAATGTTTAAGATTTCAAAAGTAAAAAAAAAACTTTATTCTATAGAAAGAAAGAGTAAAAATACAAAATTTGACTTTTTAAAAGAGCGTGCTTTATTTTTTGTTTTTTACTTACCAATTGAACGTCTTAACATTTAGTTACGGACTTGAAATGAAAATATTTATTTTTATTGAAGAGTGAAAAAAACAAAATTACACAATAATAATCATTACAAAATTATTTTTAATTTCTTTTAAAATAGAAATTCTCAAGATTCAAACATTGCTTGTTAAATGGTAATTTTTTTTTTTTTTTTACAATAACATCAATTTGAAAATGTGCTTTTTTTCCCCTTTTTGCTGATATCAACCACTCCTAAAAAGACGACATGGATTTACAGGAAATTGCTTGAGTCAAAAAGTAAACAAACACTAATCAATGCTAGTAATTTAGAATACATTATTACTTTTTGTTTGTTTTAATTCCAAAGATCTCCTCTGCAATGTTTATATTGCAATGTTTCCCTATATTTCTGCGATTATTATTAACAATACTTTAATGTTCGGACTGTTGTCCTCATCTTTGTTGCCATTCACTACGTTTCGGCCGTTGTACGCTCCGACCTTCTTCATATTGCAGGTAAAAAAATTATTACATCATTCCTTTCAATTATTTAAATACACTTCTGTTTTTGTTCTTAGGAAAAATGACTAAATTTGTAACTTTATTTATTTTAGTCCAATAAATTAAGCTAGTTTTTTTTTTATGCTACAGCTGAGTTCAGTATTACAAGGACTCTTGATAATTTTTTGTCTCATGGATTCGTTTATAAAAGTTACTTATTTTAGGTCTTAAATGTATTGTACATATCGTAATTTTTACAAATTGGAATAATAAGTCAAAATAATTATAATGCAAAATCAAATTGTTTTAATAATTGTATGTATCAGTGAGGCAAGTCACGTCTGTCATTGTAAATTCAGATTAAAAAAAAAAATATGATGAAATCTATATGCTGAGTGATTTGTATTCATTCATTTTTCCTATTTTAAGTTTTTTTCTTCGTTCATTCTTTTTTCCCGCGCTTAACAATACAAACAAATGAATACTTTTTATTTTTCACTTTAATTGTTTTGTTTTTCCAACTGGAAAGGAATCGATTTTTTATTAGCAATGGAATTCTTTCATCTTTTTAAATATTGAACTAGTAATTTAAAAGTTTAGTAGATATGCGTTTTTTGTTTTTTTTGTTTTTTTGTATGTTAAATGAACTTTTTAAAAAGCCATATTAAAGACCAAAATTGAAATGCATAATTAACTTCTTTTTTTTTTTAAGCAACTTTTATTTTTATTTTTTATTTTTTTGCGATTTAAATGGTCCGGTTTCACTCTTCTTGATAGACATTTTTACTTTGATTTTCCGAAAGCATCACAAATTTAAAATTAGCATTTATTTTAACAATAACTTAGTTCTACTTTGGTTTGCAGTTTAGCTAATTTTAAAAACCCATTTGTTTTGTTTTTGTTTATGTATAAAACAAAAATGAAAATCCCTTCATAAGTCCTAATTTATTTTCAGAACTTATTTCCTGTTCATAACAAATACAATATTGTTTTATTGAATATTGTTAAGTTTTAAATTTTAGTGTTTGATTGAATTTGTCTTACTTTTTAACATGAAATGAAATTTGATTATCTTAATTTCTCTTTGTGTCCCCCCCCCACTTTTTTTTAATATCGAGGATAAAAGTCCCTCCTAAAAATTACAAAGTTAAATGAACATACCCACCTATCTACACATAGATCAGTAGATAGAATAATCTGTTTAATTTTTGTGAGGCAAATTATGATCGGTTCAATCAAAATGTCAATTTTTGTTATCAGTGTGTTAAGACGTCCATTTAACAAAACTTTGTTACAAAAGTTTTATTAATCTCTAAATTAATTGTAAGTGCTTTATTATTACAATTCTTTATTAAATACAACTAATTAGTTTAGAAACACACATCTTTGAAATGACGTTTTAAGTTGTTAGAACAAAACACCAAAACAGAAAAACTAAAAAACCGGTCAAGCCAGCCAGACCCTTTTTTTCTCAATAAAAAAATGGAAGTTTTCTAGTATTTTATTTTATTATTTAAATCCTCGATACAACAAACGTGAATGTGCCATGTTCCTTCAGGAGTTGGGCAATCGTAGCCCTCCACAACTTCTTGTGCATAAGAATGGATGTGGAAAAAAGTTTGGCTTTTTTTTTTAATTTCTTAGTATTTCAATTTCCTACTTTTTATTTACATTCAACCAGAGTTTTTTTTCCCCTACATATTCTCTAGGTTTTCCATAATCCAATGAATGGTGATAACCTAAATTAGAGAATGGGTAACTTAAACTTTGAGTGTTTAAAAGTAAAACTATACACATTCTTTCCCGATTTTTCAAAAATAATTTTTATAAAGGTCTTAGTTGTTCAGCAATAAAATTAATGAAATACTGCACTTTGAAATGTGACCAGGTTAGAACTAAAATTTTATTTGCTTACCAATATCATCATCATTGTAAAATTTAAATGTAACATTTATTACGGTTACGCATGCTAAGAAAAAGAAGAAAAGAGTAGGAATTTAATCGCATTTTATCTAAATCTTTCTGTTGACTCGATTTGGGTAAATTTGAATAACTGGATGACCATTGGACATGAAGTACTCAGACACCGGGCGAACTATTCCTGACAGCTTGTGGCTGGAATGTACTTAAACTCAAGTAGCCCAAGCTACGATATCTTCTCATCGGCACTCTCGGTTTCAGTAAGAAAATTAAATGTATTATTATTTTTTATTATATAATTTTTCTTTCTTGTAACCTAGTCCAAGAACATTCGTTCTATAACTAGCTCAAAAAAACATTTCTGGTTTTTCTGACAGTCCTGAATTTGTTTTTTTTTTTTTACAAAGTTTAATTAAAGAAAGAAAAAGATTTTAAAAATTGAAGTGGGGATTTTATACACACCTTCAAGACGACGAAAAGCAGTACTTTTTTCCTCTTTTAAACCTTGGTCGTGGTATGAATAACTCGCCTTGAAAGACGACTGAGCTTTTAAATTTTTAGGTAAGTGGAAAACGTTATTAAATAAATCATAAGAAGATACTCCATAAAATTAAATACGCTTTTTTTTAATTATTTTTTCTTTTTTCTAAAACTTGACAAAACCCAACAAATTGTCAGTTCAATACATTTTTTTTAGGATTTTGATTTGAGCCTCCTCCTGTTTCATTTAGAATTTCTTCTTCTTACATTTCTAACTTAAAAAAAAAACAAACTAACTAGTAATCTTTTAAACATAACTGGTAAATTTCACAGAAACTAAGTGCTGTTAATGTTGTCTATAGGTCAGTTAGTCTTTCTAGTTTTTATGAATATTTACATTCAAATATTCTTTTTTTGCTGTTTCAAACACTTGACTTGTGTGTATTCAAGGACTTGTTTATTTTGCTGGTTGATGCTACTCATTGCTGAAACTTATACACAGTGTTGATAATTCTTATCAATGTTAGAAAAACATTCTCTCCCACATGCATACACATACACACATAATTAGAGAGACAAAAAAGGACAACTTTATTTACATTGTTCTTATAGATATACCTATTTGAAATTTCACACACACACATATATAGGGAGAAAGAATATAGATTCTATTTTCTTATGTTTTCAATCAAACTCTATTTGTAATGTAATTTCTTAGATTTTTTTTTAATTTTTGTTCTAGCCTGACAATTTTCAAATGACTAATTACTCTTTTAGATCATGGGATAAAGTTGCCATGTGATTTACAAATATATGTGGTTCACTTAAAATTTAATTGAGATTTTTATGGCTTTTACAAGGACATGAATAATCATATTCCATGGCAGAATTTTTTTTTTTTTTTTTTTTTTTTTTTTGTGAAATTTCCACTAATGCTAGCTAGCATAACTAAAATATCAACAGTCAACACCTTTTGAAATCCACCATCATATTCATATCTGGTTTGAACTGTATAAGACAAGTACTTGGTACAATAATGCTAATTAGCTGGTTTTTGTTTTTTATTTCCTATTTTTGAGGTAAACACATTAACAATTTAACTTTTGTTTAGCTGCAAGCAAACTGCCTATCTTCAATTTCAACTTCATTTCTCTTCATTATTGTTTCATTGTAGTAGTGTAGAGATAAGAAAAGAATTAAAATCAACTCTCTTCACTTTTACCAAAAAATTCCTGGTTTTTCCGAAATAGAAAAATGTTGACCATGTGCTTGAAACCAGATTTTGCAAGTAGGTGTTTAAAAAAAAAAAAAAAAATTTGACTAATGGGAGCGACTTGCAAGACTTGAGGACTTAGCGATCCAGTGCTAAATTCAAAAAGACTATCTAAATGACCTCAGTGTCAGTCAAGAGTCACAGATAGGAGCTGTGAGACGAAACAACTAAAATGTAACTTCAACTTGATCTGGAGATAGGTCAGGTCGCACCTTGTTCTCTTTCTCCCTATCTCTTTCAACAATTACTACTACGAACATTTTGTACGAACTCTACCCTTAACCTCTTAATGTTTCTAATTGCACAGTAACTCCTACAGCCTATGTTAGTCTTTCCCTTTAATAAATTTCTATTTTAAAATGCAAAATGTATATTTTATTCATACACTATTCCATTCTGCCGACAACCAAACTTCTGATAATTCTGGATAAAACTTGTAAGCTGCAGGGGGTTAAGTATGATACAAGGTTGAAAAAAGAAGCATTAACTAGCCCCCTACACTACAGCAGTAATTTATTACCTTGACCTCACATCTTCAAATTCTAATTTAGAATTCCTTATTTAAAAATGTACTGCATTTTAATAAGAGATTTTTTTTTATAAGAAATAACAAAAAAAACCCTTTGTTTCATACTGTCTTTTCAAATGAATATACAACTTTAATCTTCTTAATTCATTGAGCAACATCCTTGTAATGAAAATAACCAACAGTTATTACAACTCAAGAAGCTAAATAAACTAATTTTACAGTCTACTGTTAGTGACTTAAAAAGTCCACCTTTGCTTCTTCGTGGTATGCTGGAAGTGTATCATTGTCCAGAAAAGTTCCTTGAGGACCAATAACCTTCATTCATCAGGGAGTTCCTGAAGGGTTATCAATCGTTATTACTTCATTCTTTCTGTTTTTATTCAGTTACAAGTCTAGAAGCTAAGGCGCTTTTACCAGTCTGGAAGACTCATGAAGTACTGGACAGTCGGATTTAGTTAGTGAAGGGGTGTCTGCATCAAGTTCAGCTGATTTGGATGACAACTCTTCATTACTATCAATATCCTAATTTTCAATGCAATCAGTTCTTTCTGTCAGTGCTGAAGGGACCTTTAATATTTTTATTACATCAGTGTTTTCTGACTCTAAATTCTGGACATGGTGCTAGATCTTTTTAACAGTAGCATAGGATAGACGCAAATCTATCAGTTCAGCCTCATTCACAAGAGGATCATTCTTGTTTCTTATGAACCAACAAAGAAATACTGGTCCAGGATTTGTTAATAAATTGGTAGAGAAATACCAAAACAAGAGTGACTTTTGAAACTAAAGAACTGTTCATATGAGGTGGAATTCGTTGCATTTGACAGGAGAGATCTAATGCAGTGTAGGGTGTTGGGGAGTACTGACTCCCAATAATGATCATCCAATTTGTTTGACTTAAGAGCAAGTTTTATTGCTTTCCAGATAACATTGTATCTTTCTACCTGTTCATTACCACTAAAGTGTTAGGGTGTGGTCTTGTTTGCAGCAATGCCCTTATTTGATAGACAGTTATTTCTTTTGATAGAAAAGAAGTATCTCTATCAGGGTGGATATAACCTGGAAAGCCAGTTAGTGCAAATAACTGGTCCAGACATATTTGAGCAAGGAAAAGCAAATGGAAATTGAGAATATTCATTGACAATGGTGAAGATATAAAAATTACCTAAAGTGGAAGGTGGGGGATTTTTTAAAACCCATGCTTAGGCATTCCATTGGTTGGGTAGCTTTAATTAGTTCTCTTTTCCATGCAAAAAAAAATTGGTTTGAGTTTTGCACATAGTCAACATGAAGAACATACTTCCTTTACTACTTCTGTTGAAAAGGGTAGGTTCTTGGTCCATAAAAATAGAGCAGTCATGTAATTCCAATATGGCAAGGTCCTCATTGCAGATCAGCAAGGGTTGAAGACACTGAAGCACAAAATGCTCTAGTAAGTGTGTCAGGGGCAACATTGTCTTTTCCAGCTTTGTAGCTAAAGGCAGACAGCTCAATTTGCCATTCTAAAATTTTATTGTTTTTAACTTTTGTCCTCTTGTAGTTATCAACCTTGAATGCCACCAAATGTTGGTCTGTAATCAAAGTAAAATGCTGTTTTGCAAGAAGGTGATTTCACTTTTTAAAAGCTTTGTTTATTGCTGTTGCTTCTTTTTCTGTGGATGGATAGTGCAATTCGATCCGTTGCATGGTCCATGACAAAAGTCACTGGTCTACTTCTCTGCTTTAGATTCTGCCGCAGCTGAAGCATAACTTTCAACAACAAAGATTGTCTTCATCTATATTTCGCGGTATGACATAATCCAAATTTCTCAATGAGTCTTAAATGCTTTTATAACAGTTGCATTCAGTGGAAAAGTCTTCTTTTTAATTAGTGGTTGGATTATGTTGGAGAATTTTGGTATCCATTTGGCATAGTATGCAAATATACCAACAACTTTCCATAAGGAATTCAGGATTGTTGGCACAGATAAGACTTGGAGTTTCCAAAGTTTTTCTGGATCAGGTTTAATTATCCTATTACCTACTCAGTAGCCAAGTATATTAAGTGAGGATACAGAAGATACTGTTTTTGTCTCATTTAGCGTAAGACTTTTTATCTCTGATGACTTTTAAGAATCTGTTTATGTTCTTAATTTCTCCCTGCAACAGTTATGTTGTCAAGGTAAGAGAAGGTGTCTCTTAATATTTGTTATTGGATAAGTTTGTCCATTTCCCACTAAAAAATAGCCACACAATTTGTCACACCAAATTGCACTCTACTGATAGAGCCTCCCATTAGCTTCAAAAGCAGTAATTTGTTTTTCATTTTGTCTTAGGGAAATTTGGTGGTAGGCATTTTTCAGATCAAAGGTAGAAAAGACTGTGCATGTAACTAGTTTGTTTACAATCTCTTCGATACTCAGATAGGGGACAAGCATCAAGTTCTGTAAATTGGTCAATAGTCTGTGAGTAATCAGTGCATAATTTCTTATGTCTATTAGTGGGGTCCTTAGCAGCCACCACCTGGGCACTCTAGGGTGATGAACTTTTTTTTCAATTATGTGTTGTAGTAGTTTCTCAACTTCATTTCTGATGAAATCTCTGTCATCCTTCCCAAACTAGTGATTTTGTTGTGATTGGTTTACAATTAGGAGACAAGTTTGGAAAAATCAAGGGTTCATTAACAGAAGCAGCAGAAAAAGCACAAACTAGTTTATTATAGGTACTGACACTAATTTACTGAAAAAACAGCATAGTATGAAGAAAAAAAGCTCCCCAAACTTAATAAAAATTAAGTTTTTTTTATCAAAATGTTTGTTATTAAAAAGAAAGATCAAAGTATTTTTTAATTATTTTAAGAAATTTTTTAATCCTTTCTAATACTTTTGAAATTTTGGTAAAAAACTTGTTTTGATTTTCATCAGCAGGTAGAAAAATTGTTACCAGAGTTTACAATGGATTGTGTATTATTACATAATTCTATTTTTTTATTTTATTTTTTTTTTTATTTTTTTTTTTTGTGAAAAGTAAATTTGAAAATTCTTGCAAATATCAAATAATTGTTGGATTTTAATGAAACTTTCAAGACTTATTCACAAATGAATAAAATTATTTTTGAAATTTTTTTAAAATTTTGGTAATTTTTTTTTTTTTTTTTTTTTTTTTTAAAACGTCTGTTATTCCCACTCCATGTAAATTTGTGAAATTTAAAGAAATTAAATTTTGTAGCGAAAAATTGTTTCATCAGTTAAATGCTGGACTCACTGGGGAATGTAAATCATCTATTGTTTTCAAACATTTGGCCCCTATACTGAAAATCTACTCTGAATTATTTTCTGTGTTACATTAAAAGGTTATGTTTCATGGTTTCTTCCCCTTACAGGAATAAAAATTTGGACAATAATACTTAGCTTATCTGGCTGTCATCACACATCAATCATTTACAGCAAAGGTCAGAAAGATCACCGCTCTGTGATTAAAACATAGCATGAAATTTAGAATAAAACTATGAATAAGTAATACATGTGTAAATCAGATTAATCTAAATTTAAATTTGCTACTTTTCCAAAAATAATGTGTTTTGGATGTATATTTTATTTTTGCAAGATTTTTAAAACCAAGAATAAACTTTTCTTTACAAATGTGTTGATTGCTCAAAAATGGCCAAAAAATTTAAAACCTTTCTTAAATCTCAATATTTTAGATTCCAATCAATGTTTGAAATACACCAGAGTATTTTATACTCTGGTTTATTTCTGTTTAAAATACACCAGAGTATTTTGCTTACTAAAAATAGTAAATTTAATCAGCTTTCAATTAAAACTAAAATAAGTTTCAAGAAAATGTTTTTATTTAAAAAAAAAAAATCAATTTAGAAGTTTGGTATTGAAAATGAGGGAAGGTACCTAAATAGCAACCAGTTTAAGGCCCGCCCTATCTAATCTTAAGAGACTAATGTAGTTGATGAAAATCCTATCCCAGTAACAAGTCACTACACAAAGTTCTTTAAAACTTTGAGAATGACAGACTTATAACATTTCTTGTTTATTTATAGGTTGACAACACAGAAGCCACAAGTCTGCGTATTTCTTGTGGTCAGAGCCATGCAGATTTCTTTGAGTTTTCTGATTTCAATTTGAAATTTCAAAGTAACCTTCTCATTCATAAAACTTTCTGAGATGCTCAAGTCTAGTAATGCATTTAGCCTAACTGATCCTGCTATAGTGAATAGGTTTATTCCATAGTTACTGTTATACTTCTACTTTTAGATTTACGCACTTTTAAATAATGTCCTTTTTTTTCTTTTTTTTTTTTTTTTTTTTTTTACAAATGTGACAAATGGACTCTCTAGCCAGATATACATTTCTCTAGTTAACCACAAAAAGAACAGTTCTTATTTTTTTTTATGAAAAGTACAAACTGATCTTCCTTTTAAATGATGCAGCCATGTGTCTACTTACATTTTCTTCCCTTTGAATTTCTTGGAGCTCTGTAGTAGCAGTGGTAGTAGCAACAGCAACATAGTTCACTGCTGTGTAGTTATAGGCATCTGTGTTTTTCTGCACCAGGTCTAGGAAGGAAGCCTGTGTATAGACAGCCTGTAAATCCAGGGTACCATTCTCAAGTAATCCCTAGCATATTATTGGTGAAACTAGACCATTAATAAACGTGTTTCTTACAAATTTTCAGTATTGTTTGGCAACCACCAGTTTTTGCTTAGTTTGTAGAGTTCCTGCAGGGATTTGTCCAGAGACTTGCAAGGTTTCTGTAAATGGGTAGCTAGAATGTACCTGGCAAAAATTTTGTTTGATGTCTTAACATATAGTTTTTCTAGGACGTTAATAGCTAACTCATAAATAGTACAGCCCTCTATATATTTGTAAACTACAAATGAAACACAGCTAACAAGCAACCTTAACTTGTTAGGGTCACTGCATTCTTCAAATAAATTTTTTAGCATTTTAATCCAGTGTTTCCATTCCTTTGCTGCCATGGGCGTGTTTGGATCAAGGTATAGTTTTGGTGGTTTATACATTTTCTCCATTGTGTCAGGTACGGTACATTCTTGACAGAATAAATATGATAAAAATTAGTTTATTGAATTGTAATGAAAATAACCAACAATTATTAAGAAGCTTTAATAAACTAATTTTACAGGCTACTGTTAGTGACTGAAAAAGTCTGCCTTTGTTTCTTTGTGGTGTACAGGGAGTGTATTGTAGTCCAGGAGATCTACTTAAAGGTTTTCATTCACCAGGGAGTTTCTGAAGGGTTATCAATCGTTATTACTACAATGCTTTTTTAAATTGTAAAGAAATAATGGATCAAATTCCTTCCTTTATGATTTATGCAACATTACTTGTTCTCTACTGACTGCTGGTACTAAAACCTACATAGCAATCTTTTTAATTCTTGAATATCAAAAACCAGAAGGGTGTCTTCTTTAAAAACTTGTTGAATAGTTTCATGTTTTTGAAAGCAATTGGTTTTTCTTGACCAATTTTAACAATTTTGGAAATTTTTTGTTAACTATTATAAAATAAATTAAGGCTTTATATGAAATAGTCTATGATAATCTTTTCATACATTCCTTCATATGTTCTCTTGTTATAATTTTTACTTGTTACACTGTTTTACTTTTTCTATAAGAAACATGTAGGAATGCTATTCATAATCATGTAATATGATTAACAAAGTTTGTTCATTATTAAACCTCTTTAGAACTTTACAAAGCAGAAGTGTTAGGAGCTACAAGTGAAAGGGAAATGTAGAGGGCCATGATCACCTATGTCTTGCAGGGACACAGCACATAGAAGAAAAATTTGAAAATCATTTTTTTAAGTTTGTATTCTATAAGCATGTGAATATATTAGATTAGAATGTAGCAACAGAAACAATTTTTTTTTTTTTTTTTTTTAATCATATCACCCCGAGCAAGGCGGTAACGCCACTGATGTGCTGGGGGCTATGTAAGAGTGAAAAGATTGGAAAAAAGAAAGCCAGAAACCACATCCTGAACAGGGAACAAGGGATGAGCCTCTACACCTGTACAATAGGCGTGGGTGGAGTGTGAACTGGGCGATAGTTTAGTCTAATTGCTTAAGTATTTAAAATATAAAAATTTGACCTGAAATAATTGCAGAAATCATCTTATTTTTAAAACTGAATTTTAATGAAGAAAATAGTTTGCAATGGAACACAGATTTATAATCTGAATGAAAGAAAGATTAAATTTCAGTTTTCAATAATGACTTATGGAGTTCAGTGAAGTGGCATATGTGATGCATATTAGGGCAATCAAGTCTCGAAAGAGACATGATTGACTGGGCAGAAGATTTTCTTGCTGTAGGTTGTCATTAGTTTCTGTGGTAGAAACTTGCTATTTAGCCCATAGCTGGAGGGAGAAAAAAAACGATTAATACCTTTCTCAAAGGTATTTGCATGTAAGTGAATGCAATGAATTCAAGACCAGTTTAGTATTGTTTTAGGATAGAATTTTTATCAATTAAAAATAAGGATTTTATATTATTAATGTGTAAATTTTTTTTTTTTTTTTTCAGTCAGCAAAAAGTCTTATCACTGAGAAAAATTAACTCCTCTAATTTAAAGTCACTATTGATTTTTTTTTTTTTTTTTTAACAAACTTTTATTGAAATGGATTCATTGATCAGTTAGATGCAATCTAACTTAAAATGTCAAACAAGCTTAGCTAATGTGTGCAGTAAATACATAGATATTAAGTTTCTTTCCATTTATAATATCATAGTATAATTGTGGTATTAGCCTGATGATTATCTACAACAAAAGAACAGCATAATATACTCATATTGCAACAAAGTGCTTGTATCAGTTTAATCAATTTTTGACAATGAATAAAAAAATTGATAAAGTAAAGATTATTGCTGGATATGTTCATAAATAAACTGTAGGGACTCAAAAATAGGCAAAAATAAAGAAAATTGTTTTTGTGTAAGTTTTAATGAATGATGTTCACATTACATGACAATACATGAAATGGATTAAAAAATTGATTTATATTCGTATAAAACCTTAAATAGACCCATTTATAGACAAAAATCGTCTAGATTATTAAAAGAAACAATATGTGACTGAACAATGAATTCTTTCATTGCACTTTAGGTACCTCCACAGATTTCTGATTTAAAAAAAACAAATCTTTCTTGAAGCTTTTATTTTAGTTTTAATTTCAAGTTCATAGATCAACTTTTATATTTTCAATAAGCAAAATATGTTGCTCTATTTCAAAACTAATTTAAATTGACTGGAATTTTTATTTTTGCTCAAAAAAAAAAATAATTGATTCTAATGCCATTTTTTGCCCACATGTATTGCAAGTAATTCTCTTTATTAAAAAATCTTCCAAAAATTAAATATACTTTTATAAAACTTTATTTGAAGAATATCAGCTGATTTGAAACAAATATCATTTACTTAAGTTTAAAATATTGCAGAAATGCAATTTTTCATACATCAGTAGCTGTTTATTTAATCTAATGTGTTGACAGCTTGATGTTTTTCTAATGTTATTATACGAAGCTTTATTGGTGAAAAAATAATTGAATTTAATGGGAGTGCCTTCTATATATAGTTTTTAAGTACTCAGTAATTTTTAAAATTTAGGAAAATATTCTCTGTAATCTAATGTTTTATTAAATTTTAGTTTTGTTTTTAAATTTACTATGGTTATCGACCTTATTTTCTGATAATGTCATATATTAATACCCAATGCTACAAAAATCAGCATGGCTATATGTAAAAAAATCCATTATTGATCAAAAAGGCAATAGAAGTCCTGTTTTTAACTATAAATGAAGTGAAATTTTAATTTCATAAAAGATTTTAAAAAATAAATTTGTTAACTAATTTCTTTTATAAGTCATAAAAATTTTATTAAAATCCAACAAGAATCCAAATCAATGCATTTGTTTGACTGCAAAAACATTAAAATTTCCTATACTAATCTCTCCGCCTTCCCAATCTGATGCAAGAAAAACAAGATTTTAATCAAAATTTTAAACATCCTCAGAAGGAGTAAAAAATATAATGAAATTACTTAAGTCTTTCTTCTTAATAAATATTTTGGCAATAAAACTTTGATTTTTTTTTTTTTTTTTTTTTTTTTTTTTTTTTTTTTTTTTTTTTTTTTTAGCAAACTAGTGGAGGTACTTTACTTCTTCACTTAGATTGAATGCCAAAAAGGTTAAATCCCAATGTTTGGTTAAAATGGACTCTAGACTTTAAACTGTTTTATACAATAATAGGACTGTTATGTTTCGCATATCAATGTGACTAGCAGTAGTCATAGCACAGCTCTGTGACAACAGGCTATTCTCTGTCCTACTTCAAGTACTTTCTATATATGCTGGTCTCTTCAGTTGCATATGATACTACACCTCCCTGAATCGGAGAGGTTATACACCCTTATTTGTTTTCTCTTACTATTCCTAACTGTTTTTGTTTTGCACTGTCCTTCCTTTTGTCTCTCATGTTTTCTCTTTAATAGGGATCTGTTTCTTATTTTCCTCCTCCATCTCCTCATTCTCACCTTCTTCCATTTCCTCCTCTGTTCTACTTGTATAACTTTCTGCCTCTTCTTCTTGACCTTCCATTTCCAAATCCTGCTTCTGAAATAATCTGCATGTGCCAGTGTATTTTGTCCCTTTTCCAATGTAGTTATTTTGTGACCTTTTTGCCTCAGGAAACTTTCTTCTTCTTGATTCGTCTCTTTATTCTTTCTACACCACACCTTTTCTCTCATTGCAAAGGACGTAGGGGCCCTGATATGTATTCCCATTAATGTCGCCAGGCTCAGTTTTTTTCTTGCATGTGGAATAGATTTGTAACTGAGAAGCATTTTTGGTAAATGTTTTCCATAAGTGGTGGGAATGCTTTCAATCTCATTTTCAGTGTTTGTACCATTCTTTCCACAACACCATTAGATTGTGGGTTATATGTTGGTGTCTTGTATGGGATGCATCCAAATTGTTTTAACGATGCACATAAATTCTCGTTGCAAAATTTGGGTGTATTGTCAGTGACTATTGTCTTGGGTACTCCATTCCTTGCGAATATGGTTCTTAGTATTTGTTTTATTATGGTAGCTTTTCTGTCTTTTACTCTGACAACTTCTGGTCATCCTGAATGAGTTCACTGAAACTAGAATAATCCCCTATCTCTGATATATGTGTGATCCATATGGACTCTAACCCATGGCTCTGCTTCCTTGGGCCATGACTGAACTTTTGCTTACTTGAAGTTCTTTATTTCCACACATTTTGGCCATCTCTTAATGTATTCCTCTACATCTTTTGAATATCCTGGCTACTATGCTTGCTGTTATACCACAATGTATAACATCATGTACTCCTTTTAATATGTCCCTTCTCAGTATTTGTGGAGCTACTATTACATTTCCATTGCATATTATGTCATTTTCTATGGTTAGTTTGTGCTTTTGTTTTCCTTAAAGGCTTGCTCTGTCATCAAACAATTGCTCCATGTATTACTTTTATTCTCTCTAATATTCTGCTTAATACTGGGTCTTGCTTTGTTTCCATTTTGAGTCTATTTAGAGGAAGAACATCAGGGTGTTGGGTACATTTTGCCCAAGAAATTATATTCAATAATAGGAATGAAAATGGTGTTGGTTAATGAGGATTTTAGAAGCATATAGAAAAGATTCTTTTATTGGATAAATTACATAGATTCAAATATCAGCATCATCAGCTGTATTTATGAAAATATAATTTTGTAACAAGTATTTTTTAAAGATTGTGGACATTTTGATGTTTCACTACTAAACTGACGAGAGATGCAAAAATTATGTAATTGTGATGAAAGTTTTGCTTTGATTAATTTGCTTTTTTTTTTCTTTTATATATATATATATATATATATATATATATATATATATATATTTTGAGAGTAGGGAAACATTTGTATGTTCTGGTGAAATTTGACAGAATTTGTTTAGTTTATCTTGATGACAAATTCCACTAGAAAATATTGCTTGTCAGAAACTTCTGCTAGGACTGTTTGAAAGAAAAATTACCATTCTGAATAAAGCACTTTTCAAAATGTTTCATGAATTTTTTTCTTTTTAAATTGGCCTCTGACTATTCCAAGTTCACAAAAAGTAATTTGAAATCGCTCATTAAATTACAATAAGTTTGAGGTTGTGATAGACTAAAAAGAATTTATTGCTTGAGAAGACAAACCATGCATTTGGTTAAGACTCTAACTGCAGTGTTTAGTCCTTAAAAGGGTTTATATATTTATTATCATAGTATTTGGTTGTTTTTGCTTACTGGAATATCTATAGGTTATTTAATGTCAAAACCTAAATATTTTGAACAGAATTTCATTTTATTTTTGGAGATAGCAATGGTTTAGTGAGATAAATTTCACTACTTAACCCATAACTGGAGAAGAGATGAATTCATACTTTTCTCAAGGGTAACTATGCGTAAGTGAACATAATAAACCTAACTCGAATTGGAAGTCGGCTCTTTGATTAACAACTCAGAGCTATTATCCATTACATCACTTGCAAATCCAAGCTTACAGCCCCTGGTATTCCCAAATGGTCACCATCTAGATACCAACCAAGCTTGATGTTGCTTAACTTTAGTGATCATACAGGAAGCAGTGTTTCAACATGATCTGGCCATAAGCCTTTGGTTTAGTTGATAACCTATACTTTGTCATTTATTCATAACAAATCCATGGCCATTTTATCATTGGGTAATAGGTGCTCTAAGACTGTGGTCATCTCTACAGGTCTATGGTGGTTGGAAGGAGATGGCGAAAGGGGTAAATGACACAGCCGAAGAGAAGTAACTTCTTCCATGCGAACAAAGATTGTTTTTTTTGGGTGGGGGGATGATCTGAACTTGCCTGCACCCTAATTGAAATATGACAAACTTCTGAATTACCTCAACCTGCAGAAAAAATACACTGACAGTGTGAGAAACAAATATGAAGAACAAATGGGAAATGGAAACTTGAAATGGGGTACACTGAAGGAAGCACTAGTGACATCAGCAAACAAAATTGTCCCAAACGAAATCAGATGCAAAAGAAAAAACAAGTGGATGACTGAAGAGATTCTTGACATAATGCAAAAGAGACAGAAAACTATGCCAAGACATGGAACGGAATACAAGAAACTACAAAAGGAATTTACTCGAGCTACTAAACTAGCAGCTAGGTCCCACCCTTTTACAGTGAAACCAATCAAATATGACCGCAGCTTCTTTGCTCAAGTTTACTGCCTGTGGAATTCCCTTCCATATACTTGCCTCCCTGACAACTACAATCTCCAAGAATTTAAATGCAAAGTAAATTGCCATCTCGTATCTCCTTGATTCACATCCTTTCTCTGACAACCCATGTATCATGTTCTTCCTTTCCACTCTTCTCTCATTCAGCCTTCTTCACACCTGTGTTCTCATCCCTTCTCTTACCCATTCTCTGACACTCCCATAACTTGTTCCTCTTTCTCTTCACTCCCTTCTTATGTAACTCCCTGCACATCGGTGGTAGTTCTGCCTTGCTTGGGGTGAAATGATTAGAAAAAGGGCAGACAGGCTAAAAAGGAATGGCTCAACAACCAATGTCCAGAAGTAGATATTGAGCAAGACTAATAAATAATAGATGCATAAAGGGAACTGACAGGACAAAGAACATGCTTTTCAACAGGATGTATGAAATCCAAAGATAGAATGATTATATTTAGGGAAAAAGAAAATACTCCAGCAATGGGAAGAATATAGAATATCTCTTCCATGACAAAAGAGAGCAACCAACAGTAAACAAAGATGCTGATGGACCAGAAATATTAAAATCCAAAGTGGAAGCAGCAATGGCCAAACTGAATAGAAACAAAACAGCTGGACCAGACGGCATTGTTATAGAGATTTTGGCATAGAGAAAATTGTAGAAATAATAAATGAAATCTACAACAGTGGTGTAATATCAGACAACCTAAGCAGATCAATTTTCATAGCTCTGCCTAAGAAGCCAGGTGTAAACGAATGCAAATTCCACTGAATAATCAGTTTAATGAGCCATAAAACAAAACTCATAATCCACATCCTGAGGAATAGAGCGTGAAGCAGTATCAGGCCAGAGATAGAGCAAGAACAGTGTGGTTTCGTCAAGGGCACTAGAACAAGGAACAATATTTATGCTTAGGATGCTATCAGAAAGGGCAATACAAATGAAAAAGAACATCTACCTATGTTTTGTAGACTAAGCAAAAGGGTTCAACAATGTACACCACAAAGAATTGATAGAAATGCTCTGCAACCATGACACATTTGGGAAAGACATTAGAGTAATCAAGAACCTCTACTGGCAGCAAACCGCCTGCATATGAACAGGAAATGAATTCAGCAGATATACAAAGATAGAAAAGGGCGTAAGACAAGGATGTGTCTTTTCACCAGATTAATTCTACTTGTACAGTGAGACTGTTCTGAGGATCCTGGAAGTTATACCAGGATTTGTCATTAGCAGCCACAATCTGAACAACAAAAGATATCCTGATGATATAGTGTTGATAGCAGACATGGGGGAAAAAAAAAACTACAAGACCTCCTAAAAAAAGTAGATGAAAAAAGTCAAAAGATAGGACTACAAATAAACAAGAAAACTGAATGCATGGTCATCAGCAAAAAAGAGGAGCCCAAAATGCCAATTACAGGTGAGGGATACTAAAATCAAGCAGATACAAAAAATTTAAATACCTGGGAAGTGTTCTAACAGAAGATGGAAAGTGCAACACTGAGATCTGAAGGCAAATTGACACGGTGAAGGATGCATTCCAGAAGCTGAGTAGAGTATTGAGAGACAGGAAAATTTTGCTAGAAACAAAGAGTACTGGATTGCTATGTGATGTCCGTTCTTCAATATGGCAGTGAATGCCAGACAATCTCATCAAAGATGAAGGAAAACAACTGAAATGTGGCTCTACAGAAGGATGTTGAGGATATCATGGATTGAGCATGTGAGCAATGATTACATTTTAGAAAGGATGGAAACAAAAAGAAAATTAATACTGAGCATCAGGAAGAGACAGCTAAAGTTTCTGGAACATGTAATGAGGAAGGCTTGGAGAATCTGATACTCACGGGTCAGACAGAGGGAAAAAGAGACAGAGAAAAGCAGCAGGTAATGTTAAGAGGCTGTTTGTGTGGATAGAAGGGGAAGATAATCGTTAACCCTAGCCTTGAACAAGTTAAGATTGCAGTCATCAGGGAAGCATCCTCTTGGGAGTTGGTTCCACAGAGCATTGGTTTGCAGAAAAAAGCTGTTTGAGTGGAACTTACTTTTTACTAATGGAATATAGCGGGAATGTAGGTGGTTTGCCACTATGTATGTGGCATGGCATGGCATGTGCTTGCCATGAAGATTTGAACTGGTTTGAACGAGCACTTTTTGTGAAAGTAGCCAAAGCAGTGAGAGGCTTGCCACATTCTGCCTGTGAGAGAAAGATTGGAGGTTGAAGAATATTTTGTCACCCACAAGGAATTGGAGATAATTTTGCTTTTAGGCTAGAGAGTATGGTCTGGGCAGCTCCTGCCCAGATATGACAACAGTACTCCATTTTTAGCCTAATCTGGTTCTTGTCTGAAGCATTTGCATGGACTTGTTTGTTTTCATTTTTACTTGTTTAAATAAATTATGCCTTCAGAAGTGATGGCAGATTTTGTTAAATCATTACTATTATTAAGTTTTCACATGTGAGGCTTTAAATATATTTTAATATATATAATATATTTAATTACTTTTTAAATTCTACATTTATACATTATCGTTTCATCACCTGCTTCGGTTATTTTTTTTTTTTTTTTTGTGGTTTTTGTATTTTGATTTCACAAAGATGATTCTTTACATTAACCATTCAATTCATCCCTTGCTTCCGGTTTTTTTTTTTCACAAATATGATTCTTTACATTAATCATTCATTCTGTTATTGTTGTAACAAGGATGCCACCTGCTCATACAGATATTACAAACAAAACATGTACACATCTGTAGCACAATTTTGCTGAAAATAGAAACTAAATAGAAGTTTAAATTTATCTTTTTGACCTTAACTCATGACAATGCTACTGAACCGATCCATATGATTTGTCTGAAATCATTACTGCCACTAATTGTTAAAATAAATCAGAAAACTTTATTTTTTTTTTTTTTAATTAATTTTATATTCAGGAAAAAGCTTATGGGTCTCATTCCAAAAAAGTACAAGTGTTAAAGCCAAAAAAATAAATGTATATTCAAAATTAAAACGAAAAATATATTTACTGTAGGATAATAAATGTAGGCACAGTTATGGATAGCGACACAGATTGAGAAATTGGGGAGAGTTTGAATTGCACTCGAGTTTGTTACGTTCTCATATTTGAAAATACCCTTAGTAAAATTATAAATCCATCTCTTCTCCTCTCAGCTAGGGGCAGGTAGAAAAGCAAATGTGAGTGGGGGAGGGGGCAATCAGTCTAGGATAAACACAACTCTCAATTCAAAACCTGAATGGTTAGCAACTAAACTGACTCCCCACCAAGCCCTGGTCTGGTGAGGAGGGTAAGTGGAACAACATAAAAAAACAAGACCTGTTAAAAGGTAGACACCTCAATGGCCATCCACCCCAACTATGGGTTAAATAGCCTCACCAACCCATAATTGGTCAAGCATGGTGAGTATAGCTCTACCCTTGAAGACATGATCAACCAGCGAGTTATTTCTCCAACAAGAGTGAGAAGGCCCTAGATTTAGAGGATAATGTCTAAAACAACATTCATTTCAGAAGAGGATCAAATAAACAAAAAACAGACTATAAAGAATTTTTAAAAATAAATAACCACCACTTCTACTCTAACAGTTTTTTTTCTTGCACATCCTGCCTGTGGAACTCCCTTCCATTTACTTGCTTGCCTAATAACTAGAATCTTCAAAAATTCAAATGCAACGTCAGTCAGCATCTTTTATCTTCTTGAATCTTGTTCATCTTGCTCTTTTCTCAACCCTCCCTATACTCGGTCTTTTCTCACTTTCACTCCCTGTAACTACTTTTGTACTAGTGGCATCTCCATCTTGCTTAGGGTGAAATGATGAAAAAAATAATCTAACAATCTCCCAACTTTTAACATTTGATTTAGCCCTTGACTTTTCATCTCATGCTACTCTTGCTTCATACAAATATACCTGATGTTCTCAGTTTTTTGTTTTCGTCTAAACTTATCCAAACATAAGACATTGATTTAAACATTTCCAGAATGATCCTTGTTAATACTTAACTCTAAAAAGTATATTTTGAAAATATAAATTTTTTTTTTTTTTATTATAATCTTTTCACCCCAAGCAAGGCAGTACTGCCACTTTTGCGGAGGGGGTTAAATAAGAAGAGTGAAGAGAAAAATGGACAGATCATGAGAGGGTGTCATAGAATGGGTAAGAAAAGGTTAGAAACACTGGTCTGAAGAGAGCTGCGGATGAGTAGAGCAGAAAGGGAGAAGAATAGTATACAGGGAGTATTGGGGGAAAGATGAGTCAAGGAAATAAGAGATGGCATTTGATGTTGCATTTAAACTTTTGAAGATTGTAGCTATCAATGAATCAAGTATATGGAAGGAAGTTCCACAAGCAGGAAGTGCGAGAAAAGAATCTGATAGTAAAAGTTGTGTTATGTTTGATTGTTTTCACTGTATAAGGGTGGCACCTAGTTGTCAGTCTAGTAACTCAAGTAAATTCATGTAGGATAGGCACCAGGGAGCTTTAGCTCATATGAGCAGAAGACCTGAAAATATTTGTAAAAGAGACTGAGGGAAGCCACATGAGAACGTGATTGGAGTTGAGCTGCCAGGTCTGGTTTGGTTACATTGCAAATTCTCCTTTGGACTTTATTGAGAACCTTGAAATGAATAGCAATAGAACCTCAAGATGAATATGCTCTACAAGAATAGTTTCTTTATTTTAAAAATCACTATTTCATCCTTATTCAACCTATACAGTGAGGCAATTCTGAGTGAAATAAAAATCCCACCAACATTCATTACTTGCAGCTACAATCTTAACATAAAATATGCAAATGACTGTGTTGATAGCAGACCCAGAAAGGAAACTACAAGAACTTCTACAGAAGGCAATGAAGAAAAGTGAGAAGAAAGAACTAAACATCATCTGTAAGAAGATAAAATGTATGGCTGTCGGCAAAAGGAACAACCCAACATGCAAATTACTAATTGGTTATACCAAAATCAAATAAATACAATAATTTAAATATCTGGGAAATATTCCAACAGAGGGCGGAAAGTGCAACACCAAAATTTGAAGGCATATTGAGATAGTGAAAAATGCATTCCAAAAGCTAAGCAAGTATTAAGAAACAAAGAAAAAAGTACCGAGTAGTTATGTAATATCAGTCCTCCCATATGGCAATGAATGTTGGCCAACATCTTCACAAATGAAAAAGACTTAGAACAGCAGAAATGATGTCTACAGAAGTATACTAAGAATCCCAGGGACCAAACATGTTAGTAACAATGAAGTTCTAGAACACATGATGAGGAAAGACGGTTCGGAAAGTTTGTTATTCACAGGACATATTGAAGCCAAAAATGAATCAGAAAACAATACTCGAGCTACTTGGTGAACTTGAGTAAATGAGTGGCAGAGCAAGATTTAACCAAAAGTTACTCTTTTAAGAGCTACAAAGGAAAGAAATTGTAGGGAACCATGATTGCCACTGTCCTGAAGGAACATAACTTATAGAAGAGATATTTTGAAGTAGTATGCAATTTAATTTTTTTTTTTCCCCCCACTCTGAAGATCATGTAGAATTACTGAGTAAGATGTTGCGATGATTTTCTAAGCATAGCTTAGATGTGGCATGAGGCCAAAAATATGGGGCGCCTAGGGAGAATCAAACTCACTACTCAATCATCGTTGTTCTAACAAGACAAACTTGCTATTGCATCACATCAAGATGCCCATAAGTAAGGTGTTGTGAATCAAAATTGATGTAAAATATCCATGTGCTTCTCATGAAATTTCTGTCTACCTATTCCACGACAGAAAAATTAATAAAATAGAATTGGTTCATTCTGTTTCAATATACAGGATATTCTTTCATTATAATTGCCACTTTTTCCTGTTGATCTTAGTGAGGCCATCACAATTTAGTGTCTGTTATCAACTAATAAGCATGGAAAGTGACTCAACTAGGATAATGATAATTGTCTTTGGTATTGTTTATAGCCAGCAGTTGTTATCCTGTTTCAATGTCAGTCATTATCCTTCTCTGCTGAAATAAATGGTCTGTTGGTTTGCTAATAAATTGTTGAGACAATATCAGTTTTTACATGACATTTCATTTTACTATACAATTGCACAACTTTTTTCTGTTTTTTTTTTTTTTTTTTTTTCTTTTTTTTTTTCTTTTCTCTAAGAGGAAGATATCTTATTATTTAGTGTTGTACTTTGGCACTGGTCATGCGAGTCAATGGACAATATTAAGAATACTTTTAATGCTTCTCAATTGTGGATGAAGTTTGAACTAAATTATAAGTCTTTTATCTGTTACAAAAGAACAGTAATATTAGCTCTATTTCAGCTCTCTTATTAACTAGTTTTCACGCTCCATAAAATTTGAATTTCTGTTGAAAAAAAGAATTTTATAATTCTCTCTTAAACCTTGTTTTCTTTCTAGTAGCTTTTTATCATTTACATTTTGTATATCCTACTCTCCAAATATCTCTCTCTTTGAAGCATTGTCTTTCTAATTTAGATTCAATTTTATATATTTAAATTTACAATATAATATACCTAACAAAATTTGATCATTACAGAAATTACCTTTCTAGTTTCCTGTAGTTCACAGGTAGATTCATCCATTTTGATCTCACATGTATCCCAATTTGTGTAATGTTTGGGATAGGGGTCCAGTTTTGATTTATTACTCCCTCTATAGGGTGCTAAAGCTAACACTGACAGAATCAGCTTATGCAGTTAACTTAGGGTTGAACTTTGTTCTGGTTGCTTTGGACAAAATAGTCTTAATCCTGGAGCACTTCTCACTCATCTGTGGTACTGACTGAGAGAAATGAAGCTGTTTTGTTGCCTATAAATATGTGTGGCTTTAGATGCCAGATTAAGGCAAGCAATCTGCTCTGGGACTTTTCATTGCTGACTGTAGATGTGGCTGCAATTTAAGAAACCACTGTTTGTGAGGCTGATAGGTATGTGTTTGCTAACAATTTTGTCTCTTCAACATACAGCGATTTGAGGGGATCAAGGTGTTTTCTAGATGGTGAAGCAATCCCTGGGTGAGAGGGTAAACCTTTGTACACTTTGGCACAACAAATTAATCATGGTTGATATTGTGAAGAGCCCAGATCATTGTGGTATTTTTTTACCCAACAGTCTTGAACTTTTTTCTACTGAGATTTTTTTTTCTGACTGATTCCAAATATTGAAAAATTGGGCAGTTGAAATGTCATCAGACACAAAGATAGACATGGAGAGAAAACAGTGGAAAGATGAGTGATTGTACTTTGGTTGATCTTCTAGAGATTTGGATGTGAGTTTATAGTTGTCTACATAGGAAGAGATTTTAGAGTAGAATAATAATTAAAGAAGTGAATTTGTTAAATTGAATCATGTTCAACTAGTTAGGTTACTCAGAGCATAAAGTTTAGCCTAGATACACTTCATATATAGGCCTAGACTGACTAAACATTGCAAGCTCAACATGTTCATGCTGGACTTTTGGCAACTGATAGAATTTATTCAGTAGAAATGAGTGGAGTTGGTAGTGGGTATATATAAGATTAAGGCATTTACCATCAAATATGCCCAGTAACTTGCACTAGATAAATCAAGGGCAATAGTGTTCTTTCCTGTGGTTAGAAGAGATTAAGAAGTAAAAATTGGAGCAATTGGTTAGTATGTCCTCCCAAAGTTGTGGATGTGCAGTTGGTGCAATGGATAAAATGAGAAATTGGAAATTCACCAAGTTAAAATGCCAGATAGACATGCTCTTTAGATGGTTTGTGGTATTTGTGAGAGTTTTTAGATATATCTTTAGTACTGGTTCAAGATTCCTGGCCTGTGTAAACAGAATTTTTGTAACTATGTTACTGACTTCACCTGACTTAGATTGGCTGAGACAGCAAGTTGTGAGTGATGGAGAATGAAGTTCACAAATTATTGAAGTGAGTTGAAAATGACAAGTTGGCAAGGTTGACTCCTACAAACTGTCATCTATATTTGTTCCTCTCTTGACAAGTGTCTTCAGCAACTGATTCAACTAATGGGAGATCCCTGGCCAGATTACCAACATATCAGATCATATTAAAGACAAAAGTGGTGAATTAGTTGAGTATAAGCCCATGACTCTGAACACAACGTTTAAGATTTCAGCCAAGATCCTAATGAATCATTTGCAGGTTGAGATTGCTTGAACTAGAGTAAATTTATGATGTGAAGAACTGAACAATTTTCATTGGATTTGCACAATCCTAGAGTGTGTAAAAGATGATACTGAAGCAATGTTAAGCAATTTAAATAAGTTCAAGCCACTTGATAGTACAGGCATTTGGTTTTTAATGACTCGAGTCTGTTGGGTTTCAACCAGGGTTCCACGAGTAGATTAGCCTGTTGTATCACATCCCTATTGTTATGTTACAGGTGAATGGAAGGTAGTTGGATTTATTTGTCACTAGCAGTATAGCCCGGCGTTGCTCGGGTGTAATGAAAGCTTTAAAACTAATCCATGGTCCTGGAGCTCAGACTCAGCCTAAAGAATATTTGTGAAGTTTGGTGAGAATCGGATAAAAATTGTGGATTTATATAAAGGACAAATAGACATACACACAAACATCTTGCCTTATATATAAGAAATGCAATGTGGAAACTTCAGAATATCGTTTCTTATGTCTGTCTATGAGTGTACCAAATTTGATTAAAATTGGACCACTCCTTCTCTAAACCAATTTTTTTCGATTATTGATATTCGATATTTATTGGGTGTACCTCAACACAAAACCTAGCTAAGAACACTCGCAGACACTTATAGTACAACTGTGTAAATTTTCAAGAAAACTGGTTCAGCCATTTCGGAGTCTATAGGTAATGGATACACAGACACACACATAGACAAAGTTTCATTTATAAATAAGTTTAGATATTGTGGACAGTTTGACAGGGTTACCTCCACCTCTCTTGACTATGCTTTATGTCCTTGTGCTGAAGCCCTTCCTGTTTATGTTAAGGGATGGGTTGACAACACTGGTTCTGCATTAAATAGACCTCCCATGCAGAGCTATTCCAGCCTAGATTTTCATATGTGTTAATGACATTATCTTCATATTGTACTGTCATGACGGAAATTCTGCAGAAGGCACCTCAAGAATATAAACAAATAACATGAGGCAAAGTTGATCACAACAATTCATCTAGTTAAGAGTTTGGAAGGAAGTTTCCCTTCAGAGGTTCTTCATTTAAACAGATGAAATTGTATTCCTTGGAGTGCAAGGTCTTGATTACCTACACATGGTACAGGGCACCCATCTGTTTAAGAAAGTAGTAAAAGTTAATGACATCATGAAATAACTTGATAGTATAATTATCGACCAAGGATAGTTTTCTTGCATGATGTATGGAACCATTTACTCAAAATTGTGAGTGTATTATGAAACTCCAACAATTATTCAATAGATTAACTACTTTTCATCTAAAGTTGGTTCACTTTTCAAAACATAAACTGGAGCTTATATTTCAATATTATTGTTTTGCCCTTGATGCAGATAAATCAATTGAACATGTTTCAGGAGCATGCCAGGATCTTTTCAATGAGAAATTTATTATTATTATTATTATATCTCTTTATATTCAGTCTATATTCCTCTTGGTTGTTATACTCACAACAGTTCAGTCATTATATCTTCTACCTTTGTTCTGTTGCAGTCAGTGCCCTCTAAACGCATATAATATTCAAGCATAATTGAACACTGACCCTCCAAACTTGGTGCATATTACTTTTGCTGCTAAGGCAATGAAACTGGATCATCAGGTTATATTAGTAAGTCTTATGTACATGTTTATGGACAGTAATGGGTATGTCCCAATCCTTATATAATACGTTGGACTCTATTGACAGAGGGTGGTGTATTCTTACTGACTAGCAGTTCTTTACTTCACGCAACTTGTGAGTCTTGTAATGATATTATAAATATTATATTTATTTCCAACCCCTGTTTGGGTTATTAATCATGCAGTGATCTTTTAGGTTACAACTGTAATTCATAAAACTGTAACATCATTTAGACATGCATGTCTAAAAGATAAGAAAAAATTGTAATCAAACTTTGAATTGGTATGTCTTTTTACTTTTCAAGTTACCATAAGAATATAACTGGCACTTGGTTTTACAAGTTTATTTTATGATAGTATATTACACTGTCATGGCATTGTAATAGATATTGTGTGCATTAAAACATGAATAAAAATCCATTGGCAGAATATGCTATTTCAGAGCTGTGTGAAGAGTTCCTTTACTATGATCCTAACACCAAATCAATCTGTGGAATGACTTTGTTTGCGATAGCTTAAAGGCCTAATTCAAAAAGACATGGCTGGGGCCTGTCAACTAGTGAAACGTGGACTTGAATCAACTGAAAAATGATCATTGATTCTTATCACTAATTTCTGTTTGATTAATGATAATTAACAGTACATTCAGTGAGTGTAAAATCATAAATTTAGTATAATTTCTAAAGCTCTTAGTGATTTGGTACCCAAATCTTACACATTATATGATGGTGACTTAGTATACAGATATTCTACAAGCTTTTCACAGATATTATAGTCTCTGTTGACAGTTGTTGATGTACCATAAAAAAAGTTTTTGTTTCCCAGCTGAGAACTCCATATTAAAAAGTAATACTATCCAAGTGCTATTTGTAACAATCATAGCATATTATACTCGAGGGCTATTCATGGCACAACTGAGAGTCAGAACTGAAGGTCAATTGAAAAATGTTTGATTTTCAGAAATTTTGGAAGAAAAATGTTATTCTGAGAATAGTCAGGATAACATTTTGACCCCTACCTGAGGATAATAGGATGCATTGAATGTTAAATGAAAATATGTATTTTTGTTGAGGATACTAATAAATATTAAACAGAAAGTGGCAGTTAATATTTATGGTGAAAGGTATGATGCACATCATTTTGAAACAGAAATATTCACACTACTTACAAATCTTGCCCTTTATTCAATTTATACTCAGGGATTGAACAGACAGTCCAGTTTAAGTTTCTTTTAAAGTTATCAGGTTTAACAAACAGTACATGAAAAGGCTGGAAGACATTAGCCAAAATGTGTATCTGACAATCATCTCAGAAATATAGAGAAAACAAAATCCGTCTAGGAAAGTTTTAAAACCTTTAAAACTAGTTCTTCGTCTGCTCTGGTTGTGTAATGTTTGCAAAAATATGAGCATGTTTTCCATCTTTGTTGAAAAAATGAAACTCGGAAATAGGCATAAAAATGTTACTTAATGATTTATAACACTTTTTTCTTTATTATATGGAAAACGAAGAAGCAAAAGTAACCATTGGTAAGTGTGGTCAGAAGGAACCTTTAGTTTTCCACGGTCAATTGATTTGGTATATTTTTCATACTTTTCATAATAGAAAAGGGTTTCCTATTCACTGGGTTATCGTTTCTTGTTATTATATCCAGCTATGTACATGAGAGCCATTTTTATTTCATCAGAAAGAGATGGTTCTAAATTTTCCAGATTGTCACATATTTCTGAATCTTTCTCACAAAGTTCATGATCACAAGATGTACATTGGTGACCTTGCTTAACATCAAAAGCATCAATAGTTACATTTTGATTTAAAAGTAAAGATGTTTGCTTAATATACAGCTTTTCAATGCACTTGTTGGAAATTTATAAAATAGGTGCCAACTGGTCCTTGACAAAGTTTACTAAATTCTTTTTCTAGTGGATCAGTTGTAAATTTTCCAGATAGCACATTTTTATAGATTGTAGCTAAAAGGTGCCAACATAGACTAACAATTTCATTGCAAGTATGGTGCATAGTAGTAGCAGTGAGTTTGGCTAATCTAAACTTATTTATAAATGGAACTGTGTGTGTGTGTGTATACGTTACCTATAGACTCCGAAAAGGCTAAACCGATTTTCTTGAAAATTTACACAGTTGTACTATAAGCGTCTGCGATTGTTCTTAGCTAAGTTTTGTGTCCAGGTACTCCCCAATAAATATCAAATCGATAATTGAAAAAATCGAGTTATAGAAGGAGTGGTCCGATTTTAATCAAATTTGATGCACTCATAGACAAAGGCATGAGAAATGGTATTTAAAAGTTTCATGGTTGCAGTTCAAAAAAAATGTGCAGAAAATTTGATATCGATACCAAGAAATCAAAACTTGACTTACATCCATTCATTTTTCTTTCAGTCTACGGTTTTGTTTTAACTGGAAACAACTATTGCTTTTTAGTCTTTCATGCCAACGTCCAGAGAGTCTAATCTCCAGGACCATGGATTAGTTTTAAGGCTTTCATTACACCCAAGCAATGCCGAGCTATACTGCTAGTTGTTTTATACAATTACCTTGACTGCCAGTCATATTAAGAGCCATTTGACCAAACTTGATGATAAAATCAACTGTTTTTCGGAGATCTTATTTCAGCTTGAAGAGGGTCATTGCCTAGTTTATCAATTTGAAGGATCTTATCATTTAAAATTTTTCACCATGTCAAAACTTTGTTTATGAAGATGGCAATATCATTCTTATCTGCACGTATTCCAGTCCGAGGGAGTAAGTACATTTTTTTTTTTTTTTTTTTCTGAAAGCATTCTGAGGAAAGTAAAAACTCATCCTTCTATGTCTTTGGAGCAATAAAAATTTCATTTAAATCTGAAAGTTTAACTCGTCTTTCAGATTCAAAATAATATAGCTGTTTAAGATGTGCCCATTTTGAGACTCGTTTTAGTCCATTATCATCAAAGATTAAATTCTGTCTTTTCTGTTAGCCACAAATTATGAATATTTTTCAACAGATGAACATAATCAAAAAGTAAATGTTTATTATCTTCAGTTAACCATGGTTTTTCATCAAGGAGTGTGTGAGAATTTTTAAAAAGTTTGATTTATTTGGTTGTCATCACTTAGAATAGCCTTTACATCAACTGGTACTAAGGTGATGGCCTGAACTATTAACTCAGTTTGTTTAATATATGGAATATTAATTTTGAAATTGGAATCAACCTTGTAAGAAATTTTCAAATCCCATTATCAGTATTATACAAAGTATTGTTTGAGAAAGTAGTGATGGATTGTCAACTAACTTACCAAATAGTTGTTTACCATGATATAGTAATATTTTATTATATATATATATATATTCCTCATGGAGAATTATGCATTCTTTTTAACCAGCATTGGCATTAAGAGTATTAAATACAGATCGTAAAAATATTTTTCACAAAGTTTTGAAACTTTTAATGTCATGTTTCTTAATGTTACCATTGATGATGGTAATTGAAAATCCCATCTTAATCTATTATCTAATGACTGATATTGCATAGTACTCATAAGCAAATATTAGTAAATCTGAGGTGTATTTCATTCCAATCATTTCGGGGATTATTGCTGAAAAGTACTAACTCTATCCTTCTTGTGATCAAAAGCCATAGAATTTAAATATTGGATAATTTCTTCCAATATTGACCCAGTATCAACTGTTTTTATACGGTTTTAGGATAGGCTGCTAATATAACATTTAACTCCATAATAAAAGGTTTCAAACCACAAATATTTAATAATTTTTTCATATAAAGGGAGGGATACCATTGATAATATTTGATGACTGAACATTTAAAATATTTTTGGACCAAAAAATGATCCAACTGGACAGTCTTTTTTGTTGTTAATTAGACTTTCTTTCAAATTTGTGTAATTAATCTTATCTAATTTTAAAAAAGCATTCATTTCATCATCAATTTGATTTTGAGCAGTACTGAAGGTTTTTGTGATATGCCTTTAAATAGCAAAGGATATTGGCACACCTGGCTGTGCAGATGGTGAATTTATGGGGCGTATTTTTCCATGAACTTTTATGAATCAAAATTTGAAGGTCAACGTAGTTGGCAAATAACTGTATTGTTTGTAACATTCAGATTGGCATTTGAAACTGAGTTTCTCTAACACTCTCTCTCTCATCTTTGTCTTTTGGAAAATTATAAACTGATATTCTATTCACCTGCAGTTTTGTCTCGATGGCTTCAGTAATTTGTTTTACAAGCAACAACACAACACTTCAAGGGCATTGCAGAAAACTAGGTAATATCTGAAATGATAGATTAACCTTCTTAAGCACAATTATTTTTTTTTACTATTTTAATTTAGGGATAACTTTTCAAGCCAAATTAATTATACTCTTAATCCCAACTTTTACCTGAGATGCCCTGTAAGAGAATGCCAAGGAGAGAGGGCTTTGGCTTAATTTTGAGACAATGCTTCATGGTGGGGCAATCCACTGTTATGCATATTGTGCTTATGAGGATATAAATGATGATTCTGACTCAACATGAATCACATAATGAGCCACTTCGTGAATCACATGTGCTTTATGAACCGCTCCCTGAAATTACAGAGCCAGTTAACTTAGCTAATACAAATGACATATTAAGGGTTAGAAAGGAAGCTACTAATAATAGCTCACTTGCTCATCTGTCTATTGATTTGTCAAGTCATGGTTTTTGAACATGTTCAATGCAGATCTGATATGCTGTACATACCTTCATCTATTAAGAGATCGTAATGTCATGTTGATCAAATCATTCAAATTATTGTTTTGTTCATGTTAATATTAATTGGCATTATGCCAATAGCATGTTTTTAATTTTATTTGGAAGTGGGTGTTTAAAATTTACCCATGCATTTGTTACCAGAATATTATTGAAGGAAAAGTTTGGTTAAGCAAGTTTATATTTAAATTCATCCATTTTGGTTTTGCATGTGTGCTAAATCTTAGGAAAATTTACCCAATCTAGTTTGATATTTAATATTTATTTCCTTCTCCTTCCAACTGGATGATTATTATCTTTGTCATTGTAGACTTGTACACAGAAACTCCAGTCTGATATAACATTCTTGAATGATTTAAGTGCAACTTTGTCTTTTAACCCCAGTCCTGAAGTGTGTGGCATGGGAGTGTGTTACCTGGAACATGAGTTTATGCACTTCAATTTTCTAAAAAATGTTTTAAAATTAGTTGCTTGAAATGATTTTAAATAGTTTTTATTATATTGAATGTTCAAATTGTACTTAAGTGATTCTGAGAATGCATGCTATGATGATTACTTTTTTCTTTTTTATCTTCAAAAATATACTGAAAAATATAATTTCATGATTATAATATAATGTTTTTAAGTCATTGTCTTCCTTGGTTGTGTGTTCACCATTATTTCTGAAAAGGGCCTGAGGGTAAAAAGACAATGTTGTTATGAAAACATTAAAGAAATTAATCGAAAAAAACCCACATGCAATGATTTAAATATCCTGTTTAACAACATTCAAGTAATAACTATCATTGACTTTTTTCTTTCATCCCTTCAATTTTTCTTTTAGTTTTTTTTTTTGTTTGTTTCTCCTTATTTTTATTTTTATATTTCCTCTTTCTCCACTTTGCCAGATTCTTTCTCTTTCTCCACCATTTTATTTTTCATCTTTTTCTTTCTTCTTTTTAACTTTCCCAGTTTCTTTCACTTTCTGCACTTTCCCACTTTCTTTCCCTCTCACCACCATTTTTTTCTTTTTTTTTCTGTTTCTTCACTTTCAATCTGTCTCTTTAAACAAATAGTTTTTCATCTTCAAATGTTTCTCTTTTTCCTTTCTTTTTTTAACTGATTTTCACTTAACACCACTTCAACAATCAAGATTGACATTCCTAATTGCTAAAAGTGAATAAACCTTGCCCTTAAATTATATGCAAATGTACATAAAAGTAGAGAAATAAAAACAAAACTGTAGATGTACACATGGCGTTATAACTAAGAGCTGGAAGTGGTCATGGACCAGAATTAGTACACAGTGTGAAGCAGCCCACAAGCAATCTGTAACAGCCAGAAAACTTAAGATCTAGAAACATCCTGTGTAGAAGAGCCAAATAACTCCCACTCTATTGAGTAGACCATGATTGGAAGGTATTAGTTGACCTTAGAATATCGCTGCAATTTCCAGTTCACATCATTCATACAGAGGCATGTTCGGACATTGTAGTGGGGTCTGGTTCAAAGAAGTGTGTCCTCCTAGTAGAATCAATGGATCCATGGTAGAACAGGGAGGAGATGCACAAGTGAAAAAAAAAAACTATGAATGCTGCAATTGCATGGAAAAGGGGTGAACATGTCATGTGCTACCTGTTGAGGTCAGGTGCCATGGATTCCTTGGATAGTCTATAGTGTCCTTCTGAAGGTGGGTATCACTGACCAGTGCCTAAATCATGTTCCACATCACATCATTGATAATGGTCACTATGAACATGTTGAACAATGATCAAAAGAAAATGCTTTTAATGCTATGTTGAAAATCTGACTTACAGTTGGATATAAAAATTAGAGAGTCTGACATGTCTACACAAAAAACAATACCTTGTCCAGTGGCAAATGCTGGTGATGGTGTGTGAGGTGGCAGTATCATTTTCACCCCATGAAACTGTGATATCTCACCTGATTAGTAGCTGACAAGGGCGGCTATCTTATGTGCTTTCACACATTGTATGTAGAAAATTGGACAACAAGTCTCTCTGGATTTTAGATGACTCCTCTAAAAGACGAAGTGACCCTCTGGAAAGTTAAGGTGGCATCCTGGAAAGGCAGGTATATTAAAGCAAATATGACTAGCACAATGAACAAAAAAAAATGCCCTCTGGGTGTTTGTATCAAGAGGGAGAATACATGACCTCTCTTGCTAATTCAAATGATAATTATATGGACTTGAAGCCAGCTACAACATATGATTGCAACAGGAAATTCGACAGCCTGCCAGGATTATGTATCCATAAGGCACACTGGTGCAAGCAATGCAATTCCCCTACTGGAGAATTTAAGTCAAATGATGGGATTATGAATTCAGATTGCACCCACAATGTTCAGGGTCCCATTGCTGAGTGTCAGTACCTTGAATAGATTCCAAGCAAGCCAAGAATCTAGTGGCCCAAAGACAATCAGAGAGCTACTTGGTTAAATCTTGATCATTTCTCATTAATACAATACAAATTGTCTTAAGGAGCTCCAATAGCCAGTAGAACAAGGTTTGTCTTGAGTGGTTTGGTAACTGCAAGAGAAAATAAGAAAAGTGACCAAATAGATGAGATTCAGAAGGCTAACCTAAGACCATGGCAGAGTTGTGAAGCTCCAATTCATGAGAGGGCAGGCTTTAGTGATATTGAAGAAACTATCTTTGTGATTTCTAAAGCTGAGAACCAAATAAAACATTAGAAGAAAAAGCCACATTAGCAAAGATCATTTCCCACTAATCCTTATGCTTTTGCTAAAAGGCTGTTCACTGAGACTTAGAGCGGCAAACTCAAAATACTGCAGGAGGATGATGTTTTCTGATGCTTGGAAAGATGTTCCAATCCCATTTATGAACAACATTTCTGGACTCCAATATCCAGAGGTCATGTTTACTGACAATAGACTACATCTGAGGGAAATTGGGAATTCATCCACAAATCCTGTGCAATTCACTATCATTCCCCAGTGGGCATGAAAAAAAGGTATTGTACCACAAGAATAGTGCCTGGTGGATAGCATTTGGATACCTAAAGAAAAAGATGAAAAAGGCATTGCAAGTTTCCATCCCATCTCCTTCTTGAACGTAAAAGGAAAAATTTGGCGGGGTCATTACCAGCTTGATCCTTTTGGTAACCATTACAAAAACACATCTGTCCATAAGGCTTGGATATGTGGCTTCCCCAGCTGTCTGGAACGTTCACACATGATATGGAACTCAATCCTATCAAACAAAATAAAACTGAGCTTCATGTAATTTGGCTTGATCTCATGAATGTGTATAGATCAGCTCCTCATAAACTAATTTGAATGTTTCTCAAACTTTTCAGTTTCCTTAGCAAGATTTGGAAAATCATAATGAAATATTTCAGAGTAGCATTTATGCAGTTCATCATTGGTAACTACACCACCAAATGGTAAGCCCTCAAGGTTGGCATCATGATGGAATGTGTGATTTCACCACTTCTTTTCAATATATCCGTGGAGCTTGTATGACAGGGTGCAGCAGACACAGCAAAGGAAGTGATGAATAAGAAACAAATGGTCCTTCCAGAGCATTCATGGATGACATCACCATTCTGGTTCCATCTAAAGTCGATGCCGATGAACTGCTGCAACACTACCATAAGCTCTTCACCTGGGTGATAATGAAGGCTAAACCCTAGAAAAGCCAGGGCTTATTGAAGGATTACCAGTGAAGGGACACGTCTTTTTTTTCCTTTGTGAAAGGAATATATCTCATTCTTATTTCCTCATGAGTTAGTAAATATTAAGATGGATCACCATGTAAAGATAATGTGGAACAAAGAAATGAAATGAATGAATGCTTGTTCTCAGAGATATTTATAACACACACAAATATATATATATATATATATATATAAACTTATTTATAAATGGAACTTTGTGTCTGTGTGTATCCATTACCTATAGACTCCGAAACGGCTGAACCAATTTTCTTGAAAACTTACACAGTTGTAATATAAGCGTCTGCGAGTGTTCTTAGCTAGGTTTTGTGTCGAGGTACCCCTGATAAATATCAAATCGAAAAAATCGGGTTATAGAAGGAGTGGTCTGATTTTAATCAAATTTCATACACTCATAGACAAAGACATAAGAAATGATATTCAGAAGTTTCAAGGTTGCAGTTCTTACAATAGTGCAGAAAATTGATTTTATATATATATATATATATATATATATAAAATCAATTTTCTGCATATATATATATATAAAAAGCAAGATGTTTGTGTGTGTCTGTTTATCTGCCTGTATGTCTGTATTTTTTTCTCAGCCCTTTTATTTTTGTTTTTGCTTCGGGTTTGGCTCTAAGTAGGTATAATTGTAGTTCTTAGTCTCAGCCATGATACCATTTACTCAGAGGACTTATTTAGCCTTCAAAATTCAGTTTACGACAAAAAAAAAAACTTATTTGATATCGATACTAGGAACCCAAAATTTGACTTACATCTATTCATTTTTCTTTCAGTCTACGGTTTTGCTTTAACTGGAAACAACTATTGCTTTTTAGTGTTTCGTGCCAACGTCCAAAGAGTCTGAGCTCCAGGGCCATGGATTAGTTTTAAAGCTTTCATTACACCCGAGCAACGCCGGGCTATACTGCTAGTATATATATATATATATATATATATATATATATATATATATAAAAACAAGTGCCCACACATGAAGAAATACATATCTATTATGTCTAAAGCAAAGTATCAGAAGGAACAAAAAGGAAAAAATTGAAGATATCATGACTCCAGATATAGAGTGGTCGATTTCACTTGTGTCCCAAAGGGATATGGCAGACTTCATTTATTCTATTTCCTGGATAGAATTCATCAACAGAACCCATCTCCTTGGCAAACTGAAGGATTGGTGCTACAAACATGAGGTTTACTGTGCCAGCTTCTGTAGCCATTGCAGGTGCATGATACCACTTTATTTAGCAGGCACAACAGTATATCGACAACTACCTGTGCAAGTGGTTTAGAGTTCCTTCCTGCTTTGTAACTTTAGGACTCTATACCAATGCCAGAAACCTGCAGCTTCCAGTCTCCTCATTGGTGAAGGAGTTCAATGTCAGAAAGGTACACCTTCACATGATGATGAGGGACTTTACTAATGAGTGCATCCAAAAGCTACAGCCAGATATCAAAACTGGCACCAAATGGTCGGCAGTAGAAGCCACCCAAGAAGCAGAATCTAACCTGAAAGATTATGAAGATGGCCCGAAAAAATCAAGCTGACTTGAGCAGCACAAGCAACCAGTTTCTCTCCAAAGAGTGTCCAAAGGAAAAACAAGACATGGCGATTGAAGAAATCAGAAGATCTAAGTAACTCCCAACATGATGTTGTTGAATGAAGCCTGTGATTGGAGGGTATTAGTTGATCTTAGAACACTTCTGAAATTTCTGATACACATCATTCAGATGCCCGTGACCTGACCTTGTAGCATGGTCTAGTTCAAAGAAGTGTATCCTCCTCGTTGAATTGAATTTCATGAAAACAAAAGAAAAACCACTACAAATTGCTACAATCTAACTGCCTGGAAATGGGGAGGACATGTCATGTGCTACCTATTAAAGTCAGGTGTCATGGATTCAGTGGATGGTCAAGTTTCCTTTTTTTTTTTTTTTTTTTTTTTTTTTTGAAGATGAGCATCACTGGCCAGGGCCTGAAGTATGTATCACATCATCTCCAGACCACAGCTCAACAGGCATTGAGTTGGAGCTGGTCAAGATGAAAAATAAACAAAGTTAATCAAAACCATGCACATAACACAATGTTACTTCTTACATGAAACACACCTTTTTCCCTTCCATTTTATGTCATTGATAACGGTTGCTATGAGCGCATTGTATATTGGTTAACAATCAAAGCAAACACTTTTAAAATGTTGGAACTCTGTCTTGCAGTTACGTAAAAAATTGCAGAGACTGACACATCTATACAAAAAACAATATCCTGTCCGCTGGTAGTGCTGCCTTAGTGACTGAAATTGTTATCTTCCTGGTTGGTGGCTGACAAGAGGGTAGGGTGTCACACATGCTTTCACATATATGTCGAAGAAAAAAACAAACAGTATAGCAGGTAACACATCAGTTAACCAAATTTGCTTTAATTTTATGTAAGGCTCATTGCTCCAGTATAAAATTGGTTTTATCTGACACTTTAAAAATCTTTGCAATGGACTTTGATATTAACATTACAAAGATTAACTGAAAGTTTGACTAGCTTGCATATTTTAAGCCTAGAATGCTTATCTACATTTCATAGGTCAATAAGGAGATCTCCAGGTCTTAGGTAAATTTTAAATTTGTACCCAAACAGAAATAATAATGATACACTTTGAGCTGCTACTTTTATGCTGTTTTATAAATAGTGAAAAATATTTTTAAAAACTTTTTGGTTCTAAATTTGGATCTTGACAAATATATCTCCAACCTTGTTTTTCACTTTTTTTTTTTTTTTTTTCTTTCCACCAATCCATTAATTTCATACAAATTTGTAAATATTTTCATTCATTACATTTCTTGAGCTAATTATTGGTCATAACGATTGTTTATTTTTAAATAAGTTATAGTTAAATAGTTTGATATTAATTTGTCTCAATAATGTAGTTACACTACATGGCCTTTAAATTTGCATCAAATTGTTTTTTTGTTTTGTTTTTTTTTTGTTTTGTTTTTTTTTTGTTTTTTTTTTTCATAAATATAACCTAAAGTCTAATCTGAATCAAAACATTACTTATCAACTATTTTTGTTTTATTTAATGATGATCCAAAATCCTTTTAATACCTATATATTTCAGTACTATGGTGCTTTCATACATAGATTCTTTCACTTTCAAGAACTTGCCACTCTTCATACACAACTTTAATTAAAATGTTCTGCCTATGTTATTTGTATTTGTAACATAGCAATACTACTCATATATAGGATTGGAATGTTATGAATTCAACAGAATCCAGTGGTACATTAATCTCAGCACCTGGTTGCTATGTGCTCAAAAAAAATATTGCTGCTCTTGTGGCTTGCTTATGAAAGGAGATAAGTTATTTACTAAGCTTTGTTTAATTTTGTTCAAATCTTTCTTTTGCACACAGTGAATGTGCGTTGTGGTGCAGTGGATATTGACTCAAAATGAGGAATCAGGTATTCGAGTTCGAATTCCAGTTGAATTCCTTGCATTCATTTACGCACAAATACCATTGGGAAAGGTATTAATCTGTCTCTTCCCTCCAGTTATGAGTTAAATAACAGGACAGGTTGGGTTCTATAGCCTTGGCTGGCAAGCAGTCTACCACAGAAAGCAATGGCAACCTACTGCGGGATAATCTTCTGCCCAGTCAGTCATGTCTCTTTCGAGACATGATCGCCCAAGCATGTATCACGTATGGCACTTAACTGACTGACTGAGGATTGAACACAAGATAGCAAATTTGTTTGGGAGATGAGCTTGCTCATCATGCTACAGTAGGTATCCAAAGAAAGTGGTAATGGTATCAGTCAGTCAGTTAAGTGCCATACGTGAAACACGCTTGGGCGATCATGTCTCGAAAGAGACATGACTGACTGGGCAGAAGATTATCCTGCAGTAGGTTGCCATTACTTTCTGCAGTAGACTGGTTGCCAGCCAAGGCTATAGAACCCAATCTGTCCTGTTATTTAACCCATAACTGGAAGGAAGAGATGGATTAATACCTTTCCCAAGGGTTTGCGTGTAAGTGAATGCAATGAATTCAACCGGAATTCGAACTCGGCTCCCTGATTTCTCGTTCCGAGCCGATATCCACTGCACCACAACGCACATCCCCATCTGAAAAGATTATTATAGTCTATGAGAACTTTTATGAACTGAATTGGATCAGTGGATGTAAATTAGATTAATTAGAACCTATAATTTGTAGGCTTTATTTAGGGCACTAAGAATTGCATGCTAGTTTTGATTTTGTAAAAACTGAATTATATTTCTCTATGGTGTCATTCATTTTCAGATCACTCTATCATTATGTTTGGGCGAAGTACTTATAAATTTTCTTTTTCACAAACCTGTTTTGCTAATGGTAATTGTTTGAAATGTTGGTAACTCTGTAAGGAATGTTATGTCACTTTTTCAATATGAGACTTCTAGTGGGCTGACTACTACATATTGTTTGCTGGATGATGACCTACCTAACTTATAAATTACTTGCATAGTTAGATGTCAGGTAGTAATTGTGATGAAGAAAAAGGTCCTCTTTTTTAAGAATACTTAATAAATTCTGTCTTTGTTAAAGAAATGCTAAAATATGTTTATGTATTATGTTTGGAACAATGTAATTTTGTCTTTAAGCTTTAAGATTCGGTCTGTTATAGGATATGCATTGTGGTACAGTGGATATCGGCTTGGAACGAGAAACCGGGGAGCTGAGTTCGAATTCCAGTTGAATCCATTGTATTCACTTACGCACAAATACCTTTGGGAAAGGTATTAATCCGTCTCTTCCTTCCAGTTATGGGTTAAATAGCAGGACAGATTGGGTTCTATAGCCTTGGTCGGCAACCAGTCTACTGCAGAAAGCAATGGAAACCTACTGCGGGATAATCTTCTGCCCAGTCAGTCATGTCTCGAAAGAGACATGATTGCCCAAACTTGTATCATGTATGGCATTTAACTGACTGACTGTTATAGAAAAAAAATATTTTAATTTACCTTCTGATGGATATTAAACATGCCATTCAAAGCAGATATTATTAGGATAATCAAATAACTTTAGTTATTTTGTCATTAAATAATTGAAGAAAGATATTTAGTCAAAAGATGATAATGCAGACAATCCAAATGCCAATATTTCATTCCTATTGCTCTTATGAATTTCTATATTTGTAAATATGTTTTATAAAGTTTTTTTATCATTTTACCCCATGCAAGACAGTAAAGCCACTAAGACACAAAAGGATAACTGAGTGTAAAAGAATAAGAAAAAAAAAAGAAAAATTATTAACAAGTGAAAACCAATAGAAGATTAATCAAGAAAACACTAGACAATGATTGACATTGTATTTCAATTTTTGAAGAACAGAATTTGCTGGAAAGCATGGAACCAGAAGAGTTCCACAATCAAAAAGTGCAATAGAAGAAACTTAACCTAGAATTTATGGTTAAATCTAACCAACAACTGTAAATTTATAAAATCTTGTTACCATTTAGTCAGTCAGTTAAGTGTTATACATGATACACACCTGGGCGATCACATCTCTTTCAATGAGTGACAAGGAAGAATTTTTTTTCCACAGTAGGTTGCCATTTTTGAACTGGTTGCCAACCAATGCTGTGGAATCCAATCTGTGTTGCTATTCAACCCATAGCTGAATGGAAAAGAGATGGTTTAATACTTTTCCCAAGGGTATTTGCATGTAAGTGAATGCAATGAATTCAACCGAAATTCAAACTCGTCTCTCCAATTTCACATTCTAAGCTGATATACATTGCACCACAAAAAAAAAGTTTAGGTACCATAGCAAAGATTACTATGAGAGTATTTACAGAAAAGGCATGGGGGAAGCTACCATCCATTACAGTGGTGGGAAAGTGGCCGAAGCTGAGATGCCAGGTCAGTACCAGTAATATTGCTGCTTCTTCTTTGGATTTTATGAAGAATCTCTAAATATATACTAGGAGCACCAAGCTATATAAGGCAGCAATGTTCTTAATGTTCTTCTTAGGTCTTAAATTCTCTAAATTTCAAAAGTGGACAAAAAAGTTAACAAAATGACTGTCATTGACATTGCATTAGGTGATGACTTAATTGCAAATTCACTTTTGTACTATTATTTCTTTTTCTTTCACAAGCCATAAGCAAAATGTAGATTCTACTCTATTTCTGTTAAAGTAGATAAATGTTTATAAATGTAGAATTAATTTTGTTTTCTTTCTTTATTTTTTTATTTAATAAAATTAGTTACAGGTCTGAAGTTCTAAAACAGTACTTATGAATGAAGAAAACCAGGCTCTTACCTTGAATATGTTTGAAACTCATCCTAATTCTTTCTTACTTAATATTAGTGATTCTATAAGTCTGGGTAAAGAACCATTTTTCATTTTATTCACCATTCCCATCATTCAGTCAGTTAAGTGCCATACGTGATACATGCTTGGGCAATCATGTCTCAAAAGAGACATGACTGACTGGGCAGAAGATTATCCCGCAGTAGGTTGCCATTGCTTTCTGCGGTAGACTGGTTGCCGACCAAGGCTATAGAACCCAGTCTGTCCTGCTATTTAACCCATAACTGAAAGGAAGAGTTGGATTAATACCTTTCCCAAGGGTATTTGCGCATAAGTGAATACAATGGATTCAACTGGAATTCCCATCATTATTATACTTAAAAAGCTACTAGTAAAACTATTTCTGCCATCCACTCTCTTTTTATTGGCAAGTTTGTTCCTACTAGAAACATGAAGATATAAGACTAATATGTAAACTATTTATGGCTTGGTAACAATTTTAGTTTGATCAAAAGTATTATCTGCTTATTGAACCTTTTATACACATCCTGTTAGCGATATAGTCAGTCAAGTGATATGTGAAATTGTACTATTGATCCTTCCCGAAATGTGAAAGCTTATTTTATTTAACATTAAAATGGTTAGATTTATTCATCATAAATCATCTAGAAATATTATGGAATCAGCTATGATAGCATATTAATTTAATTAATGAAAAAGTAGGTTAAAATGAAACTGCTCTTTTAATCATTTGAGAGAACCCTTTTTTCATGGCTGTTGCTAACCTTTAGAAGAGCGAGTCATTGCACCTTCTGAGACTAACATTTTCCACTGACATGAAGTGGGAAGATTATATTGAATCAATTGCTAGGTCTGCTGCTCAGAAAGTTGGTTCCCTTTGTTATGCTAGACAATTTTGTCTCACCAGAATCAATCTTACATGTTTATATGTCTACAATTTGTCCTTGTTTTAAATACTGCTTGCAATATCATTAGTCCTGACCTGGCATCTCAGCTTCAGTCACTTTCTCACCACTGCAATGTAACTTCCCTGTGCCTTTTTTTTATAAATACATTTATGGTAATTGTTCAGATGAACACTTCACTATGGTACCTAAACTATGGATTTAAGCACAGTACTAGACTGGTGGCAAAGTCTCATCATTTTACAGTTGAATTGGCTAGATGTAACCATAAGTTCTATGCTAACAATTTCTTTTCTCACTTGTGGAATTATCTTCCAGCTCCATGCTTCTCAGTCTACTTATATCTGCAAAAATTTAAATGCAATGTCAATCATTATCTACTGTCTTCTTTAATTCTTGTTCTTTTGTTGTTCTCTCTCCTTAGTGATTTTTTTTCTCATATTCTCCAACACTCAGTAAATTTTTGTGTCTTAGTAACTTTGTCTTGCTTGCATTGAAATTATTAAAAAGAAAAGATCTCACTTTAAAAAAAATAATATTCAAATATATGCTGGCTAAGTAACTTAATCAAATTTTAATTCTATACTTTCCTTAATGTTTAAAAGATATATATAAAAAATTATAAGTGCTCCCTATTTTATCTGGATGTACATGCTTTATTTTTCTCCCATAGCTTTTATTTATTAATTTTCCTGTATCAAATCACCATATTTACATTTTATTTTGACATTTTTGCTTGTAGTTCAGTGGATATCAACTTGGAACAACAAATCGGGGAGCAGAGTTCAAATTCCGGTTGAATTCCTTGCATTCACTTACGTGCAAATACCCTTGGGAAAGGTATTAATCCATCTCCTCCCTCCAGTTATGGATTAAATAATAGGACAGTTTGGGTTCTATAGCCTTGGCTGGCAACCTACTGTGGGATAATCTTCTGCCCAGTCAGTCATGTCTCTTTCGAGACATGATCGCCCAAAGTGTGTATCACATATGGCACTTAACTGACTGACTCCTAAAAAAAAACACTCTTTATTATTCATGTATTTGTAAAAAAAAAAAGAATTAGTTGATTTTTGAATGTATATGCTTACAATATCAAAACCTGGAAAATAAAAATAAATGAAAGATTACTAATAACTTGTCTGTTGCCCTGTGTAACCCCTTGCACTATAGTGTCAGTGGAATGCCTTGCTTGGGGTGACATGATTTAAAAAAAAAAAAAAAAATTTATTTTGTTAAAAAATATCATCTCATGTTGTAATTATTTTTTTATTTTTTCAAAGTTAAGATTTTTTTTTTCCCGCTTTTGTAATAAACACCAAAAATCAGATCATTATTGATAAATGCCTAATACTATTATAATTACAAAAATTAACTGGAATTGTTATATTCTTTAAGTAAGGATATTTTAATGGCAGTTCACAAAGATATATATTACTATGATTTTCTCTTTTATTTCTGTGTTACAATAACAAATGTACTCAAAAACACATGATTTTAATATATGTTATGACATTTATTATGAAGCGTTAAATTAAAGTCAAAACAAAGTTACATTCAAAATCTTATGAGAACTAATTATTTGATGAACAACAACCAGCCAACTTATATAAATGTTTGTCACTTAAGAATTCCTGACCTTGCTAAATGACTTTCTGCTTCTTAAGAATAGTTTTTGCCCACCTGACTTCTTGTAAGCCAGACACACAATTTGTCAAATGTTTAATTCCATGATGTAAAAAAATAAAAAGAACTATTCAAATGTGTGTAATGACAACTATTTTTGATTGATTAGATCTGTGGTAATGGCAATAAGAGGAAGAAAAAAAAACTTTCTTTTGTCCCACTTACTTCATTTTAATATTGTACAACTTGCCCACTTGTTTATTCATTTACAAGATGTGGTTGCCAACCTTCAAATGTACATATACCCGTGTTGAGTAGTGTGCACAATCCAGTGGACCTCTTGGTAAGTTTGCACATCTTTCTCTAGATGTAAGTGTATATTTATTAGATTAGATAAGAACTTATTTTTCTTTTTGTTGTATCCTTGAAAAAAATACAATAACTGACAAACTACCAAGTGATAAACTACCAACTATGGATGCTGTATTGCAAACAAGATTATACTGTATGAGAGTGTCACTAAGAGATTAGTCTACTGCAATATACGCTACCATATACACTCCTTGCTAATCAGTAGCTATGACTCTCATATAACAGATGGACTCATCCATCCTACTGTACCAGAAGAGTAGCAAGATATTCTACTATAATATTTTTATATATAATTTCTCAGTGTAGATATTTAGAAATTCATCTTAAATTAAAATTTTGAACAAAAATATGTTGATATTACTCATAGAATTTTGTTTTTTACCTTTAAATGGTTCTACTATAAATAATTTACTTAGTATAGCTTAGTTTTGCCATAATGCCTCATTACCTTCTGAGGATTTAAATGCATCATAAAGATCTTCAAGACCAGCATATTTACCATTAAAACCACTAGGAGTTATTATAAATGAATTTTTAGTCTTCATTATTGATTGAAAAACATTTTTTTTTATACTTGTTCACATTCATATATCTAAGAAAATGTCACTTTGATTTACTCTACATATCTGAAATATATATGTTCTTTATATTTCTGCAAAAATAAGACCTATGATACATATAAAAATAAATGCATGAACTGAATGATCATTGATAGTGACTTGAACATTAATATGCAGCTGAAACATATGGAGAGAGGTGATCAGGTACTCAGCTACACAGTGACATCTACAATCATAACTGGTCATGAGGCTGATGATGAATATAAGAAATGGTATATAATTAGGCAATAACTTACAGAGTGTGTAAGGTATTTGAAGACATACTGAACACTGTAAGAAATACAACCATATCTTACAAACAACTTAATTTATTGATACAAAATTGGTACACAGATGCAGTAATGATTGGATAACATGTTTATTTGATGCAACTGCCTTCAGCCACAATGATAACTTCAATGCCAGGCTGGAATCAATGACATGCATGTATCACATGGTCTGTATTGATATTAGGCAATACTTGGATACTGATGGCTTTTAGGAAACCAGTCATATTGTGGGAACTTTATTAGCCTCCTGTTCAACAATGCCCCACATGTAATAGTCAAGACGATTCATGTCTGGCAAGTTAGGTGGCCACATATTTAGTGTGATGTAGTTGTGGAGATTAACCATTTATTCAATCAGTGGTCACCACATGTATTATTTTTTTCCTAAAGCATCAAAGATGGTAATGTCTGTCCTCTTATAGATTATCCAACATTGTAGTCAACTGTACCATTACAAAAAGGTAGCTTTTATAAAATTTTCATAAAATTCATTTTGCTTTTTGGTGATGTTCTACTATAAGACAACACTCACTTATAACACAGTACCAGTTCTAGGCTACCTAAGCTTCATAAAATATCAGAGTTCTCTCTCTCTCTGTCTCATATTAAATGATTAAAATATTTCATGTATTGAGGAAAAACAATTTTTTTTTACATTAACTTTATTTATCATTTTTGTTCCATTTTTTTGTCATCTTTGGAAGCTTCATAATTCTATCCTTCTTGAACCTTTTATATCTTTGAACAAATGCCTTTTACAGTCTTGCAGGGAATTAAAATTGTTTAAATTGTCAACAGACTAGAATGAATTCTAATCTGAAGTTACCATATTTGGTGAATACGGTGGATGAGTGAAAAATTCCCAGGTGAATTGTAACCTTTTTTTTTTTTTTTTTTTTTTTTTGATTACCAAAAAAACTGGCAGTCTAGCATCATGTTCATTTTTCTCTTTTCTTTTAATTGTACATTTTTGTTAATGGGTTTGCCTTATTTATGACAGTTTGTGAGCACAATCAAATCTGGTTCCTTGGAAGAAGTTAATAATCATACTCTCTTCCAGTTCCACTGTATACAGAGCATAAAAACTGTTTCTTTGTACAATTAGTGGTGAATAATTTTGTTTGCTTCACAATCTCTTGCATTCTATACTGTTGTAAAGTATCAATTTTTCATTTTTGAGAAAATAAAATGTTGCTAGGCCTAAGTAGTAAATCACACACAAAAATATAATTTCCTATAATTTTTGCTTGATTTGTATGAAAATCAATCATGAAAGTGACTAAAATAACTAAGTTGTTTTTTTTTAGTGCTTGGCTTGAATCATTTTCATCTTTTTGTTATTCCCTATGTTGTATAATGATTATCTGAAGTTATGTTTTGATTTAAGCACAAAGAACTGTGCTGTATCATTCATCAAGAAATCTTAAGCATAAAACTTCACAAACCACTTGCAACATGTTTAAGCCTTTATAGTACTATTTGAAATTAGTGTTTTGTAGGTGGTGTGCATGTTTACATGTAAATAGTTAAAGTATCATACACAAACTTGGGTTTCTATTATAGATTGTTTATTCTCTTTTTTTATATATAAAATGTGATGATTAATATTCACACTTACCAGAGTCAAAGCGTCCAAGATGTTTTGCTTGTCGGGTTGCTGTTTTGTAATGGATATGTGCATAAACCCACGCTAGACAGTTTGTCATTTTGTCAGCTGCATCTTCTCCTCTTGCAAGTTTGGTCCAAGAAAAGTACATTCTTCGACATTTGTTATTTTATGCTAATTAGCACAAGCCAGGGACTCTGATTGAGAACAAGGCCAACGGCAATGATTGGTGCATTGGCAATGTTTTTGGTCAATAAAAAAAGTTTGGGACATTGGCTAGCAGTGCAGTTGGGACCATGGTGACATGTACTGTTATAGGGGTTCGTATTAAGTTACAACTCTGTTTATTTTTGTCTGGAATCCGGACACTAGCTTTGAACGTACCAATAGAGCGAGCAGTATAATTGCCAGTATCTACCAAAATGTGGGAGAAATACACTGATTAACTACATAAAATGTTGTGAAAAAGATTTCTCTCTTCTCTCTTTGGTATGTCCATTTTCTTTTTGGTCCAGAAGTTAGGGTAAATAAGTAAATAAGTAAGTATAAGCATTGTATTGATGGTTGAGTTCAAGTCAGCTTTTTGCAGAGTTGAAACAAATAAGTTTGTATTTCTTCATTGAAAGGTTTAAACATGGTTATGGTATGTCCATGTTCTTTTTCTTGGTCCAGAAGTTCGGGTAAGTAAGAATAAGAATCATAATGGTTGAGTTCAAGTCAGCCTTGTGCTGAGTTGGAACTATGAAAGAAAAAGCTTGGCATACTGCATGGGTAGAGGTTTTAGAAGCCACATGGAACACCTCGAGTTGGAAAGTGAAAAGAGTTCAGTTGTCAGTGGACCAGAGAATAAACATACCCTAAAGGGCCTATCCTTTTTCATATCCTGCTAAATTTGGCAGCAAGGAGGAGAAACAGTGAGGAAGTAAAATGTTTGCCTTTTTATAAACTTAACCAGCACAACCTAACAGTATTTTTTTTTTTTTTTTTTTTTTTTTAATCATCTCACCCCCAAGCAAGGCATTCCACTGCCACTATTGCACGTGGGGCTACATAGGGGAAGGTAAAGAGAAGGAGTGGTTAGACATAGGGAATGTCAGGAGGAAGGTGACAGATGAGTAAGGATAGTGAGGATGAGGGTTGGGCAGATGGGAAGTGTTTGATAGAATGGGAGCAGGTTAGTGTGTTAGGAGGTGTCTATTGACCTTACATTTAAACTCCTGGAGATTGTAGCCGTCGGGGAAGCAATCGTGTGGAAGGGAATTCCACAGTCGGGAAGTGCGAGGAAAGAAACTGTTGGAGTAGAAGTTACGGTTGCATTTTATCGGTTTCACTGTAAAAGGGTGGGATCTAGTTGCTAATCTAGTATCAGTCCAATCCATATTGGACTGGGGTAAGAAATGGCTAGTAAATTTTAATGCTTCTAAAATGAAGCTACTCTCAATTAATCATCATCGACAATCTCACCTACCATTTGACAAAACCAAGTAGGGGTAATCATATTTCTGATTCCTTTACTGCTGACATAATGGAAAAATGTATTTCTTCTTCTTTTTTTATTATTCATTATTTTATTTATGGATTTTATTTCATTTTCCCATAGTATCTTCTCCATAAATTGCACTAAGTTTTTTTAGTTTTATTTTTACCTTTCTTAAAATAGTATGTTGAAAATCATGCTGATTTTCCATTCTTTATCAGTGTCAGAATAAAACAAAACTGTCAATTTTAAGAATATCGTCTTGATTTTATAGACATTGAGCACTGTTAATTTTGTTTTGGTAGGTATTTATCTGTTTCTTTAATAGCTATAATTATTTTTTTTCAGTCTTAGTCTTGTTAGAATTGATTTTAGCATTTTCTCTTCATTTATTACTTGTGTGAATGTGTTACATGAATTTTGTCAAATGGCATAATATGGATTGTATTGTTAACTAATTTCCCTATGTTCATCTTTATTCTTGCATGTCAAGCTAATATTTTGTCATAGATTCCTATTTGCGATATATCTTTATTATTGTTTGGCCTAGTTTCAAGTTAAGGATTTTCTGTCTCAGATGAGTTGAATTTTTTTAACATTGAGGCACACACTGATGGCTTCTATTATAAACTTGCTTCATATCAATGAATTCATTGATTAAAATGTCATGAAATATATCAAAAGACTGAGCAACAAAAATGTCTTCAATAATTTATTCTGTAGTGTCATTTTCAACTTTAGTTTCTGTTTCCATCTGGTTGATTGAATGTAAACAAATTTTCTCTTTTCAAATGATATCAATCCTTTTTCTGTAACTAAACTTGTAAAAAAAAAAAAACATCTTTTTCAACCATTCTTTTATTCTAAGAGGCATGAATGGTGTTGGTACTGTTAAATTTAATCATGAAACTAAATTTAAAAGTATCTTTTTCTTTTTTTTTTATAGGTATCTAAACTTAAGCAAAGTCTATTGTTATTAGTATGTTTATATACTTTAAAATTGCATTATTCATTTATATCAATAAACATTTTTTTTAATTTCATTTTTTTTTTTTGCTTTTCTTATATAAGAAAATAAAAAAGCATTAAGGAAGTTCAATTATAGTTTTTCTATCTCTTACATGTTGCATAAGTTTGTAATTTTGTTTTTGAATTTATAAAATCTTTAGAAAAATCCATAAACCTTACAATAATCAGTTACATACTTGGTTTTTTAATAACTTAGAAAAACAAGAAATTCATAAATTTTGGGGGAAAACAATAATTCAAATTCTTTTCTTCTCAAATTTGCCATTATGAAAACAGTTGTGAATGTGATGCCAACATTTTAGACTGCAGGTCATCATGAAACAATCTCATAAGTCTGAAGCAATTCTGATGTTTGAATTGGCGAAAATGTTACAACGTTCTAAATTCCTCATGAAATTATAAATAATGATTTATCTTAAACTTTTGGCTTCAATACCTGACTATAGAAACATTTATTATTTTAATATATGCGTTTTACACTTTGTCTTTATATAATGTAAATCATGTCTGGGGTTTTTTTTTGGTTTTTTTTGTGGTTTTTTTTTGTTGTTTTTTTTTGTTTTTTTTTTGTGGGTTTTTTTTCTTGTGCATGTGATCTCTAATATCAAATATTGTGTTGTAATATCAAAATTTTCTCCTGATAGAATAATAAAAAAACAGCAAAGTATGACTACTAGTTGTACAACAAGAAATTGTATGTCTAAAAAGTGATCTGATGAGTTGTATGGTGAAATGTTTTGAATTACTAATTAGCATTATAATGATATTTATATGATTAACATAATATTTATTGAAAAGGTCTCACTTTGATCTTTTTCTCCAAATTGTTTTGCCATTGAAATGCTGATTTTAATCAGACTGAGAACTTTCATTACTTCTTATATATATATATATATATATATATATATATATATATATATAACTTTTTGAATCAAATATTTGAAAAATAGATGATGTAATTATAGATTTTTACACAATTCCTTCTGTTCAACTCTATTTTGTTTTGTAACAAATTTCCATAATTTTTATTTACTAAAATTCACTTTGCTTTTTCAGATGGCAAAATGGCCACTGAAGATGGAGAAGAGCAAAGTCTTATTAAGTTACAAAGGCTACAGACTGAAAACAGTGTCGATTGCTCCTCTGATAACCATATGGTTATCAAGAGACCAGTTTATTCACAGGCAAAGTTTGATGAAGGTTTCAAGTGTGACAAACTACAGCATGAAACACTTCCCTCATATTGTAAGAAGCAACTCAAGCAATGTCACTGCTCTTCCTGTCTACAGTTTTTACCATTCATTGGCATCATGCGAAAGTACAGCCTCAAGAAAGACTTCATTAGTGATCTTATTGCTGGACTCACAGTCGGCATCATGCACATACCCCAAGGTAAATACAACATTTTCTCTATTTTACTTTCTTTTACTTAACCATCTGAACAACTTCCTGAAGAATGTTCTTTGACTTTTGTTCTTAAAAAAAATTACTTATGTATTTGACCTGAGAAATAAAATCTGCTTTTGATGTAAATTCTGTCATTCCCAGCAAATTAACATCATCCAAACATCTCTTAACCACTTGACTCCAGTTCTTTCTACATCACCCTGTATATCTTTTTTCTCTCTCTCTCTACCTTTGCAACTGTCATCACACCTGTATTCCCATCCTTCTCTTGCTCCTTTCTAACTGGTTCATCTTTCTCTTTACTCTCCTCCTATCTAATCTTTTTTCTCTTATGTGGCCCCCTGCACATCAGTGGCGTTACTGCCTTGCTTGGGGTGATATGAAAAAAAAAACACAAATGCATGTATAGTCAAGTGGCAAACAGTGTATGATGGTCAAAGGATCAGTTCTTCTTTTATAATAAAGATTTGATCAACCAGCTCTTCAATTATCATCTGAACACAACAGGGTATAAATAATTTAGATAAGTCTTTATTGCAGCTGGCAAAATAACTTTGATTTAAATGTCTGACATTTGTATTCCAAGCAATGAGCTTAATAGCAACTGGAAATGCAAGCAGTTTAAGGAGAACCAGTAACAACAACTAAGTTGTATTCATTGTGCTTCCAAGTCGAATTGTGTGTGCATATTAAATTGCCTAAGTACCTATAAGTCACTCATGTATGACACAACCATACGCCTATAGGTAATAATTTAAATGCAATGTCAATACACATTTCTTAACCACATGACTCCAGTTCTTTCTACATCACCCTGTATATCTTTTTTTCTCTCTCTCTACCTTTCAACTGTCATCACCCCTGTATTCCCATCCTTCTCTTGCTCCTTTCTAAATGGTTCTTTTTTTCTCTTTACTCTCCTCCTATCTAATCTTTTTCTCTTATGTAGCCCCCCCCCCTGCGCATCAGTGGCGTTACCGCCTTGCTTGGGGTGAAACGATTAAAAAAAAAATTTACCCAACAAAACTGATGGCATTATTTACGTATTGATTGGCTCTTCTGCTAAGGATCAGTTTATGTATACACTCTGATTTTAACAAAGTATGACTGCCTGTTCCCAGCTTTCAAGCTGCAATCACAGTGTAGTATCTGTTCTCTCTTTTTTTTAAAGCTATCAAATATGCTGAGTCCCAAGGATTTTAATACTTTGTTGCACTAAAGAGGGCAAGTTTGTGGATATACATTAACTGAAACAGTGTATATTTTCCACTCTTCTAACTAAGATCAAAGTTTAGCATCAGTTTTCTTCCTATCTGCCATTTTCTACCTTCTAGCCGTTCAGTTTTTGTAGAGAGTTACCTATTTCCAAGGATTTCAACCCTCATTTCATTAAATATCATTCATATATACATAAAAGGATACCCCACATATCATGTCCTTCAACCATGGAGAGGTGAATAAATAAAATATCAGTATAATATCAGTAGGTTCTGTGAAAGATATTTTACATATGTAAGTGAGCAATAAAATTATATATATATATATATATATATATATATATATATATACTACTTAGTAGTAGTACAAACTAATGGGTTGGCAGTTCACTGTTTGTTATGATTTACTTTTTTAAGAGTGCTCAATACTTAGTAGAGCATTATATATGGTAATATTTTTATTATGTTTATAATAAAAACGTAGTTTACTGCAGTTTAAGAGCCATTGTGTTTTGGTACTATTTTATTAGCACTTTATTAGTCAGGGAAATATTTTTTCTATTAGTAATCATTATATATAAAAACTTGAAAACAACACAATTTTTACTACATCCAGAAAATTAAGTGAGCTTGTCTCCATGAACCAATAGAAAGCCAGGTCATTATGAATAGGAGAAATTTGATTGTAAGGGTAAAGATGGGTAGAGACTTGAAATGACTTGAAACCCAGACATTTTCTATGTCAGTGATGAAACAAATTGAATGATTAGCAAGTCTGAGAAGTTATCGCATGTCCTCATGAAACAGTTACAGGATTTTCTTTAAGTTATTTTTCACTTAAAGTAGTGAACAAGTGACAAAGGACTTTTTAACATTGATGACTACGAGTATTGAACTTTATTTTATCTGATTTAATAATTATTGCTCTAGTCAAATATCAAGCAATTTATTGGCACAAATTCTGTTCTCTGATATTTTAAATTATATAATTTTATGTATATTAATGGCTAGTATTATTATTTTATATATATATATATGTTTGTGGATATTTTTATAACTTATTCATGCACAAATAATCCAAATAGTTTTTCTGGTTACTTCACATTAATAAATAGTTTATTGTATTCTAAGAAATTAAACGGCAATATTTAAGTAATTTTGCATTTGCATTGTAACTTGTCATCTACGAAAAACTTGAACTTTTTTGTTAAATTTTCATGTTTCTATGCAGTACTTCCCGACTATTAAATTAAACAAATAGTAACCATAGTATAATTATGGGATTAGATGTAAAATAACTTGCAGCAGATGGCTTCTCTCTAGGTTTTTCGATGGTGGTATCATTTGTATTGGCAAGTTGAAAACATAGTAAGAAGGAAATAAAGAAAGAAAATTTTAGAATATAAACCTATATATGATTGTATATTTTCAGTGAAGTTCATGTTTATTTAAGGAGCTGAATCCTAGGAAATATACAGGGTGACCTCAAAAAAAAAAAAACCAGAACCCATAAATATTGTAATAAATCCTACAAAGCTCCAGTTATTTTCATGAAACTTGGTGGGTTTACACTCGATTATTCCCAAAGTTTTAGTTAAATTGGTTGCTTTGTATAAAAGTTATAATTTTTTCAAAATATGCTCCAAATGGGCTTCATAGCATTGGAGGCAAACTTGCAAACGTCATGCAAAATCATCAATTACTCAGACACATTCCTCTTAGGGAATTTTCCTGATATTTATGCTGTGATTTCTACCTTCAGTTCACCAACCGTTTGAGGGTTGTTATACATTATGTCTGTATATATTATCTTTGAAATACCCCCACAAATAAAAATCTGAGGGGATCAAGTCCAGTGAGTGCAGTGCCCACTGAACGTTACATTTTCTACTGATCAGTCTCTCCTGAAATCACTCTCTCAGCCAGGCTAAGGAGTCATTTAATGTAGGGGATGGCTGTCTTGCTGAAACCACTGTTCATTTCAATCTACCACCCCCCGTTTTATTCTAGTGATTAACAGTTTTATTAAAAAATTTGAAGGTCCTGTTTTTTCTTTGCGGGAGGGTTACACTATCTATAGGCTGATGCTATATTGTCTATAGATATCACTTCATTGTGTTGTTCTAAAAATAAATGCTATTTCAGATAATGCTGTGAAATACTGCTTCATCTCATACTTTATAGATCCATAACTTTCCTACTATTATTTAAAATTAATGAAAACAACTATGAATTATGAGAAGTAAAGTTCTTGTGATACATTGGACTTCAGAAATTGCATGAAGTTTTACCAGTTTAATGTCATCTAGGTCAGTGTTTTTAAAACTTTTTTTTTACTGCAACCCACAGCAAGAACCCGGTTTTGTATAATACCTACATGTAATAAATCAGACAAACTCTGTTCACTAGATTCATTTGTTTAGCATAAAAAATTTACATGTATATTTCTTATGATCCGCACATACTGAAATTGCATGTATCTATTTGTATTATCTACTTGTATGAATATAAAATTATTACTTTACAAAAAACCTGCCCATTCTTAAATTTTGCTGAAACAGCCAACTTACCAAAAATTCCGAGACGCATAATCTTATTACAACAGAAAGAATGTAACAGGACTCAGCTTTAACATTGAGAAATTCACTTTTAGTCCTGACTTCAGATGAAAATGAATTATTCAACAATCTTAATGGCTTTCACTAGCCATGAAAACAAACACACTGCTCACCTTCATAGCTAATTCTTTTGCACACGGTCTCTTTATGAGAGGGAACTGACGTCACTCAGTTCGCAATGAGTTCAACGAATGAGATACACAATGAGAACAGACTATATATATAAATATATATATATATATATATATAATACAAGCTTACCTCTGTGAAATTAACAATAATTTATGTGCTGTACAAAATCTAGAGTTGTTTATATTCTGCACTTTGCTGTCACTTGCATATCTTTTTTTCTTTTTTGCTGCAACCCATTTTGCTTATCCCGCAAGCCACAGAAGGGTCAGAAGTCACAGTTTGAAAAAAAAACACAAATGAATTTTGGAGCTTTTGCAGAGCTGGTGTAATGTCTAGTCAAAAAATGAAATTTTTTCTTAGGATTCAGCATGTTATTAGAACACTGAGCAACTTTTTGGTCCAGTCAAATAGGAAATTAGAATTTTGGAGCCTTATTCACTGGTACAGAGAAAATTTATCATCTTCGTAAACAACAGATTCATTGCTTCCTTCTATTGCAGTCAAAAAAAAGTAGGGCTTCTTTTATTTTTTTTTTCTGAAGAGTTCTGAAATTGGCCTAAATTGCTTTGGATGGATGTACAAAAAAGTCACAGCTACACAAAATCAGATTAAGTTCAGAGATTCTTAATATCTTTTTGACACAGAGAGATAATACTGAATTCTTTGTTTTAATGAAATAACAGTTCTTCATTATGCTCACAAATAGCCAAACTCTAGATTGAACATGAAGCTAATAACTGCAATTATTATGGATAAGCATGTTTAATGGATCTGATACAAGGTTTAATAAATTGATAATATCTGTAATATTAAGGATTTTGTTTGTTATTGAGCCTCAGACACTGAGTAGAAATGACATACACTACTGGCCATAATTATTAGTCCACCTCAGTGTTTTAAAAAATTATGTATTTCATACTATTTTTTTAATATTTATTGCCAAATGGATAATTGTAAAATAGAAAATAGAATGGTTCTTTTTTTAATACTGCACAATAACATGAGCATCAAATGAATTTATAAATATTTAATAATTTTATATTTATAAATATTTAATAGTTATTTTGCAGTTTCATCAATGAAAGAATGAAGAAAATTTAAGGTGATTCGAACGAGTTCATCTTTGCTTCCGTTCCTTGTAAAATTTTGCATAGTAATAAGAAAAAAACCATTCTATTTTCATTTAAAATTATCCACTTGGTAATAAATACTAAAAATAGTATGAAATGCATAATTTTTTTTTTTTTAACTGGGGTGGCCTAATAATTATGTCTGGTAGTGTATATAGAGACTGAATATTTATCACTGGACTTACACATCAGTTATTAGTATTTGGCTGGCTAGTAGCAGACAGTCAAAACCCATCTGCGACAAAGATCATCAGTTATTCATTACAGCAATATCTGAGGACACCAATGTTAGTTTGTTGATACCTTATGGTACAAAACCTTGACATAGGCATTCACAGCTGAAAGAAACATTTGCTTTTTTACTTAACTATGGAAATAAGTGACATCAGGGAAAGATGTCTCTACATCTTGCAGTAGTATTTCTTTTAATTTTTTTTTTTTTTTTTTTTTTTTTTATCATTTCACCCCAAGTAAAGTGATAATGCCACTAGAACACTGGTGGGGGGTTACAGGGAGTGAAAGAGAATGAGAAGAATGAGGAAAGAACAATAAAGGAATATGGTTCCAGCAGATAGTGATTGTCATTGTATTTATCAGGCAAGCAAGAAATTTGAAGGGATGGTGGGATGTGTAAGAAAATAGACTGTTAAGAGTAAAAGTGGTAGTTGCATCTAGCTAGTTCATCAGTAAAACAGTGAGACCTAGTTGCTAATATAGTATTACACTTAAATCCATGTCATTGGAACACCAGGTAAAAAAGCTTCTCAAAACAGATGTCATGAAAATTTTTGTCAAAAAAGAAAACAGAAGTCACGTTACATCATTGAGAAAGTGACTGAAGTCAAGGTGTTTAGTTAGAATCAGTTACATTACAGACCCTTCTCTAGATTTTGTCAAGAATCTTAACATGTACTGCAGGTGCCCCAGACCAGATATGGCAACAATATTCAATGCATGGATGAATGGGAGATTTATAACTGTGCAAGATAGATTCTGACAAAAGTTTTCTGCAAAGATGCAGTGAACCAATTTTCCTTGCAGCAGATGTAGTAATTAATTTGGTATAGTTACTCCCCTTAATACTTTTTTCTTTACACCCAATGGTGTGTACGACGGCGTTTTTGCTGTTTCCGTAACAGTTTTTTTATGAGGCAGGGTTGTTAGCCCTGTGCCCAACCCCCAAACCTGGAGGAAGGTGATTTTCTAACCATAGATTAGATGTGACACATGTCCAAAAGTAGGGGGTATCCAGTGAGGATCAAACTCACTACTCAGTTATAATGATTCTAGTGAGATGAGCTTGCTAACCATTACACCATGCCGAGGTTCCCACTTCCTCTTCATGTTCGTAGAAAAAGAGGCCAAGGTGTAGGGTGTTGCTTTTTTGGAGTTTAGCATCAGCGATGTAAGGTTCTCTGTAGGGATTAAATGGAAACCGTTTCATTTAAGATGCATTAAAATTTACAACAAAAATGTTCTATGAATCACAAAGCTATTTTCTTTTTTTTTCATTTTTCTTTTTCTTTTTTTTCATTTTTTTTTCTTTTTTTTCATTTTTCTTTTTTTCTTTTTTCTTTTTTTTTTTCTTTTTTTTTTCTTTTTTTTTTGTATGTCAACACTTTTAGTAGAGGAATTAAAGGAATTTTTTTGAGAAAGCATTGCAGTATCATTTCAAACTAAACAATGCTTATGTTTCAAAACTCACACCCAGCAGGGAAACTATATCAAATTGTAAGCAGTTTTAATGCTGCTGATATTCTGACATTATTGTTACACTTGGAATCAGTTCATGGCTTAAGCAATAGATTTACAAACATTTACGTCAATCACATACAAAATCAGCAAAGTAGATAAGTATATTATTTTATGTAAATTTTCAATTCACTATTTTTACCAAGTGACAAACTTTTCATAATGACCTCCAACAAAGCGTGACAGTTTACTCATTTTTTTTTCTAAATGATTAAACACATTGAATAATTTTGAAATATTAGTTGAATATATTATAGAAATTCATGCCAGATTCAAACGAATGACTCTTTAGGAAAGACTTGTTCATGCATAAAAGCATCTCTGATGCATAAGAAATAAAATTCCTGGGATACATGAGACTTCAGAAATTACATGAAGTTATTTTTACCAGTTTATTAATGATCCAAAAGTTAGAATGATTTTGCCAAAAACACAGATACACTTCTTAAGGGAATTGTATATGCCTAAAATGTTCTCATTCTACTGCTCATGCTGATGCATATTATCTAGTTGTTATTTTATTTTGTATTGTTCAGTTTTGCTTGCCCATTTCCACTGAGTATAAGTACTGCCCACCTGATAGATTGAACTCTCAAGCACTGTCACCAAATTCACAAATCAACACTTTCACCCACTATGTGACTCTACCCCCTGGAGATTAAATTAAGGGTTCAGTTCAGAATTTCCTTTAGATTACCCAGATTTATATACGCTTGAGGTAGGCTAGAGGGCGCAACCACCAAAATGCTGTGATAAAAACAACAAAGATGAGGACAATAGTCTGAAGATAAACAATGTCTTACTTTATCTAATCTAAACTTATTTATAAATGGAAGTTTGTCTCTGTGTGTGTATGTGTGTCCGTTACCTATAGACTCCAAAACGGCTGAACCGATTTTCTTGAAACTTTACACAGTTGTACTATAAGCGTCTGTGAGTGTTCTTAGCTAGATTTTGTGTTGAGGTACCCCTAATTATAGAAGGAGTGGTCCGACTTTAATCAAATTTGATGCACTCATAGACAAAAACATAAAAAAATGATAGAAGTTTCAAGGTTGCAGTTCTTACAATAGTGCAGAAAATTGATTTTATATATATATATATATATATATATATATATAAGGCAAGATGTTTGTGTGTGTGTGTCTCTTTATCTGTCTGTATGTCCTTTATACAAATCTACAATTTTTATCCAATTCTCACCAAACTTCACAAATATTCTTTAGGCATTGCATTTACTTATATACAAATACCTTTGGGAAAATATGAATCCGTCACTTCTCCCTTCAGCCATGGGTTTAATAGTATGACAGATTGAGTTCTAAAGCCTTGGTTGGCAACTTGTCTACCACAGAAAGTAATGGCAACCTACTGTAAGAGGATCTTTTGCCCAGGTAGTCATGACTTTTTCGAGACATGATCGCCCCAAGCGTGTATCATGTATGGCACTTAACTGATTTACTGATTTGATACATGATAAATTTTTAGCTTTCTGGTAGCTTTTGTTTTGAAAGAATCAAATTCTTCCACAGGTTTGCAAATATTTATTTTTTACAATAACTCATACAGATGTTAATTTACCAGCATTCTCTGATTTTTTTTTTTCTCCCCCCAGGTATGGCATATGGTTTGCTTGCTCAGTTGCCTCCTATCCATGGTCTGTATGTCTCCTTCTTCCCGGTGTTAATTTACTTCTTTTTTGGAACGTCCAGGCATGTTTCTGTTGGTAAGTTCACTCTAATGATTATGAATTATGATTTTTTTCATCTTTAGATATTTGAATTATTGAAGATTAAATTCTCAAATTTTGTATTTATGAGTCATATATTGAATAAGATTTTTAGCAAAACATATGGTACACAAGTTTAACATTTTTTCTTCATAATATTGAATTATTTATTTTATATTTCTTTGAATCAGCATTTAACTGTATTAGCCAATAAATTAATAGTCAATGTATTATGGGTTAAAATTTTCCATTTGAACTTAACAATATCATTATAATTTTAAATTTTAATGTATCAATTTTCTTTAATCTCATATCAAAATAACTTTCTCCAATCTAATCAACATCTAGTTTAATTCAAGAAGGCTTGATGTTGTCTTCTGTATATTTTTGCAAGAATTCGTTTGCTTTGTTAGTTCAGAGTATTTAATTTACTTTTATTTTTGTTTTTTAAATATACCTCTTTCTTTTCTTACCCACTCTTTTATACTAATATTAATTACTTGATTTTTTTTACTGGAAATGCTTTATCGACAAGTAAAACAAACAGTAAATCATTGAAATTCCCCATTATTACTCCTTGAACTATAATCTACTTTTCTTTTTTTTTTCTCCATAAAATCAATTTTATTTGTTCTTCTTTATAAAGAAGAATGATATTAGATAGTACACTATCTTTGCCTTTTTCACATGTATGGCCAATGTAAGAATTTAATGTTCTTTTTGTTGATTAGTAATTGGAGATACAATCTCCCAAAAGACATGAGAATATCATAAAAAATATTATTTTTACATTGGATGGATTTTTTATTTGGATAAATTCTTGCTGCCTAAATACACCACACATAAACACAAAGAGTTTGTCACTTTAACTGAGCAGGTTCATGCTGACTTCAAATTTTGTGAGGACACCATTATGGTTGTAGCAGCTGATTAGCTGGCTGGATATTGCTGGAAAGTGGTTGTATAAAGACAAATTTCTGCAAAAGTGCTCAAATGAGATATTTTTTCTTTCCTCGAGCTTGAATAGTGTTGAGTTGTGATAATGTTTAGCACCAAGGTTTTTTTTTTTTGGTTTTTTTTTTCCCCAGTGTTTCTACTCATAAAATGTATTTTGGCAAGCAGGTTTTTTTATCATAAAATTCTTGATATCAAGGTGGGGATAGTGTTGATAAGCATAAAGATTTTGTCACTGAAAAAATAGAACACTTTATAAAATGCTTAAGATGGAAAGTATTTTACTTCCCCAATAAAGAAAAAAACAATTTCATATTCCACTAAGCACAAATAAGACCACCTCCACAAAAATCACATCATGCTACATATAAGCAAGAAAAAAAACCTGACACAATGGCAAACCAGCCTTGACAAGTAAGAATGCCATAACGGTGTCCTCATGAAACTTTGAAGTCAGCATGAATCTGCTCAGTTAAAGTGGCAAATTCTTTGTGCTTATTAACACTTTATCCCCACCTCAATATTGAGTACTTTTTATTAAAAAATCTACTTACCAAAATACCTTTTATCAGTAAAACCACTGAAAAAAACAACCTTGGCACTAAACATTATCACAACTCAACACTATATATATTTGATGAATTTATTTTCTAATTATACAGATACCAACTGAAACTCTGAAGAACTGGAGTGGCTTCAAATTTTTAAAAATTGGAGGTCGAATATAGCTTGTAAATCTTTCTCCCCTTTTTTTTTTTTATTGGTGATAACTTTTTGAGTACAAAAATCTTAAATTTTATTTTTTTACTAACCTTTAGGGCTAGTTTATTTTTGTAAAATACAATGTACAACTCTTTCTCTCTCAGACATTCACCTTAATTCTGTGTCAATTTCAGGTACCTTTGCTGTTGTCTGTTTGATGGTTGGGGCAGTGGTTGACAAAGGCTATTCTAAATATGGTAACCCTGGAAATGTAGACTTAGTCACCAACAATTCTACCCTAACTACCACAACCACTATGCTAATGTCCAGTGAGACATTATTTACAGATACCATGAACAGTTCTACCACAATGTCTACTCCAAATACAGATGCTATTAAAATAAAACTTGGATTTGCTATGGCTGTCACTTTCCTTGTTGGATGCATACAGGTACAGTCATAAAATAAACAATTTTAAAAACATTTTTGTTTTATCTCTTAAAAACTGTTTTGAAAATGAAAATGGATATAAATCCTAACATAATGTATACTTTTAGATCCCTAATATAAGGAGTAGGGTCCTTAATTATTGGAACAATGTAGTTAGAATTTTTCTTAATATGCAATAAACAGGGTGGGTATTAATAGTAGGTGGGGGTGGAAAGCGACAAAAAGTGTCAAATTAATGTGGTCTTAATTAGCTCTGGGTTGGGATCAGAAAACATCCTCAAAAAATACCCCCCACCTCCATATGTATTAAATACTCAAGAGTACTACTTTCTCGGTCAGTCAGTTAAGTGCTATATGTGACACGTGCTTTGGGTGATCATGTCTTGAAAGAGACATGACTGACTTGGCAGAAGATTATCCTGCAGTAGGTTGCAATTGCTTTCTGTGGTAGACTGGTTGCCAACCAAGGCTATTAAACCTAATCTGTCCTATTATTTAACCCCATAACTGGAAGGAAGAGACAGATTAATATTTTCCCCAAGGGTATTTGCGCATACACCTGTTGTAAAAAAAATATCAAGGATGATGTCTTTTTTACCTGCTTGTTTTCATCATTAATCATTTGTCTGATTTGCACTTCAATGTTAAACTTATGCTATTCTGGCAGGGCTTCAAAACACCCGGACTGCACCTCTACAGGGGTTAAAAGTTCTCCAAGGAAGCCACTTGTGGCTACCTGTGATGCTTGAGAATGGGATCCTGATAGTTGAGGGTTTTAGGAGTTGACCTATACATATACTCCTAAACTCCAACACACCATTTTGGCCTCCCACTTGAATTAGATGAGCAGTTGCAGAGGCCTGAATCAATCAAGTCATACTAACGAAATGTGCTCACATTTATCATCTCAATCATGAAACTGCCTTAGTAATCATTTGCTGTAGGGTCAATAAGACTGGGAACAAAACAATCTGACATGACCATTTCATTCTCTGAGGAGAGTCCATACTTGGGTGGATGTTCCCAGATGTAACAGTTGCTTGGAACCCTCTCTACATTTGAGCATACCAGTCGTGCAGCCCTGGAGGAATGGGATTTTCTCCTTCGTCACTTCCCCCACATGGAGCTCCAAGGCACGTGTGGAACATGGCTGGTAAATAATAATAAAGTATGAGTACAAAAAGACCATGTGAAGTGAATGCAATTGGAATTTGAAATCTGGGAGCCGAGTTCAAATTCCAGTTGAATTCATTACATTCACTTACGCACAAATACCCTTAGGAAAGGTATTAATCCATCTCTTCCTTCCAGTTATGGGTTAAATAACAGGACAGATTGGGTTCTATAGCCTTTGCTGGCAACCAATCTACCGCAGAAAGCAATGGCAACCTATTGCGGGATAATCTTCTGCCTAGTCAGTCATGTCTTTTTTGAGACATGATCGCCCAAGCGTTTACCATGTATGGCACTTGACTGACTGACAAAAAGACTAAAGGACTACACATTTATACAGACCCTGAAAAATTAATCAAAGAAATTTTTTTTAAAATTCATAGTAATAGAACCAATGGAAGACAAATTAACAACAAGGATGTCTTCTTTTGTCATAGGAAAAAATATTAGCAACTTTGATAACTCCAAAAACAGTTAAAAAAAAAAATAGAAATATGTTACTGAAGAAGTGACACTGAAACTCTACTCAGGATGACCAAATTTCATGATATAAAGATTAGGGTCTACCCACATCAATTTTTAAATTCCTTCAAAGGCATGGTGAGAAGGACTGAACTCTCGCTGTGTACACTGGAAGAAATTAAGAACAATAATTCTATCAAAAAAAAAAAAAGACATTACAGACATAAAAAGAATACCCATTAAAAAGATGATTGAATTATAGATACTACAGGAAATAAAAATTGGCTATACAGTTTCTAAAGTAGAAACATATATTCCAAACCCATTAAGATGCTTCAACTGCCAAAGATATGGACATGGTAAGAATAAATGTACAAAAAAGCCAGTATGTGAAGAAAAAGATCCGAACCGCACAGTGTTCACACGCCCAAATGAAACCAAATTCTTTTATTGTAAAAAAAAAAAAATCATAGAGCAACTTCCAAAACAAACCCTGGAAAAAAGTAAGATATATTAAAAATTAAGCACATCAAGAATTCCCCTACTTAGAAACAAGGAAAAATATTGAAACAAATTTTGATATACCATCATATGCAAAAATTATCCAAGCTATACCTATGAAAATCTAATATAAAAAAAAAATTACATGAAACAAAAGAACAGATTTTTAATTCAAGAATTAAAAAACATATTGAAAACATTAAAACCAATTGGAAACAACTCATACCACTGAACCAAAACTATTCACAAACAATGTAAATCTAACAAAATTTACTGACACCAACCTCTGAACAAAAAGAAACCTCTAAACTCCTCAAATAAAAAATTCCACAAACAAAACTGACATAATAAAAATCAATCAACCCTCAATAGAAAGCAAAATTGAAATCTAAAAAACAGAAGAAACAGAATTAAAAGCAAATAAACAGGACGACGACTTATATAAAGATAATCAAAAAAATAAAACAAAATAAAAAGAACCCAAATAATCAAGAATATACAAATACTTGACAAAAACAAGTTTGCAAACAAGGAAAACACAGTATAGAAAGTATGGAATACTTAGAAATAGATAATCAAAAACATAGTTATCCTTAAGATCTTCGCACTCAAATAAAATAACACGGAACAAGCATCGTACAATGGAACTGTAGAGGCGTTAAATCAAATTATGAGGAAAACAAATAACTCCTTACAGATTACAATTCAAATATAGAATGCTTGCAGGAGACGTTTCTCAAAGAAACTGATAACATCTCCTTTAAAGGATATGAAACTTATCACAAAATAAATGTATCAACAATAGAGAATAGGCCAAGTGGAAATACTTCAGTATTAGTTAAAAAAAAATGCCATGAAAAACTACAATTAAAGACAAATCTACAGTCCATGGCAGTAAAATCTTCAGTTTGTCGAACAATAGCCATATGTTCAATTTATATTTCTCCAAAACACAAACGGAATAAGACTGAAATAGAAAGACTAATTGGCCATCTTTCTACTAATGGAAGATTTTAATGCACACAGCAAAATGTGGGGCTGTAGGAACCCCAAACTAGTAAAATTTTAGAATCTCTATTAGAATGATCTGACCTATATATCCTTAATAACCAAATGCACACATACCTACACCAAGTACTGGATGAATATCAGCTATCAACCTAACCATAAGCTCTTCATCAATTTTGTATGGACTTTGGTCATCATGAATTTTTCATTTAATGTCGCAGTGACCATTCACCTATTTTCCTAAATATAAGCATACTTATGCCAGAAGAAAGGAATCCAAAATGGCAACTACACCAAGCTAACTGGCAAAAATTCAATGAACTCTGCTCATCTCAAATCAACATAGAAATTCTCAATAAACCTGAACCAATAGTCCCCTTTACAAACATATTAACACAAATAGCAAGACAAACAATGCTCGAATCTTTTTTTAAACAAAATACCAAATCAAAACCCTGGTTTACAGCAGAATTTTTATTTTTTTATTTATTTATTTTTTTTTTAATCATATCACCCCAAGCAAGGAGGTAACACCACTGATGTGCAGGGGGCTACATAAGAGTGAAAAGATTGGAGAAGAGAAAGCCGGAAACCACATCCTAAACAGGGAACAAGGGATGAGCCTCTTCACCTGTTCAATAGACGTGGGTGGAGTGCGAAGGATGCTGTGAATGCCATATGGGAAATCTAAATCTGTCCATGGGGAGAGTTGAAGTATACAGCTGTAGTCATCAACTTTAATCTGCCAAAAGGTATGCAGAGAAGCAGTTAAAACGAGGCACGGTGGAGTAATGGATAGCAGTTTGGATTGAGGAATCAGAGAACTTTGTTTGAATTTCAGTCAAATTCATTACATTCACTTGCATGCTAATAATAATACCATTGGGAAAGGTATGAATACACCTCTTCTGCCCCCAGTTAAGGGAAAATAGCAGGAGAGACCGAGTTGTATAGCCTTGTGTGGCAACTGGTCTAGGAAAAGAAAACTCTGAATTGAAAACCAGCTTGGCAAAGGTTAATAGTAGGACAGATTGGGTTGTATAGCTCTGGTTTGCAACCAGTCTAATGCAGAAAGAACTGGCAATCTACAGCAGGAAAATCTCCAAGTGCTCTCTTCCAGCATGCCTTGAGCCAGCATGGAAGAATATTCTCAAAAGATTGACATGAGAATAATATCTCATGTTGATGCACAATCTGCAGCAATACAAAGTAAGCAACTGATGATGAGGAAATATGTGCTAAAAATATTCTTATACAACCAACCTAAAAAACTAGAAACAAGCTCAAGTAAAAGTAAATTGTATAATTATAAAATCCAAAAGAGAATCTTGGCAAAACTACATCTCCAAGCTAAACAATTAAATCTCAATAAATAAAACATGGGAAATATTAAGGAAAATTAAAGAAAAACATCACAAACTGCAGCAATCCACTTAATAAAAACAAATGAAGATAAATGCACTGGAAGAAAAGAAATAGCTAATAGGAATGGAATTTTAAAGAATCTTCTCAAAAAAATTATTACAGTCCTAAATTTCAAAAATATAAAAGCATTATGGAACAAGAAAAAATTACATCCACATCAAATAATAAAGAATAAAATATTCTCTTTACTATGACAGAACTTAAAGACTCCATAAACAAAAGTAAACACTCTACAGCCAATCCAGATGAAATTCATTATCAATTTTTAAAACACCTGCTAGAAAAGTTTCTTTTAATATTTCTCCAAATCTTCAGTGATAGATGGTCTTCAAACAAATTTCTAAAATCATGGCTTGAGTCTGTCATCTTTCCAATTCCTAAACCTAACAAAGACCATTCCAACCCAACAAGCTACTGACCCATTTTACTAACCAGTTGTATTTGCAAGATAATGGAGAGACTGATAAAGGGTCGATTAATGTGGTACCTGGAGAGAAACAATCTCTTATCTAGCTACCAAAGTTGTTTTAAAAAAAAAACAAGAAACAGTAATCAACTTATACAGCTGGAATCCTTTATTTGGGATAGCTTTGTTCAAGGTCATCATGTGGTATCAGTATTCTTCGCTCTTGAAAAATCCTCTGAGGCTAAATGGAAGTATGGTATCCTAAAAAATATGCACAAGATAGGAAGAAAAGGAAGAATGTCTATATTTATCCAAAACTTTCCATCAAAATGAGCACTCAAAGTACTAATGGAAACACAACATCAGACACACACAAACAGGAAGTAGAAGTACCTCAAAGTAGCATTTTATCAATTACATTATTTATACTCAAAATAAATAGTATTATTAAAACTGTTAATATAGGAATTAAAAAATTCTTATGCATAATACTACTCTCATATCTGGTCGGGTGCTTCTACTATTCATCTTGGGGTTCTTAACAAAATCGAAAAGGATATTCTGCAACGTAGTCAAACCTGGCAGCTTGACGCCAGTCACTTTCTCACCAATGAGGTGTAACTTCTCTCTGTCTCTTCTACAAATATTTTCACAGCTTCTGCTCTAACGAGCTTAGCTCCCTGGTGACCCCTCTGCACAAATTTACTCAATCTACTAGACTAGCAAAAGGTCTCAACCTTTTACAGTGAAAACAATCAAGTGTAACTGCATCTTCTACTCCCTCAGCTTCTTTTCTTGCACTTCTTGCCTGTGGAACTCCCTTTCATTGACTTGTTTCCCTGACAGCTAAAATCTCTAGTTGTTTAAATGCAACATCAACAGCCATCTTATCTCCTTGACTTCCATCCATACCCTGGAATCTCATACCTTGTCCTTCTCCCTTTACAGTTTACTCTCATTGCAGTTCTTGTCGTACCAGTGTTCCTGTCCTTCTCTTAGCCATTCTCTGACACCTACTGAGATCTGTTCTCCTTTCTCTTCACTCTATTATGTAACCCCCTGTGCACTAGTGGCATTACTGCCTTACTTGGGATGAGATGTTTATATATATATATATATATATATATATATATATAAAAATTGTAGATGATCTCTCAGTATCATACTCATCACCAAATATGCCTTCACTTGAAAGATAAGTTTAAACAAGATAAAACAATGGACAGATGAAAATGGATTGTTTCTCCAAAACAAAAACTATATTTCTGCAAAAAAGGAGTCTACCACCTGATCTAGAATTAAAATTAAGTAGACATTTAATTCCCATAGTTCAACAAATAAAATATCTAAGAATCATACTAAATAGCAAACTTAGCTTCAAGGCACAAATTGATTACCTTAAACAAAAATACTGAAAGGCTTTCAAGATTCTAAAAGTAATATCAAAACTGAATTGGGGTCCTGACCAAATGTAATGCTCAGAATATATAGGTCACACTTCAGATCAAAATTAGACTATGGATGGATTATTTACAGTGCCACATGTAAATCCTATCTTAAAAACCATACAAAATCAAGGACTAAGATTAAGTCTCAAATCCTTCCAGACCTCACCCCCGGCAAAGTCTTTATATAGAAGCCAATGAACCAGCTTTATCTCTGAGATGAGAAAAATTATTCCACCAATACGCTCTAAAACTGCAATCCAATCCAAATAGCTCAGCATACCAAAAAACATATGAACCTCAGTTAAAGAAATAACCCAACATCCATCTCTTCACTTGGACTTCAAATCAACGAAATAAACAAAGATCTTCATAATGTGACACCAGTCACAATAAACAAGGTAGCTCTATGGACAACCTCCAAACCTCTTGTAGACTTCACATTGACACAAAAAATAAAAAAGAAACAACAAAAGTATATATGGAGAATTAAGACACAAATATCATGACTATAAACCATTCTACACAAATGGATCAAAAATCCTATATAGAATAGGCACAGCAGCTACAGACAGGCAAATTTGCAAACAAACCAGGCTACTAAATAATGTATTCATCTATACAACTGAACTACAAGCCATTAAAATGGCACTTAAAATGATAGAAAATTCAAAAAATAGAAAGTTTCTAATATTCTCAGACTCCCTATCTAGTTTAACAGCAATTAAAGAAAAGAATGCAAATCATCTCTATATTCAAGAAATCCTACAAACTTGCCATCAGCACAAAACAGTAATAGTGGCCTGGATTCCAAGCCCTATAGGCATCAAGGGAAATCATGAAGCCAACACACTGGCAAAAGAGGCGAAAAAAAATGAAAATAACCAACATCACACTCCCATATATAGAGTACAAAAACAAAATTATATAACATGTCAAAAGAAAATGGCAAGCAATTTGGGACATGTTCCCAAACAATAAACTATATGAACATCAGCCGCCAGTAAAAAAAAGGAGCATATAGAGCCATTGGCTGACCGTAGACAAGACATAGTGCTCAAAAGAAAAAGAACTGGACGCACACATTCAAGACAAACTACACCTTTGTGTATCCAATGCATCCAATTTCTCACTGTCAAGTATATCTTGATAGAATGCAAGAAGCACAAAAAATACATAGCAACTATTACCAAGCACAAAATCTTAACATGCTCTTTAAAAAATGTACCTATTGCCCAAATAATAGGATATCTAAAGAAAATAAAATATTTCCAACTTCTATAGAAAATAGAGCTTGCACTTTGATCCATACAACTTATGTTTTGAAATACTCCCTAACTATACAACTTGTATATTTTTAAAACAATTTTAAAAAACCTCAAAACCACTTGAAATGTTTTGAAACATTCCTGAATAAAAAATCCAGTTTCAGCATTAAATGACCCCCAGGGGTTGGCATGCTGGTAAAATAATCACTCAATCAACGTTAAACTTTGTAATTCTCTCCATTTTTTACTTTGGAGGAATAATTTTATTTATGTATTTCCATAAGTAAGAAATCACTTCTAGTGGCAATGTTCTGATGAAGATGTGACTAAACACTGAAATCATAATGATTCTTTTACATTTGCATCCTTATCAGTACACATCCCTGATTTGATACATGAATGAAGACAAGAAAACTTTACCTTAACCAAGTTGGAATATACAACTATTGAGTTGAGTCATAGATAATTTCTATTTTTTTTTTTTTTTCAAAAAATAAATTTAATTCAATTCTATATTCACCATTTTTGCAATGAATTGTTCTGATTTAATTCTTTGAATTTTGAGTAGAATTCCACAATTTATTATGTGAAAGTTTTCAATGTACTCTTTAACCTGGTTTTCATTAAAGAAAGTTTTCTCCATCAAAGTGCTTTATCCCAATTGAAAAAGATAATAATTGGCTTTTGTAAAATCAGTTGAATATAGCAAGTGGGGGAGAAAAGACTAACCAAAATGAGAGAAGTGATAGATTCATACTTTCCCAAGGGTATTGGCACATAAGTGAATGCAATGAAGTCGACTGAAATTTGAACTCGGCTCTCTGATCTCTCAAATCATGCCACTATTCATTCCGCCATTGCATCTTTAGAAGTCTAAACCAATAATACTCTGACATTCCCACCACATGCACAACATTATCTTTCTTCCATGGAGGTCAACTTTTGGAGGCAATTATGTAGATTTATCCTTGTTGATCCACTTCATTTTGTATTGAACATTGTCATATTTTAGTGTACTCATAATTTGTTAATAACCACATATGATTAGTTGTTAGGATAATATGTTCATCATTACAATTGCTACCCAAAAACAAATTATTTATGACTCAACTTAATATTTTGCATTTTTCTCTAGCTGTAAAGATTTGAAGCTAATTTTTTTGTGGGGATCTGATTAAAATACCTAATAAAAGAGAAGAGAAAGAGTAAGGCTGATTTTAGAGAAAAGAATCTTTCATGAAATATCCATGAAAAATACTTAACAACCAAGAAATCATTTGTAACCTGAATAAGTAAGTGAAAGAAGTTTGTTTACAAATAACAACAAAATACACTTAACTTCAAATGATGAAACAGATTTTGATAGTTAAAATATAAACTTTTTCCTTCATTCACTATAATAAATTGTATTTCCAATGAAGAAAATCAAGTGATATTAAGAAATTAATAATATACTAGTAGTAAAGCCCGGCTTTGCTCAGGAGTAATGAAAGCTTTAAAAACTAATCTCTGGTCCTGGAGATCAGACTCTTTGGACGTTGGCATGAAAGACTAAAAAGCAATAGTTGTTTCCACTGTAAACTGAAAGAAAAATGAATGGATGTAAGTCAAATTTTGATTTCCTGGTATCGATATCAAATTTTCTGCGCCATTGTAAGAACTGCAACCTTGAAACTTCTGAATATTGTTTCTTATGTCTTTGTCTATAAGTGTATCAAATTTGATTAAAATCGGACCACTCCTTCTATAACCCGATTTTTTTCGATATTTATCAGGGGTACCTCAGCACAAAACCTATCTAAGAACACTCGCAGACACTTATAGTACAACTGTAAATTTTCAAGAAAATCGATTCAGCGGTTTCGAAGTCTATAGGTAACGGACACACACATGCAGACAAAGTATTTACATTCAGATGATTGTCCTCATTTTTGTTGTTATCAGAACATAATTTACAGGATTACACTGTTTTTGTTCCACTACCCATGTTTATGGATATCTCATTTATTCCTTATTTTTATCACTGCTCAGTTATTACTCACCCTGTATAAAGTAGAAGTAAAAGAAACAGTTATAAATGATGGTGGGGTAATATTTTGCAGCTACTTGAATATTGTATTGCTTTATTTCTTCTTTTGTCTGACTTTGTCAATAAGCTATTTGAAAATTTTAATTTACTTCTAAATTTGCAGTTGCTTATGGGTGTATTCCGCCTGGGCTTTGTGACCACATTCTTGTCTGACCCTTTGGTTAGTGGTTTTACTACAGGAGCTGCTTGTCATGTATTCACCAGCCAAATCAAGCATATCTTTGGAATCCAAATGGGCCGTTACTCTGGGCCTTTTAAACTCATTTACGTAAGTAATTAAGTGCAGTTTCATTTTCTTTGTTCTTGTGATTGATAAATTTTTTTTTTTTTTTTTTTTAATCGTATCACCCCAAGCAAGGCGGTAATGCCACTGATGTGCAGGGGGCTACGTAATAGTGAAAAGATTGGAAAAGATAAAGCAGGGAATAAGGGATGAGCCTCTTAACCTGTTCAATAGACATGGGTGGAGTGTGAACCAGGCGATAGATAGATAAATTAAATGAAGAGACAAAATTAGTTGCTGATACTTTTCCCTTGATATTTTACTATATATTTTGTTTTTTGTATTTGTCTCCCCCTACTCATTTACTTTGTTATAAACAGACATGCACAAGAATATGTGTATTACTTCTTTATGCCTTGATCTGTTCTCTATGTCTACTTCTAATTAATTCATGTAAATAATTGTACAATTTTGTTCTTACAAAAATTACATATGTATTTGACCTGAGAAATAAAATCTGCTTTTGATGTAAATTCTGTCATTCTCAGCAAATTAACATCACCCAAACATCTCCTAACCACTTGACTCCAGTTTTTTTTTCTACATCACCCTGTATATCTTTATTTCTCTATCTCTACCTTTGCAACTGTCATCACACCTGTATTCCCATCCTTCTCTTGCTCCTTTCTAAATGGTTCTCCTTTCTCTTTACTCTCCTCCTACCTAATCTTTTTCTCTTATGTAGCTCCATGCACATCAGTGGCATTACTGCCTTGCTTGAGGTGAAACAATTAAAAAAAAAAATTTGAAGTTCTCTAATCACACTGCTCCCCAGTCTTTTAAACAAGAATAAAGCTTTATCCCTCGTTCCTGTTTAGAATTGGATTTCTGGTTTCTTCTAAATTCTATTTCAACTCTGTATATCTAACATCTTTATTTAAACTAACATTTCCATCTGAAATTTATACTGTTATTGGGTTTCCAGTTCTTTATAAAGTCTTTCCTTTCTCTTTCATTTTTAGCAGCCCCATGTGTCTTAGAGATATTATCACTTTACTTGAAGTGAATTGATTTTAAAAAATAAAATAAAATGATTACATTTTATCCACTGGTGTTAGAAGCCAAAGTAAAAAGCAAAAACCAAAGGTGACATACTTAGAATCAGAAAGAAACAGTTGAAATTTGTAGGACAAATTATGAGGAAAGTAGTCTTGGAAGATTTGACACCCACAGGACATACTCATGACAAGACGGACAGAGAAAACTGAATAACCTACCTAATGAGTGTATGTAAATGGATGGCAGAACATGGAGAAAAAGGAATAAAATATCAGTTATACTATTTTCAAACCTGTTTAAATACAATAAGGTATCATAAAAGACCTTTATCTGACTCCTTCAAAAACAGCACTTACACTATATTATGAAACACTACATTTAAAAAGAATGCCCATTATTATTCATGTTTTTGTAAAAACCCCAGATGTTAATAATTTAAAATTAACCTGACTTATACCAAAACACATTTGTACATTGACAAAACAATTTTTCCTTTCTTCTATGTACCATGTCCCTTCAGGATGTAGACGATCATGGCCTTTCACATCTCCCTATCCCTAGTGGCCCTGCCTTAACATGCCTTCTGTTACCTCACCCAGACTCCACTTTGCCATCCACTTGTTCAAGCCAGTCAAGTATGTTATGCATCTGTAAAGTATGTTATGCATTGCTTTTCCCTGTCTCTCTTTCCCTTTACCTTACCTGTGAGTATCAGATTCTCCAAGCCCTCCTTCCTCATTACATGTCCCAGGAACTTCAGCTGTCTTTTCCTGATGTTAAGTATTAGTTTTCTTTTTGTTTCCATTCTCTCCAAAACTTCATTGCTCACATGTTTGGTCTATAGTTTCCTCAGCATTCTTCTGTAGTATCACATTCTGATTGCTTCAAGTCACTTCTTCATTCTTGATGAGATTGTGCAGTCTTCACTGCCATATTGAGCAACAGAAATCACATAACAATCCAGTACTCTTTGTTTCCAGTAAAATTTTCCTGTCTTTCAATGCTCTACTCAGCTTTTGAAATGTATCAGTGGCCATGTCTATCTTGATTTATTCTCATTTGATATCACACTTATTGATTAATAACTGTTTCTTTTCACCAAAAAAAAACGGTTTCTCTTAATTAAATTTTGCTGTTTATTTTATTTCAGTCATATATAGATGTGTTTACAAACATTTCTGAAACGAATCTGGTTACTTTTGGAATGTCTGCTGTTTCTGTTTTAATCATTGCCTTAGTGAAGGAGCTCATCAATAACAACCCCAAAATAAAGCCGAAATTGAAAATGCCTGTGCCTATTGAACTTGTAATGGTGAGTGCCAAAGAGTTTTTTCTTTTTAATTCATCATTATTTTTATCAAAGTTGATTTTTATGAATCTTGATTTCAGTGAAGCATTTACTTCCTGTGATGTATTTAGGCTATTTGTATGATCTCTTTGATTTTTTTTTTTTTTCTTCACAGCTCATCAACCCTTTGTAGATTATTTAGGGTTGTAAGAATAATTATTTTTGTATTAACAATTTTTGGAGAGCAACAATGATTTTTTTCCAGTTAATGTCCGGGTATTTAACCTATATCTGGGGGAGGAGATGAATTCATACATTTCTAAAGGGTTTTTGTACAAAAGTGAATGTAAAAAAATTCAACTGAAATTCAAATTCTCATTTCTCATGTTATCCATGACATCATCTTCACATCCTAGCATGATCTAGTATTTTATTTTTAATTTTATTTATTCTTCTTGTCACTGCACAATAAACAACAAAATTGGTGCACCTGGGAGATGCTTCCAATTAACACACATACAACACACATAAAAACAAAAATACTATTGAATGAAGAAAATTAAGATGTAAAATGCTTTGAAAAATGTCAGCATGTGGCAGCATTCATTTTACATAGAGCCCAAGTATAGAAGCTGTCCTTTGAGTGCTTTTTATTAGACAATAAAACTAAAACGTCATCATTAGAGTAACAGTTCACACAAGTGGTACCCAGGATTTCATTAGGTCTTCTGCTCTGCTGTAACATTGAGAATCATAAATGTCTTCTGTTACGTCTTAAATGTAACAAAAGGAAAAAAAAAAGAAAAAAAATGATTGACCAAAACTAAGAGTTAAATCACGTACAAAATTGACAATTTTTTACATTCAAAACAGAAATGTAGAGTTTACTAATTGAAGCGAATTGTTTCTAAGGGGAAGGAAGGGTCCGTATCTTTACCCAGTTAAGTTAGTGAAGTAGTTAAGTGCTATACTTTTGGAAATCCTCAAATGTGTCTATAAAAAATAATTTTAAGTATGGTCAATGAAAGAGTCAAAATATCTATTTACCCTTTTTGTTCCATGAGGTTCTCTTTCAGGTTTGAGTTGGTTGGTAACTTTTCTTAGAGATTCTTTCGGCTGGATATAAATCCTTGAAACAAAGCCGGAGTTGATAATGTCAGCAAATCCTGTTAACAACTGACTACTCTCTTCCCACAACCTATTTTTATAGGGGCTAACAACTAATTTGCATATTCTAGAATCCTTTAGAATTCTCTAGATTTTCCTAGAATTTTCTTGAACATTCTAGCATCTTCCAAACGTTCTATTTCTAATGTCCTTATTTTTACGACTACTTCATGAATTGAAACTTTGTTGTAATAACAAGTAGGACTCAAATCAATCCCTTACTACAACTTTTTAGACATTATTAATATTATCTTTATATATAAATGCATCCTCGTAACACTTCCAAGAAGAGCAGTGAGCAACTGATTATTTCCTGGCCAACATCTATAATCTTCTTTGGAGGACTTTCTTAATTTAATACTTAATACAGTATACCTATGTTTATTTATGTGGGCGTTGGGATAGATGGTTAGAACCTTAATGTCCCAACCATGAGACCCAACTTCAAATCTCACCATAGTTGATAATATCGGCCTGAAAGCCTCTGATTAGGATTAAAAGGACTCTCAAATGTTCCACCACCTGAAAACAGCCTTTAAGTATAAGTTCCAAAATTACATCATTGAATTTCCAATATATATGAACAATTGGATTCAAACCTTGAATCAAAAATATGTTTAAATATAATAAATAAAAATGAGTATAAAAGATTGAACGAAAAAATATATATTACATTTTTGTTTTATTTTTTATTCTATTTTCTATCAATTCGGGTTCAAATTTTGCCATGGGTGCTTTGTCAGGGAGGTGACTTATTGAAATTATTAGCCTAGGCAAATGATCCTGGCATGTAAAACCATTTGGAAGTGCTTGAAATTGATACAAAAGGTTGACTCCAGTCTTGTTAGTGAAATTACATAGACAAAACTGTTTAGAAGCCATTGATGGTTATTCTAGCACAAGTCATCCTGTTGGTTTGAGTGCTCTGGCATTGATCAACGACTGATAACACTAGATTATGTACTCCTTCCCAAAAACCGTAGCTGAGAAGACATCTACAGCAGGGATAAGCTAGCCACTCTCGTAAACTCTATAGTCTTCCAAAACGGACAAATATCTACTTAAATTCTGTACAATTCTAGAGAACTGTTTTGTTTGGTTTTGTTGTCTCCTTTTGATACTTGGTTCGTGGATGGTAATGTAACAGATGGTGGCTCCCCATGAGAAATTGGAGCCAAATTCCAATTCCAATTGGATTTGTTACATTACCTTGGGAAAGTTATGCATCCTTCTCCTCCCCACAGCTGTGAGTTAAATAGTAGCTTTTATTTCTTGGAAAATCATTTTACTCACAAAAAATCCATAATGCAATACTCACATTAGAAAAAAAGAATTATTCTTAAAAAATATAACAAAGCAATCCATTAATACTTGGTTCTCATCAAGGCTGTAATTCAGAATATTAGACATATTTATGCATCTAAATTCAGACTAACTATAATTCACGTTCAGTAAAACTTTAATAAAAAAAGTTATGTTTATTTAATACAGTGATCTGCTTGCTTAATATTACACTTTCCTTCATAAATGTGAAAATACCTCAGCATATTCCAGTTGAAGTTACATTTATCATTGTAAAATTACAATATTTTCAGACATTTCTCAAAGTAGTAAGTATATAGCAAAGTAAAATGAAAATATTTGTTTGCTGTGAGCAAATTATAATCAACTTATAGTGAGGGGAATATTTTTATTAAATATAGTTTAATATTACAAAACAATTACTGAAATGGTATTGGGTACACAAATACACAATTTGCAATTTATTTTATTGTATTTTTATAGGTATCTAAATTTCCTCCAGGCTGTTGTATTAGTGTTGCAGTATGAAACCTTGGACTATTTTTCGACTTAATGGCTTCTTCATTCTTTCCTTTTTTCGATCAACGCTCGTTGCATGCACCACCTCACAAATAGTATCATCTACAATAATTATATTTCACACTTTTTGTTAGTAGATTTCTGTTATACATGCAATAACACTTTTTTTTTATCAAATGTTTATAATGTTGGCCTACCAAAGTCCTTTCTTTTCAGCTTTTGCTCCCGTGTGTGTGCGTGTGAGAGAGAAAGAGAGATGAAATTAAGACAAGTTTATAACCACCTATCATTTGTTTTTTTTAACGCAGTGAGGGTTGATTGATCAAGATCACCTTCATCAATACTCATTACACTGATTATTACATTTTTCTTCTTAAGAAAAAATAAATAAAATCTCAAACCAATCACAAATATCAGTAATATTTCACAGGTTAATCAAAGACTTCTCTCTCTGGATCCAAAAGCAGTAGAGAATGGCAGTAATCTACATTTAAATAATTGATATGTATGATGATTATTAGTATTATTCTTATTATTCTGATTATTTTTATTGATTCTATTATAATTATTATTATTACTGTTTTTATTATTCTCATTGTTATTATTCTTAGTCTTCTTATTCTTAGTCTTCTTGGTCTTAGTCTTCTTGGTCTTAGTCTTCTTGGTCTTCTTAGTCTTCTTGGTCTTCTTAGTCTTCTTGGTCTTCTTAGTCTTCTTGGTCTTCTTAGTCTTCTTGGTCTTCTTAGTCTTCTTGGTCTTCTTAGTCTTCTTGGTCTTCTTAGTCTTCTTGGTCTTCTTAGTCTTCTTGGTCTTCTTAGTCTTCTTGGTCTTCTTAGTCTTCTTGGTCTTCTTAGTCTTCTTGGTCTTCTTAGTCTTCTTGGTCTTCTTAGTCTTCTTGGTCTTCTTAGTCTTCTTGGTCTTCTTAGTCTTCTTGGTCTTCTTAGTCTTCTTGGTCTTCTTAGTCTTCTTGGTCGTTCTTAGTCTTCTTGGTCTTCTTAGTCTTCTTGGTCGTCTTAGTCTTCTTGGTCGTCTTAGTCTTCTTAGTCTTAGTCTTCTTAGTCTTAGTCTTCTTAGTCTTAGTCTTCTTAGTCTTAGTCTTCTTAGTCTTCTCATAATTGCTAGTACAATCTAACCCAGTGAGAGAAATAAAGACTTAAGTTCTAAATTTCAGTCACCTGAAAAGGGATGGAGGGTACAACAACTGAAACATTGTGAATATAACAACAAAGATGACAACAATAAATACAATGTAAATAGTGTAAATACAATACCTCATGTCAGAAATATTGACAAATATATCCAAAATTTTTGATGAAATAATCTTGTTTGTTTGAAGATATAACATTAAAAAATCATGCTCAAGAAAATCAATTTTAAAAATTTTAAAAATCTGAATCTCTTTTCCCAGATTTATATTTTGAGAGGTTTTCACTTCAAAAGCCGCCTACTGAATAAAAGAGGGAAAGTTTATGTGTAAGCGTGTTAAGGTGAGGCTTCAGAAAAAGATAGGTTGTGGAAGTAAATAAAGATCGAGACATGGCAGAATCAACCACATGTTTGTTTGTTATTAAATATTGATTACTATCAACAAACCCTACAGTATCTTGATTAAATGTCAATTACCTAGCACTATAGACATCAGTTACATTGTTAAATAAAAAATAAATAAGATATCTACCAAACATAACATTTATATTTATCCTATTCTAATTCAACATGACACTCTTTTAGTTTCTTTGTTATTATATACATTACGCATTGCAAATCTAAACTTATTTATAAATGGAACTTTGTGTGTGTGTGTATCCGGTACCTATAGACTCCAAAATGGCTGAACCGATTTTCTTGAAAATTTACACAGTTGTACTATAATTGTCTGCGAGTGTTCTTAGCTAGGTTTTGAGTCAAGGTACTCCTGATAAATATTGAAAATCGATAATTGAAAAAATCAGGTTATAGGAGTGGTCCAATTTTAATCAAATTTGATACACTCATAGACAAAGACATAAGAAATGATATTCAGAAGTTTCAAGGTTGCAGTTCTTATAATAGTGCAGAAAATCGATTATATATATATATATATATATATAAAATGCAAGATGTTTGTGTGTGTCTGTTTATCTGTCTGTATGTCCTTTATACAAATCCACAATTTTTATCCAATTCTCACCAAACTTCACACAAATATTCTTTAGGCTGAGTGTGAACTCCAGGACCATGGATTAGTTTTAAATCTTTCATTACACCCGAGCAACACCAGGCTATACTGCTAGTAATTTATAAATAAGAGACTATTTTGTTTTGATAGCATGAAAAGACATATCAGAGACACTACTCAGTTTCAGGGAATAAATGATTAAAGAAAGAATGAAAGAAAACAAAGGGAAGATAAGTGTTTAATCATGTTTCAGTGAAATTGAAAAAGTTGCCAATTTAAAGTCATGATTTATGATTTTAATTGAAATATTTTGTTATAGTTGTTAAGTTCAAATGTTTAACAGATAAAAAACAATACTTGATTTCAGGGAGAATATAAAAGAAATAATGAAGGAAAATAAATCTTTAAAATAAAAATAATGCCCATCACTTTGAGTGGCTTGAAAACGCTGTTACTGATCCTGCGGGCATTCACGCCATGAACTTTGCTATTTCCCAATCCCTTACGCAAGTGGTGGACTTCCCCACTCGCTTCCCAAGCACTCCCTCGGGTCATTCCTCACTGCTAGATATATGTTTCACCTCTGCGCCTGACGCCTGTCAAGTTTCATAGCTTTGCCCTCTCGGCAACTCCGACCACGCTGTAGTCTCTCTCAGTATCTCTTTCCAATCTCACTCCCCACAGGAGCCCCCTACTTATAGGACCTCCTACCTCTACCAAAAAGCTGACTGGGATGCCTTTCGCAATTTCCTCTGCGACGTCCCTTGGGGAAAAGTGTTCGACCTATCAGTTGATGACTGTGCCTCTGAGGTCTCGTCATGGGTGAAAGCTGGCATTGATGCCTTCATACCCACCAGGAAGTATTGCTTAAAACCTCATTCCTCTCCATGGTTCTCTCCAGCCTGCTCAGCCGCCATCGCCCACAGGAACCATTACTTCCGTCTATTCCGGAGACAGCCAACTGATCACAATAGGCGCCTGTTCACATCTGCTCGCAATGAGTGCAAGAGAACCCTAAATGACGCCAAACAGTTGTTTGCTGAGAGAATGCAACAGCACATAGCTGACCGCAAGTTCGGCTTCAAGGACTATTGGAGGATTTGTAAACGAGTGCTCAACAATAGGAAATCCTCAATACCTCCTTTAATCCATGGATTTGAGGTTCTCATGTCATCTGCGGACAAAGCTGAGTGCTTTGCCCACAGATTCTCATCCAACTCCACATTCGACTCGTCCAGAGTACACCCACCCGACTTCCCTACTAGAACTGAGGCCAAACTGCACAACGTATATATTACCCCGACAGTAGTATCCAGAGTAATTTCAAAACTTGACCCCCATAAGGCGTGTGGAGACGAATGGAATCCCGGTGATAGTCCTTAAGAGGTGTGCTCCTGAACTTTCCCCTGTCCTCTCTAAACTATTTAACTACTGCCTTTCTGCTTCCTGCTTTCTTGCATGCTGGAAATTCTCTTTAGTCGTTCCTGTATTTAAGAATTGTGGTGAACCCTCGGACAAATCCAATTATCACCCTATCAGTCTTCTACCGATATTCGGGAAAGTATTCGAGGCTATAATCAATGCTGAAATAGTTCATTATCTCACCGCCCACAAACTGTTCTCCGACAGGCAATATGGATTCCGCTTTGCCAGGTCCACGGCCGACCTGCTAACAACCATAACGGAGTACATGCTACAGGCCCTTGATGAGTCTGACGAGGCTCGCACGGTTGCTCTGGACATCTCCAAGGCTTTCGACAGGGTTTGGCACTCTGGCCTCCTATGCAAACTACGCGGTTATGGTATTACCAGTCGCCTGCTTGACCTAATCCAATCTTTCTTAAATAACCGCAAAGTGAAGGTCGTTCTGAATGGGCGTGCCTCTTCGTCCTACAGCATGAATGCTGGTGTCCCACAGGGCTCTATCCTGGGCCCAACACGCTTCCTTATTTTCATCAACGACCTCCCAGATAAGATCAAGTCCCAAGTAGGCATCTACGCAGATGACACTACAATATACTCCTGCTCCAGTCAGAAACCTGTCGTGGCAGACAGACATAATCTCGCTGCTGACCTTGAGCGGGATCTACACTCTGTGGTGAACTGGGGCAAGAAGTGGCTTGTCAGCTTCAATTCATCTAAGACCAAGCTGTTGTCTGTCAACCATTACAGGCAACCTCTCCTGCCTCCCATAAGCATGGACCAAGTGATTCTCCCTGAGAGTAATACACTACGCCTCCTCGGATTTACCCTGTCCTCAGACCTCAAATGGAACCACTATATTGAATCCATAGCAAAATCTACTTCTAAGAAGGTTGGGTCACTATGTCGATCCAGGATGTTTTTTCCACCTGAATCCATCCTGCATATATACAAGTCAACCATCCATCCGTGCATGGAGTACTGCTGCCATTTATGGTCAGGTGCCCCTGCCGTTCTCCTCAGTGTTCTTGACAAGCTCCAAAGGAGTCTGTAATGTGATAGGTACTGATTTGGCGGCTCGACTGCAGCCACTTCCCCATCGTCGAAATGTGGCCTCCCTTTGTCTGTTATGTAAATACTTTCATGACATCTGCTCGGACGAGCTTAAGTCACTGATGCCTCCTCAACAGGTGTTTACTCATGCAACCAGAATGGCAACTGGGTCCCACCCATTCACAGTCAGGTTAGCCAAATGCAGACGACAATTCTACTCCTGCAGCTTCTTCTCTCGCACTTCCCACCTGCGGAACTCGCTCCCGTATTTTTGCTTTCCTGATGGCTACAACCTCCAGAAATTTAAATGCAAAGTCAATACTCATCTACTAACCACTGGCCTCTAGCTCTCTCCCCACCCCCGTATAACCTTCCCTTTCTCTCCACCTATGTATCTGTCATCGCACCTGCTTTCTATTGTTCCTTTCTAACTAGTTTGTACTCCTCACTCTTTTCTAATTAATCTTTTTACATTTATGTAACCCTCTGCACATCAGTGGCGTTTTCGCCTTGCTCGGGGTGAAATGATTAAAAAAAAAAATAAATAAATAAAATAAAATAATGGCTGCTGAAGTGTTTTTTTTTTGTTTTTTTTTTTTATTATTATTATTATATATTATATTATTTTTATTATCATAATACGGGGATTTGGCTAAAAAAGAAATAAGGTAATATAAAAATACTTAACATCTATGAACAAAGACACTACTATTTTTTTTTTTTTAATAATCATATTGCCCCAAGCAAGGCATTCTACTGGTGCGCAGGGGGCTACATAGGAGGAAATTTATGAGAAAGAGTGACAGGTTACAGGGTGTGTCTGGAAGTAGGCAAGAGAAGGGTGAAGATACTGGGAATAGAGTGGACAGAGAAAGGAGCATGAGGGAGAGAGGATGCAAGTTATCCAGATAGGAAATGACTATTGACTTTACATTTAAACTCCTGAAGATTGTAACTGTTGGGGAAGCAAGTAAACAGAAGAGTTCCACAGGTGGGAAGTGTGAAAAAAGAAGCTGCTGGAGTAGAATTTGCACTTACATTTTATTGGTTTCACAATAGAAGGGTGGGACCTAGTTGTTAATCTTGTGGCTCAAGTAAACTCACACTTAAGAGGCACCAGAGAGCTAAGTTCATCAGAGTAGAAGCCGTGAAAGTATTGTAGAAGAGATATAGAGAAGCCACATTGCGCCGGTGAGAAAGTGACTGTATCTGAGCTGCCAGGTTAGGATTGATCCCATTACAGATTCTCCATTGGATTTTGTCAAGGACCCATAGGTGGATAGCAGGGGCACCCAAACAGTTACTTGATTTCAGTGAGAAAAAGAAAGATGTACATATCTATATAAACACACACACACACACACACACACACACACACACACACACATACAAACAGTTCCCGGAAAATTAAACTCATTCTCCTCCCCCCCAAGACATCAAAGGATTTAACCACACAAATAACAGCCAACCTCCTCTGCTCACCTGCACATCTTTCAAGAAAAAAAGTTTGACCTCTCTTCTTACTAATAAGACCTTGTGACAACTGGACACATGAGCTCTTATTATAATATAGATTGTTCTTATTTTTATTCTTCCTATTTTTATAATTAGTATTCTTGTTCCTACTCTTATTGTAATTATTATTCCTATTTTTATTACAACTATTATTCTTGTTTTTCTTATTTTTGTTTTTGTTATTCTTTTTCTTCTTATCAAATTGTTTGGATTAACTTATCTTCAAAATTTATTTATTGCAGGTTATCCTTGGAACTGTGATCTCATACTTTCTTAAACTTAATGATTCGCACAGTGTACGCATTGTTGGAAAAATTGCCACTGGGTAAGAATTTGCTATTACTTTCTTAATGATAATTTATTTAGAACAAAATTTGTCTTAAAAAAATTAAGCTGAAAACAAAATCTCTGATTTAGAAGTTTTCTTATTTTACATTGGTATCACACTCTAAAAATAAATATTTTTATGATACATTAAGTTTTGTTAGTCAAGACAAATATATAATTCAGAATATCCACTACCGGCCATAATTATTAGGTTACCCCAGTTTTTTAAAAGAAATTATGTATTTCATAGTATTTTTAGTATTTATTGCTAAGTGGATAATTCTAAATGAAAATAAAATGGTTCTTTTGTTAATACTGCACATTAACATGTGCATCAAATGAACTGTTCTGGTGTCCAGTTTTTGTGTTCTCTTCCCCATGCTAGTCTCTTATTGGGTGGCTGAAGCAAAGTCTTCCTGGCTGCCTTGTAACATTTTGCAAGGTAATAACAAAAGAACCATTCTATTTTCATTTAGAATTATCCACTTGGCAATGAATAATAAAAATAGTATGAAATACATTATCGTTTTTTAAACTGGGGTGGCCTAATAATTATGGCCGACAGTGTATATAAAAGGAAATATTTTAATGGAAAATTCAGTTAATAAAGAATGAACAGGTAATTAATGACACATCACTTTCTGCTCTGAGTGAAAATGTATTTTGTTTTTTAACTACTTTAATGTACATTACTTTTTGCAGTTATCAGTTTATGTTTCAATCAATAAGTTTTCAATGTCTCAATATGATTCTTAATGATTAATCTGCAGATCTAATAATCTAGTGCATTTAATAATTAGATTAAGATTATCTATGTAGTGGATAAATTTTGAGGTGTGATTACCATTTACTCAGCATGATGAGTAATAGTTATTTATTGCTAAAAAAGTGTTACTTAACTTACTAAGTAACACTTTTTTCTTTTCTTTCTTTTTACTAAAAACAAATGAATTAAATTTCCTAAACAACAATGGCAAAATTAATATTTTGTTCAAATAAAAAAAAAAGCATAAAAATAATAAATAAAATGTTAATAAATTGTGTGACAAGTTTATAGATGTAGTGATAAAAATTCAGGAAATCTATTTGTTAGTTTGCACATGAAACTTAACACTTAAGCTCACCTTATTGCTGGGTAAACAAAGTTCCCCAAGAATTTATGGAGAGGGAACATAGCTAGTTTGAAAACATTTATTAACTGACAGTGTTAGTGCTTAGCAACATCCCCCCCCTACCCCCGCTGAATGTGCCATGTGACCCCTCTACCTGCAGAATGCAACTTTCGTCCCCCCACCTAAACATACTGAACCCACAATAAATGGTAGTCTAAACAAAATAACATACTTTCAAAGTGCAGGTATTTCGTGATCAAGAAAAAAACTGGAAGAAATCAAGGAATTGGTATTTCGAAGCTATACATTATGAATGTTTCCACAACTTTTAGCTACTTTTTGATGATTTCCTTGCTATTTTTATAGCCATTTCAGTATGTTTCAGCTCTCAATCTTCAAGTTTAAGGAATTTTCAAAAAAATTAAACCCAAATTTCAAAAGCATTTTGGTACAGAAAGTTTGATATACTGTAAAATATTAGACTTCAGGTGTTTATTTAAAAAATGAAGTGGAAGTGTCAAAGTGTTTATATAGAGTGGGGACAGAAAAAAAAAACGAATTAAATCAAAACATTAGTAGTAATGGAATGTTGCTAAGATTATATATATATATATATATATATATATATAAAAAGAGAGCGAGACAGGTTGATAGATGTCTTTCAACATACAATTATAATAATAATTTTCCAGTTAATCCAAATAATTATTTTGTTAATTTTTTTTTCATTGCAATAGATCTGCGAAGTTAAGGAGCCTTGCAGCTTCCTGGGCCTTGTAGCCCCTAGCAATCTCCACCCCCAAATTGCGGGGTCTGCAGGGGCCCTAAGCACAGCCCTGTTAACTGATACAATTTTGCTAGAGAAGTTTGTGTGAAAATTATAGAACACAACAGTAATATAATTAGAGGTGAAGGTATAGTTTTTATTTGAACATGAAATTAATTTTGTCAATGTTGTTTAGGAAATTTTATTCACTTGTTTCCCATTAAAAAATGACTTGGTAAGTGGGTGGTAAATTCCAACTTCTTTTTTTAAGTATGTCCTGTAAACAATCATCACATCAATTTTGATGGTGTCGATGATATATAATCTTAGAATGATTGAAGTCTTTCTAAGATACAGGGGATCGACAGAATAATGCCAACACCTTGAAATTTCAAACAAATTTATTTCAATATAGAGCAGGACCAACTTTGGCAGTAATTACAACTTGAATTCTGCATGGGATCAATTTATACAAAGATTGAATTGTTTCCTGGGGAATTTTTATCCATTTTTCAGCTAAAGCAGTTTCCAATTCTTTCAATGATGATGGTGGAGGATATTGATTTCTCTTTTTTTTTTTCTAAAATGAACTATAGATGTTCAATGATGCTGAGATCTGGGGACTGTGTTGTCTATTTAAGATGTCCTATTTCACTAGAATATTCCTCATGCCATTCAGCTACAACTTTAGCAGTATGGATGGGTGCATTATTATCCTAAAAGATGGCATTTTCCTCCAGAAACATTCTTGAACTATAGGATGAAATTGATCACTTAAAATTCTTAAATAGTCCTGACTTTTGATTTTAATAAACATATTTAAATAATATCTGTAAAAAACAACTGTTTTAGCTAAAAATGAAGTACTACAAATATTAAATCAACAAACATAAAAATACACAAGTTTTTGACATTTTCAAATTATTCTATTTTGGTACTGGTTGTTTCCATTATTTTGTCTACCCATATATTTTATTTTTAATAGGAGATTGCTTGTCCATATAAAGATAAAAATCTGTGTATATATGAAGAGGATAATAACTGGCTATTTTCTGAGGAGAATCTTATTTTCCTTAGATTCAATATTTTAAATGTCTCTTTATCAAAATAATAAATGAAGTCTTGTTTTTCTATTTTGGTGTAGTTTAAAAAATACATTACATGCTCATCTTGGTTGTTGTTGTTATACTGTGATGCTTTCTTCAAATGTCTGCTTTCATACCTGGTAAAATTCTTGAAATTTAAAACCAAACCTTTTATTCAATCTATAGAAGTTTATTGTTCTCTTTTTGCTTTCTATTCTTACCTATTTTATTCATCTTTGTCTGTTACTTCAACTGAACCAGAGTATGTGATTTCCCATCATGCATAGTGTTAAGAAAAGAATTGTCCATTTCCTACAACACTGGGCCAAAGTGGGGATCCAGACATATACCATCAGGAGATGATTAACATTAGAAAAAAACCAGGACTTCTATGCAAGTATAACATCAGCTTCAAAGCAAAAGGACAGAAGAATCAAGGACAACAATCTGCCCCCATCTGTGTGCCATACATAGGGAGTACATCTGAAAACATTCAGAGGATCTGCAGTCCATGCAACATGAGGACAGTAATCAGAAGCAGTTCAATTCTTCAGCGCTATCTCTCCTGAACGAAGCCTTCCCACTTAGAAGAAAACTTAATTGAAAACTGTGTGTTTTATCCTATGCGTTTGTGGCAAGGAGTACCAAAAAAGCACTAACTTCCTAATAGAAGGAAGGAACACTGAATAGCTGTTGTCAAAGAGAGAGAGACATTGAAATCAAGCCTGACTGACCATATATGGAAAGAAAAGGATGGTCATCAATCACTGTGAAAGGAAATCAAGTTAATAGACAATGAACACCACTGGAGGTTAAGATGGCTGAATTAGCACATGTTAGGCAATAACAACATCCTCAATAGACCTAGAATGCTATATGCAAACCTCTGATTAAGAAATAAGAGGCTGAACTAAAAGCCCACTCTCTGAGCTTGTATAACATTAATAAAGACATTATCTGTTTACTTTATACAATAATGTGCTCACTTAATATTACACTTACCTTCATAAATGTGAAAATACACATCAGCACCTTCAAGTTGCAGTAACATATTTTGAATTAATAAGACTATAGCAAAGTAAAATAAAAATATATTTGTGATCCAATTATAATCAACTTCTAGTGAATATCCTTATTAAATATAGTTTAATATAGTCTCATCACCATCTGAATATGGACATTAGGTTTAATGCTTCAGAATTTCATCAGGGAATTTCTTGTCAGTCATAGTGCTGATAATTATTAACTTATATAAAATAAAGCAGAATGAGAATAATCTAACCCTGTGGATTGAATAAAGGGTTTGGTTTGAAATTCCAAGTATGAAAATGCACACCTGAAGAAGCCTAGAGAGTACAACGAAACAGCCAAGATGAGCATGCTGCTCCAAGTAACAAAGCATGATAATTTCATGAATTAAATAATTTCATATCATAATAATAATAATAATTTCTTATCTAAAAAAAAAAAAAATCTGAAATATCATATTGACTCTTTGTTACTTTTCAGAATTCCCCCACCGTTACCGCCACCTTTCAGTCTTCTCAGTGAGGTTGTCACTGATGCAATTGCAATTGCCATTGTTGCCTTCGCCATTAATGTATCCATGTGCAAGATCCTTGCAAAGAAACATGATTATGAAATCGATCCCAATCAGGTAAATGAAATTTCAATATTTCTGATAGTTCTGTCATTTCATGGGAACTGAATAAATTTGATTTTTTTCTTTAAATTTCAGTTTTGTTTTTCTGTGTATAACTTAGTGTTTAAACTTAGGTTTATAAATATTTCTTTTGTTCAGACCTTTAGAGAAGAAAAAATATCACTGTCATGTCTTTATGGCACTTACACATTTTAATGGAATGTTACTCTTAAAAATGTGTGTTGTGGTGCAGTGGATATTGACTCTGAACAACAGATTGGGGTGCCGAGTTCGAATTCCAGTTGATTCACTCATGCAAAAATACCCTTGGGAAAGGTATTAATCCGTTTCTTCCCTCCAGTTATGGGTTAAATAATCAGACAGATTGGGTTCTATAGCCTTGGCTGGTAACCAGTCTACCACAGAAAGCAATGGCAATCTACTGCAGGATAATCTGCCCAGTCAATCATGTCTCTTTCAAGACCTGATTGCCCAAAGTGTGTATCACATATGGCACTTAACTGACTGACTCTTAAAAAGAACACTCTTTATTATTCATGTATTTGTAAAAAAAAAAAAAAACATCTTACACATCTTATAAACTCAAATGTACATTAACAAAACTAATTGCCGTGATGGATTTTCACCTGATTGCTGATTTGCTGTATTTTACAACTATGTAATTAGAATATCAGAGCAAACATTTATAAACTATATTCAATTATTAGTTTTTCTCTGAATATTACAGAGAGTTGTAAATAATATCTATGAGAAAATGATATTGCAACACTGATACTCTGGCAAGAAATATTCAGGGTTTAATTCCTCATCTGTAGATGCTATTTTTAACTTGCTGTTTTTTTGTTTGTTTTTTTTTAATTTTCTGATATTTTCCACACTTTGAAAGATTCATTCTTTAGTCTGGAATATTGCTTAAAAATATAAATTTGACAGGATCAGATAAAATATATTGCTGTAAAAATATAAATTCTTTAAGTTGCAGTCTAAATGATCCCGTATTTGATATCTATGTAATTTATATCTAGTTTAGTTATTATTATTTAGCATTTTTTTTTTTTTTTCCAGTATAAAATTTGCTTTTTTAATAGACCAAAGTAAAACTGTTTTATCTGCTTGCCTTTCCTTTTAATATTCAGTAAAGGATTTTATGACCGGCCACTCTCTTAAGACCTGTTAGACTTTCTTATTTTTTTTTTTTTTTTTTTTTTTTTAATAATCTTTAATTTCCATGTCCCAAATTCCATTTCAAGATTTTACCTGTTACATATCATGAGATCAAGTTGTGAGTGGATATTCTTGACATATATATAAACTTATTTATAAATGGTGCTTTGTGTGTGTGTGTGTGTCCATTACCTATAGACTCTGAAACGGTTGAACCGATTTTCTTAAAAATTTACACAGTTGTACTATAAGCGTCTGCGAGTGTTCTTAGCTAGCTTTTATGTCAAGGCACCCCCCGATAAATATCGATAATCGAAAAAAGCGGGTTATAGAAGAAGTGGTCCGATTTTAATAAAATTTGATACACTCATAGACAAAGACATAGGAAATGATATTCAGAAGTTTCAAGGTTGCAGTTCTTACAACAGTGCAGAAAATCGATAATATATATAAAAGGCAAGATGTGTGTGTCTGTCTGTCTGTTTATCTGCCTGTATGTCTATTTTTTCAGCCCTTTTATTTTAGTTTTTGCTTCGGGTTTGGCTCTAAGTAGGTATAATTGTAGTTCTTAGTCTCAGTCATGATACCATTTACTCAGAGGACTTATTTAGCCTTCAAAACTCAGTTTACAATGAAAAAAATCTTATTTGATATCGATACCAGGAAATCAAAATTTGACTTACATCCATTCATTTTTCTTTCAGTCTACGGTTTTGCTTTAACTGGAAACAACTATTGCGTTTTAGTCTTTCATGCCAATGTCCAAAGAGCCTGAGCTCCAGGACCATGAATTAGTTTTAAAGCTTTCATTACACCTGAGCAATGCCAGGTTATACTGCTAGTATATATATTAGTACCTTGAATAAGTTCTTGCTGATTTTTCATTAAAAGTAATGATTAATTTACAAAAATTAGTAAGAAACATATTACTGAAAATATTGTCCATCACTAGCCACTACTTTTTCCCATCTTTCTGGCAGCATTTGAATTCCATGTCAGAACAAGATGTCTTTTGAGACTAACCACAAGTTGACCAATTATTTGGCATCTTCATAAGAATGAAAGTACTGCTCAGCCAGGCCATGTGCCATTGATCAGAACAAGTGATCTTCAGACAAAGCAATGCTGGTGAATACAAGGGTCGGGTAGGGCTTCCAATTTAAGTGTTTCCCTGTAGGTTTTCACCCGTTTTGCAACATGTAGTCTAGCATTGGTATCTTGCAAATTCACTTTGTTGTATCTCTGCTCATATAGCAGCCTTTTTTCTTCAATGCTCGACTCAAATGCATCAATCGTAGTCAATAGCAATCTCCCATTGATGGTTTTGGTTGATTTGAGCAGCTCATAATAAACTACACTCAGCTGATCCCACCAAATGCAGAATAGAATGTTCGAATCATTGATATTCAGCTTTGTCACCAATGTTGATACATGGCAGTCTAACAACATTATCCCTTACATCTGGCCACCTAACTCCCCAGACTTCAACGTCCTTGATTATGTGTGGGGCACAGTTGAGCAAGAGACCAACAAAACTCCTTGCAGCGCCAAAGATAAACTGAAGGCAAGGATTATGGCAGCATTCACCAACTTTAACAAGGAGAACATTCGAAAGAGATGCAGGACATTCTGAAGTCGCCTGGAGGCCATGGTTGAATTTTGAGATAAATTTACTCTTTAGTATTTTAACATGTTTTTGTGTAATTTTGGTAAATATATCTGTTAAAATGAGATGTCAGTGTTATTTTCATTTTTGCATGATTTAGACAACAATTTATGCATCACACTATATATATATATATAGCTTATAGAGCCATATCATGTTGAAACACCTGTTCTTGTACAATCATTGAAGTTAAGGATTGAGCCTGGTCAAACCTAGATGAGTGGTCACTTGGGAATATCAGGTACTGTAAGTTTGTATGTGTGGGCTGTGTAATGGATAATGGCTCAGAATTGGAAAATGAAGAGCTGAGTTCATATACCAGTTAGGTTTGTTATGTTCCTTTACATGCAAATACTCTTGGGGGAACGTATGAATCCACCTCTTCTCTTCCTGGCTATGGGTTAATTAGTAGAACCTGTATTAAATCATTATTATCTCCCATAAAATTCTTTCAGTCTAAAAATATTTTCTGGATTTAAATCATCTGCAAAAGGTTGATAATCTGTAAAAAAAAAACAAATCAATCTCTCTCTCTCTCTCTCTCTCTCTCTCACTTGGGCATGTTCACTGATAGAAATTGGATGGCTTCTTCAATGATTACTTTTTGATTCCACCAGATGAATACTGAATTCTGTTATTTTCATTTGTAGACAGTGAAGTATTTATACTATCAGATTGGTGCAAAAGTTTTTGCCGACTTAAAATTTCATCTTGAAAATGAAAAACTGTGTTTTTTGAAAAGCTTTATTCATAACAATAACGACCTTTGCTCTCTATAACTTGATTCCATCTGTCAACGAGCTTATAAATGCCTTGCTTGTAAAATTCTTTAGACTTTGATGTGAAATATGAATCTAACTCATGTTAACCTAAGGCCATCTAAATGGTTCTGTAATCCTCGAAATAAGTGATAATCTGAGGGAGAATATGCAGGATGGGGCAAGATTTCTCAACTAAATTCTCCTAGGAGATCTTTGGTCAGTAGTACTGTGTGAGGATGAGCATTATCCTGATGGAAGATGACTAAAGAAGGCCGTTTCCGGGTTACAGTAGTTTTCAAACGATGAAGTTGGTCACAATAGATTACTAGTAATGGTTTGACTGTTGTCTAAAAGTTTGTAACAGATGATCCCTTCAGTACCCCACCATATGCTCAACATGATTTTTTGGGGATGGAGTCCTGCTTTCAGTTGCTGAACTGGTCTTTCTCCTCAATTTATCCATTTTTGCTGACGTTTAACGTTATGGTAGAGAATCCACTTCTCATCACCTGTGACAAGAATACCCAAAAATGATGTCTAAAGGTGTCGCGAAAACAAAGATTCGCAACAAGAAACGCGTTGCATTTGCATTGGAACCTCTGTGAAACTCATAGAGTAGAGCATGCCTAATGTGTTCTTTAGATGGAAAGAACATGCGTGAGAATATTGCAGAAAAATATGAATGATGCTTTAATAATCTGAAAGAAAAAAAGCTATAAATTAATCATGGTGATATGTTTAAGTAATAGCAATATGTATAAAATAAATTACAATGATTTAAAATACCTCTTTTAGAAACCGGCAAAAACTTTTGCACCGACCTGATATAACACTTTTGTTGATAACTGTCACCAGATGGCAAAAACTAGTTTTTTCTTTCGAGTATGTTTGGCAATTAATCATTAATAACAAAGCTGCAGTGTTTAATGCAAATGTTCGCTAAGCACACATGATCCAATAACTAAAGTATCATTTTACATCAAAGTAGTCTGTTTGCATCTTAGAATGACAGAGCTTAATAATGGGTCAATAAATCTCCATGTTGTTTCTGTACAAGCTTACCATGTACCCTCAGGGTGGGGGTCTGTCACTAACACTTGTTATAAAATGTCAGTATTTTTGCATATGTATCAACCATGATATTTAAGTGTTATTGGGTCATAAAAACAATTATCCCCCAAAAAATTTGAAAATATAGTAAATCTGTTTCCATTATTTATATGCAGACTATTATCCTCATCTTGGTTGTTGTTATCACAATGTTGTAATCATTGTTTCCTCAGGTGTTTGCCAAAATATTGGTCTAACAACAAAGATGAGAAAAATAGTCTGTGTTTAAATAATGTAAATAATGATAATGCCAGATCCCAGAACTCAAGACAGAAATATTCAGCCAAATTCTGTCTTGTTTCTCAAATAATATTCTTCAGGGGAATTGATTTTCAGGGAAGCGAAATATATTAACTTCTTTTTTTTTACTTAAAATGAAATACTTTCTGCTTTTATCCATTCCATTTTTGTTTTTAGTAGACACCAAATCTATAAATGGGACGATATAAATAAATCAACTCATGAAATTCAAACCTAAATCTTATTTCATTTCACACCTTCTTCTTCAGTTAATTCCTCTTTATATTTAGTGTTTTGATTCTTGAAATTTCTAGTTCCATTCATTCAAAAATGCTTCAATTTTAAGATAAACTTAATTTTGTATGGCTGACTGTCAGTAGTTGCTGAAAAGGAAAAATCAGGGAGCCAAATTCATACTCCATTTGAGTTCATTTTATTCACTTATACACAAATATCCTTGCGAATAGTATGAATTAATCTCTTCCAAATATGAATTAAATAGCAGACTGAATCCTTTAACCTTGACTAACAACCTTTCTACTGCAGAAAGTAAGTCACCAACTGCAAGAATGCTTATACCAACTCAGTCATGAATCGAAAAGAGATGTAATTGCGCAACTTAGCATTATGTTTGGCATCTAAGAAAAGATAGATTTTGAATTAATTTTGAACTAGTATGTCCATGTATTCTCTTAGTAAACTATGAATTCAAAAATTTCTTTTATGTATTAAATATGCTTGATGTTTGATTTAGATATTTCATACTATTTTTTGTTTTTGTTTCAGGAATTGCTTGCTTATGCCTTTTGCAATATCTTTAGCTCATTCTTCTCTGCTTTCTGCAGTGCAGTCTCTCTCTCTAGAAGTTTAGTTCAAGAGAATGCTGGTGGTACAACTCAGGTTTGTATTGATTCTTGTTTGCAGCCAACTTCTAATTATATTATGTTGTAATGGAATGTCCTACACTTTCTATTGCCTTCCTAGACTGACTATATTAGTAGCCTTATATAGTGAGCACAGGAAATTATTAGCCTGCCACCAGATTCCCTGTCTTTACAAAAAAAACTCTTTTCTTTCATCTACACACATTTTGCTATTCTTCCACCTTGTCTGCTTGTAATCACTTTAAAGGATACAACAATTAACATTTATACTATTTTGTAAAGCAAAACCACAAATTTATAAAGTTTCTATGAATTTTCAGAAAACTCTTATATAAACTGTATACTAATAAAGGACGTGCACTTGTGCAGTGGATATTGGCTCAGAACAAGAAATCGGAGAGCCGAGTTTGAATTCCAGTTGAATTTGTTGCATTCACTTTCGTGCAAATATTCTTCGGAAAGTTATGAATCTATTGCTTCTCCCTCTAGCTGTGAGTTGAATAGCAGGACAGATTGGGTTCTATAGCCTTGGTTGGCAATCCACTGCAAGAATCAGACATGTCACTTTCAAGACATGATTGTCTAAGCATGTATCCCATATGGCACTTAACTTTTATGCAAAAAAGCAAATACATATCTGAATCTATGAATTGCTACTTCATTTTTTTTTTTTTTTCCCTAATGAAAATATTGAATACTATCTGCCGGATGTTCAAAATACACTAGTAACATATTAGCTAGCATAAGTGATCACTTACTCCTGAACTGCCTGCATGCAGGATTGGAATTGTGGGTTCCAGTATAATCTTCAATCTACCATTTTAACCTCAATACCATTACAGTTTCTTGGTAATTAGAGCTTCTAAACCTGTACCATGACAGTTTTCTTTTTTTGTTAATGCGGCCTATACATAGCCAGTCTCCATTCTTTAAACAAAAGGTTCCATGAAGGTGGAAAGATAGTAGGATCCCTGTATTGATATATCAGAGTTTCCCTTTCTTAGAAAATTGGTCATCCCAGGTTATAGAATCGTCTGCCTCCCCACTGAAATACAACAACCCATTTACAATTTCATGTACCATGAGCTCCAGTCACTGGGCAGCATGTGCTGTTGACAAAGAGGAAACAGCAACATAACATTTCAAATGACTTACCTTTCTAAAGAAGCCTACAGAACAAGTATTGATGGAAAAACCTGCACTTGCACTGTAGAATATAATGTAGAGCTTTTGAATATGTTTCATTTAGAAACTAGTTACGCAACCTTGGTTTCAACCTTTCAGTATCTTCAGGTGATTTATAACAACTAATTTGCTAACATTTTTATTTTCAAAGGTACAAGAGGAATTTTTTGCGAACATACAACTAGAATTTTAAAATAACTGAAATTTCAAAATTAGAGAGGAGCTACTTAAGGATACTTTCATTCAGGTTTGTATGATCCGAAAATGTACTTTTTTGTGTGATTACTTCTGGAGATCTTTACTTACCTTTCAGTTAGTCTATAAAAAATCAGAAGTGATGTCCAGATGTAATCCCACCAAAAAATACTTTTTAGGATCATTCATGTAATCACACCAAAAAATATTAAAGAAGTAGAAGAACTCATCCTGAAGAAGTGTCATCAGCAGCCCTAAAACAGACATGAAGCACTCTCATCTAAGCCTTTGTTTGCAAAGCCAAGCTATGATATTTAGTACTTAGTAGAAATTGAATTTAGTTCTTTGACTTAGCAGTATATGCAACAGCAATCTATGTAGCCTTTTGGTAAGAAACTGTTGTACCCTTTAAATACAGGGATCCTGCTATCTTTCTACCTTCATGGAACTTTTTGTTTAAAGAAGGGGGACTGGCTATGCATAGGCTGCGTTAACAAAAATTTAAAACTGTCATTGTACAGGCTTAAAGGCTCTCTAATTACCAATAAACTGAAATGGTATGATATTTAGTTCTTTGATTTAGTATATGCAACAGTAATCTGTAGCCTTTTGGTAAGAAACTGTTGTACCCTTTTAAAGAGGTTACAAACAAACGAGTGGTACTTCAGTGAAATAATAGCAACATGTGCGTAGATGAAAGAAGAATGGTTTATTGTGAAGAGAATACACTACAGCAAGACAGGGAATCTGGTGGCAGGCTAGTAATTACCAAAGTAAGGGTATTTGCTACCTTCTCATCAAGGTAGGTGTGACACAAGGTTGATTTATGTGGGAATTCCGAGCCTTTAGGATCAGCTAAAAATATCCTGTAGACCAGCTTAAGGCTGGGTTGAGCACTTGTTTTTTCAACCCAAGTGACTCTACTCTTCAGTGGAGCCTCACTGGGTTCCTCTCTGCTTAGACGCAGAGAGGTGAACAAGAGTGCTTGCTCAAGACTGATCGCTCAGTCTGTACGCAAACCTCGTTGCCAAAGCAAGTCACAGGTATTGCCCGTGCTCACTATATATGGCTACTAATATAGTTAGCCCACATAAGCGATAGTCAGTGTGGGATATTCTATTACAACAGAAACTAAATCCACTAATTTTATATGAGAACATGACAAAGTATACATACAATCTTCTTAACTATGATGCTAATAATCTTGGACTGAACTTAGACTTCCAGTTAAAGTGTTGGTACAATATTTAAGTGTGTGTAATAAATACTGAAATTAATAAATACATATTAAATTCAGTTTCTCATCTGTTTCAAATAAATTCCATTAATTTTTTTCACTTATTTTTTCAGGTGACTGGTCTAGTCTCATCTATATTGATCCTCATTGTACTCCTTGTAGTAGGTCCATTATTTGAAAGTCTACCAAATGTAAGTCAACATTGCTGAAATGATTACTCTTAGGTACCCAATAGAAGGATGTGAGGATTTTTTTTTTTTTCCAATGAAATATTCTAAACCCTATCCCTACTGTTAAGATCATTCCATTTATTAATTTCACACTTTTTGTCCTTTAAATGATTTTTAGTAAAACCCTTGGTTTATTGTATGTTGAGAAAATATCTATCCCCACAACAATTATTAAGACTTACACTTGTATTTGGCACCTAGACGTTTGTGTGTGTATGGATATGCACATATATGTGAGTGCCTATATATATATATATATATATATATATATATATAATCACATAGCTATGAATTAATTGTCCATTGCGACACAGAAATTTGTTTCGAGATAGATTCTCATCATCAGGCAATGTTTGGTGTTGGTTGTGCAGATGATTTACATTTAAATCACAAAAACCTTTGGTTTGCTGTGTATGTGTGTGAGAAGATATAAAATTTACATGTGTGTTTCTTTTGACTAATCAAAGTGAAGATTCATTTTGGGATTTGGCCCCAAAGAAAACATACTAACCAACTTTTCCTCTTTTCTTTTTTTCCTCCCTCATTCTACCCTTTTCTCTTCTTCCTTTTCCTCCTTAACGGTCAAGATGTTAACCTGCCTTTAACCTGATCTTATCATTTTCTTTTTTTTCCTCTCTTCTCCCTTTAGTTTTAATGATCATTTTTGGTCTATTTATTTATTTGTTGTAAAGCTTTTTTTTTCTTTTTTTTTATAAAAAAGATTTTTTTTAAATAAATAATTTTGTTTCAATTTATTTTAGATAGTTTGTCAGTAATTATTTTCCTTAAGCACTTGTTGGTTATATGCATGTTAGGTTATTTCATTTAGATTTTTCCCACCACGAGAATTTGGGTGAAAAGATTCCAAAATGAATCTTCGCTCTGATTAGTCAAAAGAAACACATGTAAATTCTTCCCACATACACACACAGCAAACCAAAGGTTTTTGTTATTTAAGTGTAAATCATCTGCACAACCAACACCAAACATTGCCTGATGATGAGAATCTATCTCGAAACATAGAAATTTCCATGTCGCAATGTAATTAATTTTAATTCATAACTATATAATTATATTATGCTTTATCATACTTATTATATTGAGCACAGTTCATAATAAAATAAATGCCGGAGCACTCAAAATAATAGAACCTTGAGTCCTCTTCACCTGGAATTATATATATATATATATATATGATATGCGCTAAAAAGACTGCCTTCTTCCACCAAACGCCCCGTGTCCCAGGGGTAGAGTCGCCGACTGACGCCAATTCAGTCAGGTTTCAAGCCTGGATTATATAGCAATCGGAGTCTAACCATACTGATGAGCTGTGATACAGCGAAACAGATCTGTCTGCGGATGACAATGATATATATATATATATATATATATATATATATATATAATTATTGTTAACCAGTTATGGGTCATTAAATTAGACCAGTATACAACTGTATTAAGAAATGTTCAATACATATATAATGTAGAGCTTTTGAATATTTTTCATTTAGAAACTAGTTATTTATGCAACCTTGGTTTCAACCTTTCAGTATCTTCAGGTGATTTATAACAACTGATTCACTAACAGTTTTATTTTCAAAGGCACAAGAGGAATTTTTGCAAACATACAATTAGAATTTTAAAATAACTGAAATTTCAAAATTAGAGAGGGGTTACTTAAGGATACTTTCATTCAGGTTTGTATGGTCTGAAAATGTATTTTTTGGTGTGATTAGATCTGGAGATCTTTACTTACCTTTCAGTTAGTATATGAAAAATCAGAAGTGATGTCCAGATGTAATCCCACCAAAAAATACTTTTTAGGATCATTCATGTAATCGCACCAAAAAAATATTAAAGAATATTTATTAGATTCTTTATTTACAAAAATAATTTTTTATTTACAATATTCTAAAAACTAATATAATTGTATTAAAACTAATATTATTACTAATTGTAATAAAACTAATTATTATTTACTAATTTATAAAGAAATAAATATGAAAGCAATTTTTATTCGTAAATTTATAACACATCACTCAATAAATCCTGGGGCTTAATTGGTAAATAAAAACTTTTAGGCAATATAAAAAAACCTTCACCTGTCATTTTCTTAAATTATGTTTTAAAAGATAGTCTCCATAGGACAGCAATAATGATGTGAATATCTTATCAGTGCTTGTCAGGTGTTAAAAAAATATGTAAATTACTACTACTGTTCATCTTAAAATACATTTGTTTTGTTTTTTTTAACTTAAAGTACATATTACTGGTTTCAAATTGAAATAATAATTATGCTTTAAATCAGCTTATATTCCTTAAATAAAATTTCAGAAAAGTATATTTATTTATGTGGATGTGTGTCGTGGTGCAGTGGCTATCAACTCAGAACAAAAAAATCAAAGGAGCCGAGTTTGAATTCCAGTTGATTTTGTTGCATTCACTTATGTGCAAATAACGTTGGGAAAGGTATTAATCCATCTCTTCTCTCCAGTTATAGGTCAAATAACAGGACAGATTGGTTCCTATAGCCTTGGCTGGCAACCAGTCTACTGCAGAAAGCAATGGCAACCTACTGCAGGATAATCTTCTGCCCAGTCAGTCATGTCTCAAAAGAGACATGATCACCCAAGCATGTATCACGTATTGCACTTAACTGACTGATATTTATTTTGGGAAAATTTTTTAGATAAAGAAAATTACATTGCCATGAAAGACTGCTAAAAAGGGCACTAATTAATTATTTTTAAATTTTTTTTTCAAATCAGTTCCAATCAGTATAATTTCTTTTTGAAAAATGCACTACAGAGTATTTTGCTTAAAAGAAAATCAGCTTCATTGTTTAATGTTCATTTCCATTTGCATGCTAGCAAGGGTTGGATGTTTTTTTATGGCTTTTTTTTTTTCCAGACCACCTAATTTTGTGTAAGGCCTGGCTGTAATCTCAACTTACTTAAATCGGCTTTGACAATCTGGGTCCATGCTTTACATGGTCTACTTATCATATGTAATTAAACCATGGTGAAATATTGAAGCGAGTTTTACAACTGTATGCCATTATCAACACCAACCAGTTTAGGAGACTGAAAACTCTGATTTATAGAGACGCCATCTCTGGGAAGATTACCTACCAAGATTAGAGAGTTCAGCCTACCCTTTTCTATACAGAATATGCGTAGAGGTTTTTATTTCAGAGATTTCCTTCTGTTAAAGAAATTGCTATCCAAGGCTAAAGACTGTTACTCAGCCTAAGCAGTTTAGCATCATACATAAAGCATAGTAAATTTAATTTTTTAGCTTTCAATTAAAGCTAAAAAGAAAGTTTCAAGAAAACTTTTTCATTTACAAAAATTCATTTTACAACATAGGTATTGCAAAAACTGTGGAGGTACCTAAAAATACATTCTAATGTTTTTATTTATTTTTTTTTTAAATAATAGAGCTTTTCAAAAGTTAATAAAATTTATTTTCTCACTTTCAAGATACTATAAATTTTTTAATCTGCTTTTCATTTACCAATATTTGACTAATAAACAAATATGATTAATTTGCTCTACAAAATATTTGATTACCATGTAAAGAGTGCGATGGGTAAATTGTCGCAGCTTTATATTTTTAATTTCATGTATGCATGTTGTTTGTTTTTGATTTTGTTGACTACATAATATAGAAGGTTCAGTTGGGCACCATCTGTGAGGAAAAAAGCATTATGATGCAATTCACTCCGACAGAAATTTGGAAATGGCATGCTGTACAACTTGGTATTTGTGCCAGAAACACCAATATAAACATTTTAAAGTTTTTAGGTGTCGATCTGAGAATAATGTAGAAAATTCAGAAAGAATTGGATTATGGCAGCATTCACCAACTTAAACAAGGAGACCATCCAGAAGAGGTGCAGGAGAAACTGAAGTCATCTAGAGGCCATGGTTGAAGCCATTTTATTGACTAAATTTACTCTTTAGTATTTTAAGATGTTGTTTGTAATTTTGGTAATTATAGTATATCTTTTAAAATGAGATGTCAGTATTATTTTTATTTTTGCATATTTTAGACGACAGTTCATTCACTGCACCCTGTATTCTCATGTATAGTGCAACACCAAAACTTTTTTGGCATGAATTTTGATCTCCCCAGGACAAAAAAAATATGTATGGTGTAACCAGTCACTAAAATTGCATGAGTTTTAACCTCTTCAAAAAAATTACCTGTATATAGTGTGACCACCCCCCTCTATTTTTTGCATAAGAAACTCATCATAAAAACTCATACTCTAATAAGTATATATATATATATATATATATATATATATATATATATATACACCACACTAATAAAAAGAGTAAGCAATTTATTCAGAAGGAAAGTTCTCAAGAGCGCCGCCATCCAGTACTACCAAAATATCAATTTGCGCCCCAGTTAATTCCCAATCTCATTTTTTCTTTTGGAAATGACATTGAAACAGACTAACATACATGATAAAAAGTCCAAGAAAAACAGTTGAATTCTCTTCATTTTAACATCTCGTGACATTGCAGTACACAGGAAGGAGTTCTAAAACTAAAATATTTTAATTTTTTTTAATGATTTGTGAGTGTTTTTTATAATTGCCAACACTGTTTGCTTATAGATACATAATTTGGAATAAAGCTCATTTTGTCTTTTTGCCCTGAAGTCCATCACAGGACAAAATGCATAGGCAAGTTATAAATACAGTTTTCCTCTTGTCTTCTTTTTATTTAACCATCCTGTCCTTTATCTCAGATCATAACTGAGTGTGTGTGTGTGTGTGTATATATATATATATATATATATATATATATATATATAATTTCTCAGTTAATTTCATTTTAAAATATAAGATTTGAAATAAATTAAACTTTGGAATTATCTGAAAAAATAAAATTTTGGTAATTCTGCATAATGTTTGAATTGTAACGAGGTCTGTGTGAAAAGTAACAGGACTGCTATCACAAACAATTTATTTCAATTCCAAATAACAAACTACATGGTTTCTCCTTCAAAGTAATTCCCTCAAGTCTAATGCATTTTTTCGTCCTCTGTTACTACTTGAAGGATTCTTGTTGGATGGCCCTCAGCTCTGTCCTTACAGCCCTCTTGATGGCCCCCACACCTTCAAAACAAGTCCCCCTTGATGACCCTCTTGAGCTTGGAGTAAAGAAAAATGTCACACAAAGAAAAGTCAGGTGAATAGAGTTTGTTCCAGTACAACAGTTTTCTTCTCAGCCAGGAATTGTTGGATGTTTATCGCATGGGGGCAGTCACTGTCATGATGAAGCAGCCATGAGTTGTCCTGTCACAAAAGTATGTGAAAAAATTGCAATGGTTGCAGAAAGCTAAGGTTAGAGATATATACTCCCAAGATGTCATGTTAGATGATAATAATCCACTTATCCTTCTTTCTCCCAGAGTATACCCAGCACACCCAGTTCCATTATTTTCAGACAGACCTCATATATTTATAAAATATTTACTTAGATTGTTTCTTTAAACATTATAATATTCATTCTATTGAGTTTCATTTCTTTTCTTTACTTTCCCCAGTGTGTTTTGGCAGCTATAATTATTGTAGCATTGAAAGGAATGTTCAAGCAATTCACAGAACTACATAGGCTTTGGAGCATTTCTAAAATTGATTTTGTAAGTATCTGAAATGTAATTTTAAATCTACTTTAATTTCATGCACTTTGACTAAATGCCTTGGATTTAATCCTTATTAAAAATGTATAAAAATAAAAGTAATTCAACCCAACAAAACATGAGAAAAATTAGCTGTTAACTTGTAACTAGTTAAAATGTTCTTTGTTCTAATTTTCTGTTTACTTGAAATGAAAGTTTAATCTTACAAAAATTAATGTCTATGCTTTTTTTCCAGGGGATTCCATAAGCTATTAAAGAAATTAAAAATGAAATAAACGCTGAACTTGATCAGTGAATCAAATATCTTATTGAATTGATATTGACTTTTTTGTTTTTACATTCTGCAAAATCAATCAAATATGCCCCTCAGAAGCAGAAAAATAGTTTGTTTAATGAACTGTACCAGTTATTTTTTGTTAAGAAACATTGCTTTTGACATAACTATATTTACATTTTTGAGAGATAAAATATTAAGATTCTTGTTAAAAAAAAAAAATATTCTTTCTGTAGGCCATATGGTTGGTTGCATTTCTTGGTACTGCATTGTTGGATGTAGATTATGGGCTTGGAGTTGGTGTAGGGTTTTCTCTTATCACTGTCCTTGGTCGTTCTTCGAGGTAAGTTATTATCCTTCACTGATCACCTTGTGATGCTTTTGTCACTATTAATTTATTCAAATAAATAATAAATTATCCAAATTGCAGCCCTTCTAATTATCATTAATGTCAATATCATTTTTGCAACTGAATTTTTTTTTTTCAGAATACATTTTTCCCCTCCTAAAACGCTATATTTTAATTTATAACTTTCACTGTTTTCTTCAAAGTATTAGAAATTACCCTTCAAAAGATTCAAAATTACTCAATAGGAAGATAAAATTAATTTTATTTATGTTAATTAAACTGATTTAAATTTTTTAATTATTATAGTTCATTGACAGTAAATTTGATACTGGGATGACTAGTTTTAGCATTCAAATATCTGACATTTTAATATTTCAATGAGAATATTCTCCAAATGGATATTAGCATAGATTTAAATTAATTTTTCTATTAGCCATCAACCCTCAAGAGATTTCAATTCTTTAATTCCTGGATTCCTGAACAAATTACAAATTTTAATATGTGATATTAGTGCAGTGAAATTAATATATAAAAAAGAAAATATTGAAAATCAAGTATTACAAGTTGATTTTAACTGAAAATAAACTGATTCTCTTTCAAATGATACTACATTCAGTCTTATTGATATTACTGTTTATGAGATTTGATTTTTGAAACTCTACAAATTTGTTAAACTTTTTCAGTTTCCAGTACCTCTACTTGATCATGTGATTAGTGTTAATGTTATACAATGCCAGCCTGTTATGAATGCATTCGGGCACCCCCAAACTGTAAGCATGTGAAACTTGCAGGGACATTTGGGTGTTTCTTGCCTTAAAGTTTAATGAAGTATCATCTTGATAAAATATGCAGAAATAATATTAATTTAAATTAAATCTTGAATGTTTTTATCATTATCCTCTTAATAATTAGAATAAATAATTGATAATTTGTTTTCCTTTTTTTTTCTTCTTCAGACCCTATTCTTGTTTGCTTGGTCAGATGCCCAATACTGACATCTACAGAGATATTTCTGTGTATAGATCGGTTAGTATATTTCTCTGTAAAAATATAAACCATTTTTTTAACCTGTCATTTACTAATAATCAAGTTCATTCATTTTATTCAAGATATTTACTATGCAAAACATATACTTGTTTCCATTTCCCAAAGAAACACAAGCATAAATTTGTTGGTTAAATATTTTCTCAGTATTTCACTAGAAATCCTGGACCTTTAATCTAAACTTATTTATAAATGGAAGTTTGTGTGTGTGCCTGTTACCTATTGACACAGTTGTACTATAAGTGTCTGCGAGTGTTCCTAGCTAGGTTTTGTGTTGAGGTACCCCTGATAAATATCAAATCAATAATCAAAAAAATCGGGTTATAGTAAGAGTGGTCCGATTTTAATAAAATTGATACACTCATAGACAAAGACATAAGAAACGATGTGCAGAAGTTTCAAGGTTGCAGTTCTTACAATAGTGCAGAAAATCCATAATATATATATATATATATATATATATAAAAAAGGCAAGCTGTTTGTGTGTGTGTGTCTGTTTATTTGCCTGTATGTCTATTTTTTTCAGCCCTTTTATTTTAGTTTTTGCTTCGGGTTTGGCTCTAAGTAGGTATAATTGTAGTTCTTAGTCTCAGCCATGATACCATTTACTCAGAGGACTTATTTAGCCTTCAAAATTCAGTTTACAACAAAAAAAAACTTATTTGATATCGATACCAGAAAATCAAAATTTGTTTACATCCATTCATTTTCTTTCAGTCTACGATTTCGCTTTAACTGGAAACAACTATTGCTTTTTAGTCTTTCGTGCCAACATCCCAAGAGTCTGAGCCCCAGGACCATGGATTAGTTTTAAAGCTTTCATTACACCCGAGCAACGCTGGGCTATACTGCTAGTTACTTATATATCTCTGTCAGTAATTAAAGACTTACATGCAGGTGTTGTAATGACAATGATTATCAACCCAGAACAAAACACTAATGCACAGAGTTCAAATTCCTGTCATCTATAACATTTACTTTTGTGCAAATACCTTCGTGAAAGGTATGAAGCAATTTCTTCATTCTCCACACCAAGGCTATGGGTTCAATAGTAGGATAGACTAGGCTCTTCAACAAGGAGACCATCCAGTAACCAGTCTAGAAGGACAACTCTGAATTCTAAGCTGGTTGGGCATGGGGTTAGCATCTCGATCCCATAAAAACCTAACATATTGAAAATTGTAGCCCTATATTCTCAGTGGAGTCTATGGGACTTAATTGAGTGATATATTTGTTAACACAAAATTAGATTGCCTATGTAATATACGAATAAAGACAAAAGGAAAACTTCTCTTAGCCGATACATTTTGTCCACTGAGGGACCTTATCAAGGCAAATGCAAGGATTTTATTTTGTAACAAGTATTTATATATGAGAACAAAAATGTTATTGGTTTTTCAACATTTTAAATTCAAGAATGCACACAAATATTCATTAGATTAGCCAAAAAGTCTAGGCAACCTATGGAAGATGCCATGTGACACAATTCAATGCCTAATAAACAAAAGTGAGTAAATGTTCTTGAAATTTTTTTAATGCAAATTTAGGAGTAATCAAGATTCTTTACTGGCAACAAACCGCTTGTATATGGACAGGTAATGAATTCAGCATATATACAAAAATAGAAAGGGGTGTAATACAAGGATGTCTTTTCATCAGATCTGTTCAACTTGTACAGTGCGAATATTTTGAGGACCCTAGAAGTTATGCCTAGATTTGTCATCGGAGGCCACAATTTAAATAACCTAAGGTATGCAGATGATACAGTGCTGATAGCAGACACCGAAAGGAAACTACAAGACCTCCTACAGAACGTAGCTGAAGAGAGTGACAAGAAAGGACTACAAATAAACTGCAAGAAAACTGAATGCATGGTCATCAGCGAAAAGGGCAACCCAAAATGCCAAATACAGGTTTGAGATACTAGAATCAAGCAGGTACAAAATTTTAAATACCTGGGAAGTGTTATAACAGAAGACTGAAAGTGTGACACAGAGATTCGAAGGTGAATTGGCATGGCAAAGGAAGCATTCCAGTAGTTGAGTAAAGTATTAAGAAACGGGACAATTGTGCTAGAAACAAAGAAAAGAGTACTGGATTGCTATGTGTTATCAGGTCTTCAATATGGCAGTGAATGCTGGACAATATCATCGAAGATGAAGGAAAATCTTGAAGCAACTGAAATGTGGTTCTACAGAAGGATGCTGCGAATATCATGGATCAAGCATGTGAGCAATGATGAGGTCTTATAAATGATGGAAACAAAAAGGAAATTAATACTGAGCATCAGGAAGAGACAGCTGAAGTTCCTGGGACATGCAATAAGGAAGAAGGGATTGGAGAACCTGATACTAACAGGCCAGATAGAGGTTGAAAAGAGACAGGGGAAAGCAACAAATAACATATTTGAAGGACCTAATCAGGTGGATGATAGAACGAGAGTTGCATGGAGTAACAGGAGAAGGCATGTTAAGAGCCACCAGGGATAGGGAGATGTGGAAAGCCATGATCACCTACGTCCTGTAGGGACAGGGCACGTAGAAGAAGTATTTAAATAATTAGTCATGTATGTTGGCTTGGGACAGAAGTAATTCTTTTATGAATGGAAAATGCTGATTTATATTTTGATAAGATTCAATAGCGCCATTTTCGTCTAAGTAAATTTCTAGTAATGCTGTAATTTTTTTTTTTTTTTTAAGTTAATTATGATTTTCCACAGATTCCATTTCTTATCTGTGAATTGCATTGTTTCTTAGGAAGGGCAATATAGCAGTTTTTCTATTGCCTCCTCCCAAGTTTGCAACTCCTGGAGTAGATGCTACTCAAAGCTAGAGTGCCCTCTCTACTCTGCTACTTAATCCATAATGGGAAGGAATAAGGTATACAGTACTTTAATTGAACCCCCGCCTCCATGGTAATGTGCTACTTTTGTCAAAAACTGTCACTATGTCTGATATATGTGTCTAAGTATACCTTTATTAGACTGGGTATCATGGTGGGTACATTGGTCTTTGTATATTAATACTTGAGCATCATTTTGTTGGGTTGATGCGTTCTCTCTCTCTCTCGAGATATATATATATATATATATATATATATATTAGTACTACTATTGCTACAACTAATTGGAGTAGATAGACTAAACTATCGCCCGGTTCACACTCCACCCACGTCTATTGAACAGGTGAAGAGGCTCATCCCTTGTTTCCTGGTTAGGATGTGGTTTCTGGCTTTCTCTTTTCCAATCTTTTTACTCCTACGTAGCCCCCTGCGCATCAGTGCGTTATCGCCTTGCTTGGGGTGATATGATTACAAAAAAAAAAAAATACATGCATTGTCCAAGGGTTTTAACATGAAATGAACCCAGGACACTACACTGAGATTTGAATTTAGCTTGCTGATAACAATTACATCTCACATGTACACATGATTGTTGTGCTAGTCTTGATGTCTTGCTTATTGTATATACAAGAAAGCTAGATAGATGCTATGTGTACATAAGGATCAACACTTCATGGTGACTCTCAGTTACACACTTCAACATGGTATTAAAAAGAAACTGAAGCTGTTTAAAGAGATGATCAATATGGAAAAATAAGTACAACATCACTCCATCTTGTCTTGCTCGGTAGTCAGTAATTAGAAAGATAACATTGATAATATTGTGCAACAAAAAGAAACATTTTGCCTGCTGCTCAGATGAATGATGCCATACTATACTAAACTAAGTGTATTGATTTCAAATCCTTTTTTTTTAATTTTTTTTTTATTGTTTCACCCCAAGCATTGTTGTGCAGGGGACTATGTAAGAGAAGAGCAAAGAAAAAGAGGGACAGTTATAGTAAGCATTAGAGAATGAATAAGAGAAGGATGGCAATACTGGTGTGAAGAGAGTTACTTGAGAGTAGAGTGAAAAGGGAGAAGAACAAGATACAGTGAGTGTCAGGGAAAGGATGGGAGTCAAGGAGTTAAGAGATGTCAATTGACAATGCATTTAAACGCTTAGAGATTGTAGCTATCAGGGAAGCAAGTATACAAAAGGGAGTTCCACAGGCAGGAAGTGTGAGAAAAGAAGCTGATAGAGTAGAAGTGGCGGCTACATTTGATTATTTTGACTGTTAAAGGGTGAAACCTAGTTGCCAGTTTAGTAGCTTGAGTAAATTCATGTACAGGAGGCACCAGGGAGCTAAGCTTTTTGGAGAGAATCTATAAAAATATTTGTAGAAGAGACAGAGGGATACCATATCTCATCAGTGAGAGAGTAATTGGAGTTGAGCTGCTAGGTCGGGATCGATCACATTGCAGATTCTCTTTTGGATTTTGTCAAGAATCCCGAGATGCATAGCAGAGTTGCCTGACCAGATATGGCAATGATTTTCAATGCACGAGCAAATGGTAGATTTGTATATGTGCAAGATATTCATACGAGAAAAACTTCCTGGCCTGACACAGGAGTAGATTTAGTTACTGATTCAATGTAGTCATTCCACTTGAGGTCGACTGAGAATCTGTACTCAAAATTGTCTCAGTATATGAAGATCTTGAGATACAGGTGCACTACCAATTTTCTGGCACCTTTGGTTTCAGAACCACCAAACCCAAGAAAGTTCTGTACAACAAACATGAATGAATCCTATGCCAACTCAAATGAATGCTATTGATGTATTTACCTTGAATATAGATATACCTTATTTACACTATTTGCATTGTTCAGTTATCCACATGTTCATTGCCATATTCATGACATTTCGACTGTTGTACGCTCTGGCCTACTTTAAGTGATTAGAATTTTGAACTGAACCCTTTATTTCATTCACCAGAGTACATTGTTCTGGTTCCACATGCCATGCTTCTTCCAGATGTCTCAGTATCAGTTATCTTTGTTCAACTGAACTCTCCAAGTTTTTGTTCACCTCTGCTTTAGCCAAGTTTTGAACTTGTTTGGGCCAAGTCACTGGATTCAACCAACACTTTTATCCACTGGGCCATGTATCCTTGAGGAAATGTTGGGAATATGGCAACAAAGTTGAAGACAACAGTCCAAATAGTATAAATAATTACAATGCCTCATCTAAGAAATATAGACGTATTAAAGGGGAATATGGCAACAAAAATGAGGACAACAGTTTAAACAATGTAAATAGTGTAAATAATTACAGAAATCTTGACAAATAGATTTACCTTGCAGATATTTTAAATATCCATCATGCTAGGCCAATGGTAACTACATATTTAGTCTAAAACATACACTCTTATACCAATAGTAAAATTTTTCTCTAGTTCCGAGCAAGGGGGAAACAGAATTGGAGATTTGCCTTTTTCTGTGGATAAATGTATCAACTACCTGGAATAAAATTTAAACTTTGTTCAGTACATTTATTTTGGATATATATTTTTTTCATCCCAAACAAGGCAATAAAGATAGCAAAGGTTACTGAATATTAAAAAATATGAGAAAAAACTCTTAAGGAACAAAAAAAAACAAATGCAGTAATTATGAAGACAGATAACAGTTGATATTGCATATAAATTTTTGAACATTAATGTTAACTGGGAAGCAAAAAGCTGGAAGAAAGTTCCACAAGCAAAAAGTGTTATAGAAGAAACTATTGGCATAGAACTTAAGGTTATATCTAACCATTTCAACTGTAAAATGATGAGACTTTGCCACCGATCTGGTACTGTGCTTGAATTCATAGTTTAAAAGTACCAGAGTGGAAAGTTCATCAAAACAATTACCTGGAAACCATTTATAGAAAAAGCAGAGAGAAGTAACATTAGAGTGGGATATTTTTCAAGTCACAATTAATGATTTATCAGAAATTTATTGTTAGTTACTCTTAGGATTAGGTAAAACCTAAACTGTTTTGGTTCAGCAAATAATAATTTGATAAAGCTTTTATAATGAAAGATTGAAATTCCTTTGCCATTTTTAAAACATTCTTTTTTTTTTCTCTTGTTCTTTGTAGGCTTCTGAAATTCCTGGAATTAAGATTTTTCGCTTTGATTCTTCGCTCTACTTTGCAAATTGTGAGAATTTCCGCAGCCGTTTGTATGAGCTGACAGGTGTAAATCCACGTAAATTAAAGAAAAAGCAACAAAAGGCAGAAAAGAAAAAGAAAAAAATGGTAAGAAAAGAATGTTTTTTTTTTTTTTTTTTTTTTTTTTGTCATAATTTTTTTATCTCCTCCAAGTCTAAATTTATGCATACATCTTCATTTTCTTCTTTATAGAGTGAATCAGTGACTCAAACACAGAGAAAAACTTGAAAATGGATTCACCATTAATGAAAGAAAAGTATCTCACTCTAACACCAATAAATTGTGGAACACATGGTCCACTGTAAATCATAGTCACTTAACTGCTGGCATCAAAACTGTCTTTTTCTTCAAATAAATCATGAAATACACATTGAATTCATGAATATTCATTGGTCAATGGTATTATAAGGATTGCACATACACACTTCTCATATTGCAAATGGCCATCTACATACAAAGCATCATGCTCATTTAGCTTCAGGTAATTTTCCATGTGTATAAAAATAACATTTCTATTTATTTAGCATGTTAACAGAATACAAGACATTTTTCTTTATATGAAACTAGCAGTATAACCCAGCGTTGCTCGGGTGTAATGAAAGTTTTAAAACTAATCCATGGTCCTGGAGCTCAGAATCTTTGTACGTTGGCACAAAAGACTAAAAAGCAATAGTTGTTTCCAGTTAAAGCGAAACCGTAGACTGAAAGAAAAATGAATGGATGTAAGTCAAATTTTGATTTCCTGGTATTGATATCAAATAAGTTTTTTTTTTCATCGTAAACTGAATTTTGAAGGCTAAATAAGTCCTCTGAGTAAATAATGGTATCATGGCTGAGACTAAGAACTACAATTATACCTACTTAGAGCCAAACCCGAAGCAAAAACTAAAAAGGGCTGAAAAAATACAGACATACAGGCAGATAAACAGGCACACACACAAGCATCTTGCCTTATATATATATATATATATTATCGATTTTCTACACTATTGTAAGAACTGCAACCTTGAAACTTCTGAATATTGTTTCTTATGTCTTTGTCTATGAGTGTATCAAATTTGATTAAAATCAGACCACTCCTTCTTTAACCCGATTTTTTTTTTCGATTCTCGATATTTATCAGGGGTACCTCAACACAAAACCTAGCTAAGAACATTCGCAGGCGCTTATAGTACAACTGTAAATTTTCAAGAAAATCGGTTCAACCATTTCAGAGTCTATAGGTCATGGACACACACACAGAGACACAAAGTTCCATTTATAAATAAGTTTAGAGAGATAGATACAGCTGAGTTTGAGCCATACATTTACCAACCTTTATTACTTTTAGTATTTTCTAAAATAGAATACATATAATCTATATAAACCATTGACTATTCTTATTGCTATAAATGTTATTTTAGTGGATACATGTGTCTGAGTAGATTTCACTTTTTTATATGTTTTTTAATAGTGAAATTAATATCTACCAGCCAAGATCATTGAAAGTTATAAAAGAAAATATACTTTTTTGATAGAAAATTGGACCTGCATTCCCTTCATCTGGGAAACCATCTTTTAGCCATGTATGGCTTTTACCATTCCGGCCTGACACCTGACTAAAATGTGGTTTGCAGGTAAACGGAATGCAAGTTCAGGCCTGCTGAGAGACAGATTCTCTTTCTAGATATTTTCAATTATCTAGACAGGTAGGCATTAAATTCTGTGTGTGTGTGTGTATATATATATATATATATATTTTTTTTTTTTTTTTTATTTATTTATTTTTTTTTTTTTTTTTTTTTTTTTTTTTTTTTTTTTTTTTTTTTTTTTTAAGGAAAAACAAAACACATAGACATCTACTCCAAGTGTATCCACTAAAATAAGAAATTAGGTTGGATAAAAAGAAATTGCTTAAATCATCATAGTTTATATATCCCATCTATCAGATAGAGTAAGTATTATTTCAGATGAAAGTTCTGAGTAAACTACATCCAGCAGCAAGGTATCTGATTGAGAGATTAGAGGTTTTGATGAGCATGGAACCACCTCTTAATTGTTGTTGTTCCCAGGTTCACCCCCGACTGAAATTGGTAACACTTGTTAGGGTCCCAACTATGGGCAAATAGTAAAACCCCAAACAAAAGCAAAATACTATGAAAGTATGAAAATACCTTTTTATTAAAAAAAAAAAAATTACCAATAATGTATATTTATAGTAGAATTACCAGCAATACATTTTATTTGTAGTAGAAAGCATGCAATTGCATTCAAAAGTTTTAGATTTCAGCATGAAATAATACATAGAAATGTTGATATGCTACTAAACAAACTCAACCAAATTTCAGTTGATATCTTCTAAGACCATTCATTTCTGCTTTCTCTTATGTTAAGAGAAAATAAACGTCGAATTTTTGGAAGATGGTTATTTTTTGTTTGTCTTTTTTTTACAGCTAGAATCAGGCAGTGTCAATGGATTGCATGACATACCCACTACCACTGTCAAGACAATCATTATTGATTGCTCGAGTTGGAGCTATTTGGATTCTGTTGGTGTGAAAGTTTTGTCACAGGTAAATGTTATTTTTTTTAACTCTATATGTATAATGGCAATGGTAATATTATCCCTTTCATAAAATATGTGGCTGTTATTGCTCTTTTCAGTATTGATTAGGGTTTCCTTCCTAACCTTTTGTTCAAAGTAGTGTGGAATTTTGTTCGAAGTAGTGTGGAATTTTGAGCTATAAATGGAATACAAGTTCAGGCCTGCTGAGAGATAGATTCTCTTTGATAAAATTTTCAATTATCTAGGCAGGTAGACATTAAATTCAGTGTTTTTTTGGGTTTTTTTAAGGAAAAACAAAACACATGGACATCTACTCCAAGTGTATCCACTAAAATAAGAAATTAGGTTGGATTAAAAGAAATTGATTTTTGATATTTATTGGGAGTACCTGTGGAATGTCAACATCTTGATTATGTCATTATTCTATTAATATTTATAGTTAATATGATTTTAGCTATTACTGTTGTTGAAAGTCATCAAGTGATGTGGTTTGTTGTCTGGTACATTTTTGGTTTATGATCCTGTAATGCCAGTCCAAGTAGTTGGAAGAAGGACAATAATAGTAATATTGGCTGTTTCCCTATAAGGAAACATTTGGCATTCATTGGCTGAACAGTCAGTGTTGTTTTCAGTTAAAATTTATAAAATCTTTCTCTTAAAACAAGAAAAATAGGTTTCTCAAATCCAGTAGCTTTTAATGCTCTTTCCAGTAATGATGGGGATTTCTTTCCCTGCCCTTTGTTTGGGGTACTGTGGAATGCCAAGATCTTGTTATGTCATTATTCTATGTTGAAAATCCTCAAGCAATATGGTTCCTGTTATCTGGTACAATACAGTTCTTTGTATGAGGTTCGATGAAGGACGGTCCTCACTAAGATTTACATGCTTCACTCACTCATTTTTAACCATCAATCAGAGAAAGAGGTATATAGCCAAAAATTTAGATATTTCTGAATGAGTTTGGTGCCATGCATGGCATCCACATAAAAATCTTGATCTGATGAGGATAATTAAAAAGATGACACTAATATTTTGGTTTTGTAGCAGCTTGCAGTATTGGGTGAAACTACTCCTAGCATAACCTATTCTACATTCAATTTCCTTATCTCTTATTCTAAATTTGTTGTAAATGCTTCTCATACTCTGAGTATTCAGAATACATTATATAAGCTATTCAATAGCAGTAAACAAACTCTGAGACCGAACTCTTAACAATATTAGTATTGTAATGCTAAACTGTGTTGCTACCACCTTTATAGCTATTAATATTTATAGTTAATGATTACTTTAGTTGATTTAGTTCTTTGACTTATTCATTTTTGTAGTGTAAAGCAACTACCCATTAGGAAATAGACCTTTATACTTTGTTAATCTTTGATCCACAGTTTGCACTAACATTTTAGCCACTGATGAATTTTTTTCTGAGCCTGGCTTTGATGCAGATCCTGACACTTGTGAATTGAAAACATCAATGTCTTCATTGGTATAGGACTTGAATTTCTTGATAGCTATCAAAGCCAAAAACTTTAACATGTTGGACATATTAATAAACTTTATTTTGCCCAGTGTATTGAAACAATAGAATGCAGCGACCAATAAAATATTAATTAAAGCAATGGCGAGGCTCTGCATAAAAACTCAAAATGAAATATTTGCATGTTTTTTTTTTTTTTTTTTACAACCTACTCAGTAATTTCAGAACTATTTCATTTTCTACTTTTTTTCTAACCTGATTGCTTATTCCAACCTCTTCTCCCTCCTATTTTTTTATTTCTTTAAAACATTTTTTAATTAAGTTTCCAGCCTTTATTTCAACCGACACTTCTATTCCAGACTTAAAATTATACTGTTTTTAAAAATAAATTCCAGGTCATTTCTGAATATGAAGCAGTTGATGTACATGTGTTGTTGGCACATTGTAAGGCCGGCATTCGTGAGATGTTAGTGAAAGCTGGTTTCTACAATAATGGTGACCGTCATTGTCTCTTTGTTACCATTCATGATGCTGTCCTCTCATTTGTTCGTCCAAAATTTCAGGTAATGTTTTTTCCTCCTTTTTTTTCTCTCTCTACATTAATCATTCCTTCCCTCTTTTTGAAATGTACTTCTACCTTCCTTTCTGGCAAATGGTTTTAGTTTTGCTCTTTGTTATCATAGAAGTATTTGGAAACTTGCCAAACAAAATCTTAGAACCTGAAAGCTTAAAAGTATGTAATTAATACAAATGTAATTGGAATCTATATATAGACTTCATAATTTAGTCTTTGCAAATCCTGACATGACACAAGTTTGTTTTTGCTCGTGTTATATATATATATCTCAAAGTATAGGGTAGGTATGGATGGAATAATATTCTGTATCCAAAGAAACACTATTCTTTAAAAAAACTCATCACTTCATAAGACACAAGTAGTGTCAAAACAAAATAGCTACTTATGTAGTCATATAACATATTTGATATAATTTCTAAATAAATATATAAAGATATATATACTAGCAGTATAGCCCGGCGTTGCTCGGGTGTAATGAAAACTTTAAAACTAATCCATGGTCCTGGGGCTCAGACTCTTGGGATGTTGGCACGAAGGACTAAAAAGCAATAGTTGTTTCCAGTTAAAGCGAAATCGTAGACTGAAAGAAAATGAATGGATGTAAACAAATTTTGATTTTCTGGTATCGATATCAAATAAGTTTTTTTCATCGTAAACTGAATTTTGAAGGCTAAATAAGTCCTCTGAGTAAATGGTATCATGGCTGAGACTAAGAACTACAATTATACCGACTTAGAGCCAAACCCGAAGCAAAAACTAAAATAAAAGGGCTGAAAAAATACAGACATACAGGCAGATAAAAAGACACACATATAAACATCTTGCCTTTTATATATATATTATGGATTTTCTGCACTATTGTAAGAACTGCAACCTTGAAACTTCTGAATATCGTCTTTGTCTATGAGTGTATCAAATTTGATTAAAATCGAACCACTCCTTCTATAACCCGATTTTTTTGGTTATCGATTTTCAATATTTATCAGGGGTACCTAAACACAATCTAGCTAAGAACACCCACAGACGCTTATAGTACAATTGTGTAAATTTTCAAGAAAATCGGTTCGGCCATTTTGGAGTCTATAGGTAATGGACACACACACACACACACACACACACACACGCAGTTCCATTTATAAATAAGTTTAGATACATATATAAGCATATTTTTTTCTAAAACAAACTATCACAAATTTATATATTTTTGTACTTAATTCTATTGCTACATTGAAATTGATTTTCTATCTGAGTTTCTGAGCTTTTGGCCACATCATGTTCAAACATTATTTCCTATACAATCACCAAAGTTAAGCAATGTTCAACCTGGTCAGTACTTAAGATGGATAACTGCTTCGAAATACCAGGAGCTGTAAGTTTGGATGTGCTGGTGATGTAATGGATAATGGCTCGGAATTGTTAATCAAAGAATCAGGTTCCGATTCCCATTGGGTTCGTTATATTCTCTTATATGCCAATACCTCTTGGAAAGGTATGAATTTGTCTTCTCTCCCCCTGCTATGTATCAATTTGTAAGATTTGTATCACTAAATCATTATTATCTTTAAAAACAAAAAACATTTAACAATCTAAATGTATTTTATGACTTCAAATAACCTGCAAGGGGTTGATAAACTATAAAAAACAAATTAATAGATAAATTTTTGTTTTGTTCCCCAAAGGCCTTCACCCCCTTCAAATCTTTCCAAAACATCTTTAATTCCGTGCAAATGTATATGCTGAACGCAAATTGGTAATTGTTTATTGACGAAACCTACCATTTTCCATTTTATTGAGCAGAAAAATATGGAAGTTATTGTCGCTGTCTATCTCACCCCATAACCATGGTTCAAAAATGTTATTCACTGCAGGCTGAATTCACTCGTAGTTTTACGATTTTCCGCTCCATTTTACTTCCTTTTTCCAATTAGTACACTGAAAATGAGTTCCGAAACCAAACAAATTGCAGACTAATTGTTCAGTGGGAGTAAATTGGCCAAAATAAGTATCCTACACCTCATGTCATTCATCAGTGAATCAGATATAAGAAAAGTGGGAAGTGGTGAGATATAGTCCGATAAATTTCTGGCTGTTATCATGAAAAAAGGGTAGGTTTCTTCAATAACCAATTATCCATTTGTGTTCAGCATATACATTTGCATGGAAATAGGTATGTTTTTGAAAGATTTAAAGGAGTAAAGGCCTTCGGGGAACAAAACAAAAATTACCAATTAATCAAAAAAAAAAAAAAATTTTTTTTAAGATGAGGAGTTATCATTATTTACACTAGTTACATTCAGATTATAGCACTTTTTTTTGTTTTGTTCTAATATTTACTTAAGCTGTACTTTGTGTTATCGGAATTCTTGCATCAACTTCCATTTTTATATTCAGCCACTTGGTTTGGTAAAGGAAGAAAAGAAATCTGAACCAACCACATCACAAATTGAAGATGGTCAACCAGGTGTAAGTTTTTTTTTATTTCTGTATAAGCAGAAATGTTTGCAATTCTACTACAAAAAATATTGTGCATATAATGATATAATTCTACATCTCCTCTCTCATTTTTGTACATCTGTTGTTCCATGTCACTTCTTCTTCTATGTACCCCGTCCCTTCAGGACGTAGGCGATCATAGCTTTTCACATTTCCCTATCCCTGGTGGTTCTGAGCATGCCTTCTCCTGTTACACCATGCAATCCTCGTTCCATCATCCACCTGATTATGTCATTCAAATATGTTATCCGTTACTTTCCCCTGTCTCTCTTTCCCTCTGTCTGACCTGAGAGTATCAGATTCTCCTTCCTCATTGCATGTCCAAGGAACTTCAGCTGTCTCTTCCTGATGCTCAGTATTAGTTTTCTTTTTATTTTCATCATTTCCAAGACCTCATCATCGCTCACATACTTGATCCATGCTCGGATAAATAAGGAACCAATTCATTTTGATTGCAAGGAAAGATGGTAGAAAAAGAATGAGAAAGAAAATGCTATCCAGCACTTAATATCTGCTCCAGGGAAAACCTCCATCTTTATTTTTTTGATTTGTACCATCTCATAATGATCTGCATTTCAAAGTTGTTAAGCTCAAATATTTAGCAGTAAAATATAGAAATTTTCGTGTCTTTTATAGTTACGGAAATCACAAGGGTCATATTCAATCATTAAATTAGGTATGACGAGTTACCAGAAAATTCAAAACATAGACAAATATAAAATTTTCAATTACTGCTAGTCATATTTATTCTGCAGACTTGAGTAAGAAATTGAAACAGTTTTATTTGTCTCTAAAAACATTTTAAGAATTGTTTAATTTCTTCTTGTTCTCATGCTATAAGCTCCAAAAGTGAAATTGCCTGTATTTTGTTTGCAATGATTTTATATTTTTAATTATACTATTAAAATAAAAACTTGTTTTTGGTCTTGAAGGAATCTCATTTATTACATACTAATCAAATGAAATACAAGAATTAGATTGATACAATAATTGAAGCTGAAATGGAAGAATCTGGTGTAATAGATAATGGCTCGAAATGAAAACTCAAAGATCCAAGTTCAAACTTCGGTCAAGTTTGTTACATTAAATTACTTGTAAATACACTTTGGAAAGACAATGAATGTTGATCAATTTTTTTTTTTTTTTCTATGATTTATCAACCTTGTGCAGCTTAATTAAAGCCAGAAAATACATTGAGATTGTAAGTTTTTTGTTTTTTTTTTTGAGATAATGATTTAATAATACAGGTCATACTAATTAACTCATCACTGGAGGAGAAGAGGTGGATTTATACCTTTCCAAAGGGAATTTACATGTAAATAAATGTAACGAAAATAACATAAATTGGAACTCCGCTTACCAATGAGCAATTCCAAGCCATTATCCATTACACTGACTGCAAATCCAAGCTTACAGCACCTGATATTCCCAAGCAGTCACCCAAACTAAACACTGATCAAACTCAATGTTGCTTAACTTTGGTCATCAAAAAAAGAACTGTTTTTTTTTTTTTAACATTGTGGCCACAAAATTTTAGAAAGCTATGAACCTGTCTCTCACTATAGGTTAAATAATAGAATTTATATCTGGTAAAATAATTGTTATCTCCTAAAAAACTTGTTAGTGAAATATTCACTGTCAAAAAAAATTATTCTTACAATCCAAAATATGGCGTCCTGGGTATGATAAGCTACATCTGGCAGCAAGACCTCTGATTGGGAGATTGGAAGTCTTGAGGTGCATGGAACCACCTCTTAATTGCTGCTGTTCCCAGGTCTACCCTGACCCAGGGAGGTAGCACCTGTTAATGTCCTAGCTATGGGCAAATAGTTAACCCCTAAAGTAGGCTCAAAATATTATGAAGGCATGAAAAAAAATTTTTGCTGTTAAAGTATCAGCAATACATTTTTGAGAATAAAGAAAAAATATTACAAGTAACAAAAACCCTCTTTGTCAAGGAAAACTGATCTACAAACTGATTTCTTATAAAGAATAGATATTCTATTTATATAAACCTTTCCTAAAAAACTCATTATGGTTGCTATGCAATAAAACAAAATAAACCTAAACCCTGATCTACAAATTGATTTCTTACAAAGAATACATATTCTATTTGTGAACCGATCCTAAATTTCTTTGCAGCATTAAATAATCCATTGAGGTTGATATGCCGTAAAACAAATAAAGCAAACTAAATCAAACCAATATATGGTTTGGCTTTAAATAATTTCACAAAGGGTTAAGCTGTAAAAAACAAATCAGTCAACTGAAATGAGGTCAGTCAGTTATGTAACATACGTGATACATACTTGGGTGATCATGTCTTTTTTCGAGACATAACTGACTGGGCAGAAGATTTGCCCACAGTAGGTTGTCATTACTTACTGCAGTAGACTGGTTACCAGCCAAAGCTATAGAACCCAATCTATCCTGCTATTTAACCTATAGCTGGAGGAAGAAGAGACAGATTCATGCCTTTTCCAAGGATATTTGCACGTAAGTGAATGCAACGAATTCAACTGGAATTCGAACTCAGCTGTCCGATTTTTCATTCCGAGCTGACATCTGAAGTACAGTATTAGTTCAATTTTACTAGAGATTGATTTTATGTTGGGTTTCTGTATGTGTTCATTTTATAAGACTGATAAACTTCGTTATAATTTTCTTTTCTTTAAATATTTAATAAATTGTAAATAATGGCAAAATAAATTTCACTGTTTTTCTGTTTTTTGTAGCAGCAGTTGACAGAGTCAGTGTGAGTTGCAGGAGTTCAACCCTAAATGATGATGAAAAGAAAAGCTCTACTTGGACTTTTAATATTCGACACACACACACACACACACACCTACTTACTTACCTACCTGCAAATATCCCTCTGTAGATCTGTTCACTTCATTCTTATGATGTAAACATTTTGACATTTGACATTAATTCTGATTATTTTGACACAAAATAAGAATAAGAAAAATGTGAAAGAGAGTTAATATTTTCAACCCAGAACTGTTACACTGCCGACATTATGTAAGCAATAATTTTATTTACTGATAACAGTAAGAAAAATGAAAGAAAATATTTCATTCCTATTTGTTTTATGGTTACAAAAATAATTTACTTTTAAAGATTTTGTTCTTTAAGACACCAAAACTATACTGGAAAATTTCATTTCTTTTAAAAAAAAGAAATTTTTATATATATATATATATATATATATATAACTATTTTTCTCCAAAAAGATTTATGAAATCTATATCCAATATAAATGTAAAATTTGAATATAAAATATTTCCATATGGCTTTTTAACTTTATATATGGAAAATTTTGCAAACTTTGACTTTTTGTGCAAACAAAAAGAACTGAGTGTTGAAAGGACGGTTTTTCCATTGACATTGCTATTATTTCAACTACCTGCACTCATTGATAATGTATACGATTTAAAAAGTGATAATTTTAACATATGATGAAAATGAAACTTTTTTTTTGTTCTTGAAAATTTACAACAAAATTATTAAAAATAATTTATTAGATTATTTACAACATTCTAAAATCTAATACGATTAAAACTAATGCAATGCATTATTTATTATTTACCAATTCATAAAACAAAAACTATGAAAACAATTTTTATTCATAAATTTATTAACATTTATTAAAATATGTAAACCAACTATAAGGAAATCCTTATTCGCCATTTTATGAATTTAGAATCAATCGACAATCAGCTGATATTTTGCCAACTATTCTAATAAACAATATAAAAAATGATATAAATAAACAATAGTGTTTATTATTTTTGTTGTAAATTCTCAATTCACTTTCATTATAAGTTTAGGTTTTATTAAAATTCTAATAAAACCAATAAAAATTGCTGAGGAGTGAAAGTAGTTAAAAAAAAAAAAAAAAAATAGTTATGTCAAAGGAAAAACTGTCCTGCTAACACTTTTTAGGCATGAAGGTTTAAGTTTGCAGAAGATTTTAAGAACATTTTTATGAAAGATAATTAAAAAAATTTTCAATTAAATTAAAAAGATTTATGAATAATCAACAGAATCTAAATGGCAATTATTTATGATCTCTTAAGCTAATCTGGAATATATTTTTTAATTTATATAGTTGCTACTTTTGTCAAAAGTTATGATTTTATTGCTTAAAGAACAGTAATCTACATTTGTTCATAAAATATTTTTTGTCAGATTTTTAAAGTAAATTTATATAATATTTTAAATAAAATAAAAACAGTTTTTCAACGATTTTATTTGTTTGGAAATATATTGGTTTTAGTACTGAGTTTATTCAGTAAACATGTTTGAAAATTTCAAACTAATCATTTTGAAAAATAAACATTTTTGCCACATCTTGGAAGCATTACACCAAGCTATTTATTCCTTGACTTATTTTTATCTCTTAAAAATAGTCACTTTTGTATTAATTATGATACAAAAAATAAGACTAATAACTGATCTACTTATGTTAATAATTGATGGTTTATAAAACACGGTGAAAAGAATCTTATAAATTTAATTTTTTTTCTTTTTTTTTTCCCCCAGTATGGATGACCCTGTACAAAGCCAGGGGGTCACTCAAGGTAGATGGTTAAGGGTTAGTTTATATGGATAAGAGGAGAATATAACTGTCAAGATTGTAGCGATCAGGAAAGATTTTTGAGTGGGACTTAACTTCTTGCCGATGGAATATGCAGAAAGTGTGGGTGGTTTGCTACTATGTAAGTGATGCAGTTTCTCCTAGCACTTTCCATGGTAGTAGCAACAGAGCAGTGATGAACTCACTACAACCCACCTGTGAGAAAGAGGTTGGAGTGTGAAAAATAATTCTTCCCCAACAAGGCCTCGGAGTTACTTTTGAACTTTATTAAGACTAGAAAGTGAGGTCTGAGCAGCTCTTATAAAGGTAGAGGATAACATGAAGAGTCAGGTACTTACTGGGCTGGTAGAGGGAACCAATAATTTTATTTGCATCTTTAGCAATGGATCATATATAGGAATTCCACTTGAGGTTGAATGTGAGTCTGAGGCCTAATATCATCTCATGGGGCCTCCTTATTGGGGCATCCATTCATTGTGACTGGCAGAAGTTCAGGGTCTGATCAGCAGTGATGGAATGTAACCAGTATGCCCCCACCTACTGGGATGTTAGTGTAAGATCAGAAGAGAGGGAGGCTGCCAATCTCTAATTGTCAAGACTTTTAGAGGTATGCCTGCATATCGTTGTCATCAGCATAGACATTTACAAATGGTCAGAGTATGTTTTTAGATAGATCCTTTATGTAGATCAAAAAGAGTCAGTTCAAGAAGTATCCCTTGGAGGACACCTGCGTTGACCGCCAGGGCCTTGGGGGGTTGGACATTAATAACTACCTTCAGGGATCTATCTATTGACTAGCAGTATAGCCCGGAATTGCTCGGGTGCAATGAAAGCTTTAAAACTAATCCATGGTCCTGGAGCTCAGACGCTTTGGACATTGGCACGAAAGACTAAAAAGCAATAGTTGTTTCCAGTTAAAGCAAAACCGTAGATTGAAAGAAAAACAAATGGATGTAAGTCAAATTTTGATTTCCTGGTATCGATATCAAATAAGATTTTTTTCATCGTAAACTGAATTTTGAAGGCTAAATAAGTCCTCTGAGTAAATGGTATCATGGCTGAGACTAAGAACTACAATTATACCTACTTAGAGCCAAACCCGAAGCAAAAACTAAAATAAAAGGGCTGAAAAAACTACATATATACAGGCAGATAAACAGACACACACACACACACACACACACACACACACAAACACAAACATCTTGCTTTATATATATATATATATATATATATATATATATAATTGATTTTCTGTACTATTGTGAAAACTGCAACCTTGAAACTTCTGAATATCGTTTATGTCGTTTTCTATGAAAATCGGACCACACCTTCTATAACCCGATTTTTTTTCGATTATCGATTTTCGATATTTATCTAAGAACACTCGCAGATGATTATAGTACAACTGTGTAGATTTTCAAGAAAATTGGTTCAGCCGTTTCGGAGTCTATAGGTAACGGACACACACAGACAAAGTTCCATTTATAAATAAGTTTAGATTAGATAGATTTTATAATAGAGAAAACTCTTCCAATGATTCCATAGCCAGAAAACTTGTATAGTAAACCTTTGCTATACATCTTATCAAAGGCTTTTGATATCTCTAATGCTATGATCCTTGTGGTATGTCTTGTCAAAGGCCTCACTAATTCTACATGTAATGGTAGTTAGGACATCAACAGTGGGTCAGACTGTTCGAAACCCATACTGCTCATCATACATGAGGTTGTTTCTATCCAGGTGCTCAACGACCTTCTTGTTGATAATTGTCTCAAAAAGTTTGCTGATAATACTGAGGAGACTAATGGGTCTGTACTGGGAGGAGAAGGATCTGTTGCTCGGGTTCTTGAAAACCAGACATATGCTTGCCATCTTGTACATGTCTGGGAAAGATTTCTCTTAAGTGGTTTTGCTAGAATCAGGAATGATTCTGGGTTAATATTCTTAAGCTCAACCACTGGAATTTAATCCGGGCCAATATCTTTTTTGAAGTTAAGGTTTTTGCTAAGTATAGAAACTTCTTTCAAACATGAGAAATTCAGGAGGGGGTGGCATTTGTCGTCTAACATTGAGTTTAAGGCAAAGATTGAGGTGAAGAGCCTCACCTTGTCTCTTGAGGCAGATATGATCTCAGGGTCATTTTAATAGTGGGTACAGCCGCTTTGCTTCTGTTCTTAACTTGGTTAGTAATCTTCCAGAATTTGCAAGATCCAATCCGTTTAATTTCAACCATGGCCTGCATGTAGCTGTACTTTGCATTTTCCAGAACTCTCTTACAATGATTGCGAGCACTTCTGAAAGAATTAAGGGTCAGACTACACTGTTCCTTGTAATAGATTTTGAAGTAGTGGTTCCGGTGAGATATGGTTGCAGTGCATTCAGGGGTGAACTAGAGTTGACTATTTGGTTTTTAGTGAAATTTTTTTGGCGGGTATAAAACACTCTATTCCGGAAAGGATTCATTTGGAGATTAGGTCAGTGGTTTTGGAAGCAGCATGTTTGAAGAAGGTTAGGTGAGGAGTTTCTGTCATATAGGACCAAAAGGTGTCCCAATCTGACATCACTTAGTGAAAAGACTTTCTATGGAATGGTAAATCAGGGATATCATCGGTTTGGAGTCAATCTGAAAATTCATTAGGGAATAATCAGATGTGCCATTGGGGGCAGGGAGTAAATCTTTTGCTGTGTATTTGTCAGAGCAGGATGTTAGAAAAACAGTTGAGGGAATTTGCTTGCTATTGCACCTAGGACTCTGGTAAGTTCTCCAATGATCTGGGTCAAATCATGAGCAATGGCAAAGTCTGTGCAATCTCTGCCTTCCTCTTTGGTTTTGTTAGAGTGGACTAAGCATTCTTTATAGTGAACATTGAAGTCACCACGTATGTGAAAATTGACCAAAAGAAATTTAGTAAGGATATTGTCTATCCTCACTGATATTTGAACAAAGATTACCAACTCGTCATCCCAAAGAGAATATGAAGCAAAGACAAATATGGTACTATGGATAAGTGCCATATGGAAACACATATACAAGTGGTTAGGGTCCTTGTTTTTTGTGTCCCTGCCACAGAGAAACCAATCTCTGATGTAGGCACCAAGCCCATGATTGTGCCAATCTACGTGGTTGTATTTTGTCATAATCTAAATCTAAACTTATTTATAAATGGAACTTAGTGTGTGTCTGTTACCTATAGACTCCGAAATGGCTGAACCTATTTTCTTGAAAATTTACACAGATGTACTATAAGCGTCTGCGAGTGTTCTTAGCTAGGTTTTGTGTCGAGGCATCCCTGATAAATATCGATAATCGAAAAAATCGGGTTATAGAAGGAGTGGTTTGATTTTAATCAAATTTGATACACTCATAGACAAAGACATAAGAAATGATATTCAGAAGTTTCAAGGTTGCAGTTCTTACAATAGTGCAGAAAATCAAAATATATATATAAAGGCAAGATGTTTGTGTGTGTGTGTGTCTGTTTATCTGCCTGTATGTCTGTATTTTTTTCAGCCCTTTTATTTTAGTTTTTGCTTCGGGTTTGGCTCTAAGTAGGTATAATTGTAGTTCTTAGTCTCAGCCATGATACCATTTACTCAGAGGACTTATTTAGCCTTCAAAATTCAGTTTATGACAAAAAAACTTATTTGATATCAATACCAGGAAATGAAAATTTGACTTAGATCCATTCATTTTTCTTTCAGTCTACAGTTTTTCTTTAACTGGAAACAACTATTGCTTTTTAGTCTTTCGTGCCAATGTCCAAAGAGTTTGAGCTCCAGGACCATGGATTTGTTTTAAAGCTTTCATTGCACCCGAGCAACGCTGGGCTATACTGCTAGTGCTATTATAAAATAATGTTGAAAGTGTTTCTATCTATCATGATTTTTATGTTCTTTTGTTTCTTTTCCTCTTATGTTCCTGGAATCTGTTAGCTGCCGTAGTTCTTGAAAATTAATATAAGTAACCATTGCTAGCAAGTTTGGTCTACATAAAATGCTTCACCATTTTGGCAATTTGTGTTTTAACATGTATATTAATGTAATTAATTTTCTTTTTCCAAAGATGTTACTTTTAAAAATCTTTCCAATGTTGTGTCTGATCACATTTTTTTATTTTTGTTTTACATCCTTAACACTTGTCCTCAATTTTGCTTTCATTATCACATTTTAAGTGTTCACCTCTCCAGCCTTCTTCAGTTGCCTGTTGATCAAAGTAACCTTCAAGGAATTTAACACTTGACTTTTTATCTGTAGATTGTTCCACTCTCTGTCTACCCACCATAGATTAAAGAAAGGATTCAGTTTGAAATTCCTTGAAGGTTATTTGAATTGACAAAAAACTGAAGAAGGCCAGGGAGTACAATAGTTGAAACATTATGATAATAACAACAAAGGTAAGGACATTTGTCTGTTCTATACACTATTAGGCGGCTCTTTTTGAGAAGTCATTGATGGTTGTGCTAACTCAGTCACAAGTCATTGTGATCAAGGGTTTGAACATCCTGTCTTTATTCAGACTATTGTTCACTCTAGATAAAGTGCTCTCTCCCAGAAACTGTAACTAAATTTTGCTCAGCATAGTTCCAGCATAAACCACAGGTGGGCTCTGTATTGAACAAATGTTAGTGTGCCTGAGCAGGCATCTGCAATAGGGATTGGTTAGCCACCCTGGTAGATGGGTATCCTCAAGTACAAGTGGCCAGCCATTAAAACACTATTAGAATTAGCATGGATCAGGCTAGTCTCCCTGAAAGCAAAACACTGCATCACTTGGGCTTAACTCTCACAACAGACCTCAACTGGAATGACTATATAGAACCCATAGCTAAATCCACTGCTAAAAAAGTCAGTTCTCTGTGTAGGGCCGGGAAGTTTTTTTCCGCCTGAAACAATCCTGCACATATATAAATCTACCATCCGTCTGTGCATTGAATACTGCTGCCATATCTGGTCAGGTGCTCCTGCTATCCACCTAGGGGTCCTTGACAAAATCTAACAGAGAATCTGTAATGTGATAGATCCCGACTTGGCAGCTCGGATACTGTCACTTTCTCACCAGCACAATGTGGCTTCCCTGTGTCTTTTCTACAAATACTTTTACGGCTTCTACTCGATGAACTTAGTTCACTGGGCCCCCTGTATATAAATTTACTCGAGCCACAAGATTAGCAACTAGGTCCCACCCTTTTACTGTGAAACCAATAAATTGTAAATGCAAATTCTACTCCAGCAGCTTCTTTTCTTGCACTTCTCGGCTGTGGAATTCCATTCTGTTTACTTGCTTTTCCGACAGCTACAATCTCCAAGAATTTAAATGTAAAGTAAATAGTCATCTTCTATCTCACTGACTTGCATCTTCTCTCTCATGCTCCTTTCTCCGTCCACTCCACTCTCATCAGTATTTTCATCTTTCTCTTACCCATTTCCTGACACCCCCTATAACATGTTACTTTCTCATAACTTTCCTCCTATGTAACCCCTGCAAAACAGTGGCAGTAAAATGCCTTGCTTGGGGGGATATGATTATAAACAAAAAGAAATGATGCTAAAGGCTAAAGTGAAAAAGTATCAGAAACAGATTGACACAATCCCATTACAAGGGAATTACATCTGAAAATTGTGTTTATTTACAATTTATTTAGCAATCAGCTCATTTAACAACCAGTTGGTTTGAATGGAACTCGGTTGTTAAGTGAGGAATGACTATATAGAATCCATAGTTTTTTATAGTAACTTCTACAATACCATGATTTGACGTGGCTTCCCTCTGTCTTTTCTTCAAATAATTTCACGGCAACTGCTCTGACGAGTTTTTTTTTTTTTTTTTTTTTTTTTTTTACCTGGTGCCCCATCTACGTGAATTTCAGCGTGCTATGAGATGACATCTAAGTCCCACTCTTTTATTGTTGAAATACCTGAAATGTAAGTGTCACTTCTACTCGAACAGTTTCTTTCCTTGCACTTCCAACTTGTGGAACTCCCTTCCATTTACTTGCTTCCCTGATAGCTACAATCTCCAAAAATCATGACCATGAGTAGTTGTTGATTGCAAGACGGCTGGCGCGATGGCGTCAGTTTTGCTCTCGAAAGTCAAAAAAAACAAAACCCTGGGCATTTCGATGCTTCATGTGCTTGCCTCATCAATCGTTTCAATTTTCAAGCAGAAACAGCAGAATGACACATCACTGCCCTTGGCTCGGATAAGGTGACCCGCGAAACTTAAGCATATCAATAAGCAGAGGAAAAGAAACCAACCGAGATTTCCTTAGGCTTCTCCCAATTCACTTGACATTACTAACACCAAATCCCATCACAAGTAAACAGCTTAAGGACATGTGGTGCATTGTCAAAGGCAGCCAGCAACATCAATTGCCATTTTCTATCTTCTTAAATCCTGTTCGTCTTTTATTCTTTCTTTCATACCTCCTTTACTCAGTCTTTTCTCTCTCTGTAACCCCTGTACACTAGTGCCAGTCCCACCTTACTTGGGTTGTTGGTTGTTTTGTTATTATGGCATATCAACCTCGGTGGAACATTTATTGCCAACTAAATTTTATTTATTTATTGCTGATAATACCTTTTTCTTTCAACAATTTATTGTTGTTTTTTTTTATATATAAGTTTTGTGTCTAGTAATACTTTTTTTTCTTTTCAAGTATCAAGATTCATTGGGATTTGTTTTTAAGGGCAGTCACCAGGTCCTACCCTTGTTATTTAAGCCATAACTGGTGGGAAGGGACGGATTAATACCTTTCCCAAGGGTACCAGTGCTTAAATGAATGCAGGACCTTGCTTGGGGTGAAATGATTAAAAAATTGTATAAATATGAGATATAATGGAAGAATATATAGATCCCTGTGAGTAAATATCACCATGAATTATGAATTAATTTTATATTTTTTCTTAATTAAACTCTATTAACTGCTATGCACTTTAATATATCACATAACTAAAGCTATTATCAAAGGTTTAGCTTCTCTTATAACATTTTATTTGTTAACATAACTATTTTTAGAATTGTGCCTTATGCCCGAGTTTTTGTCTCCGAAGCCGAACAAGCATAGAGATGAACACAATATGGAACCAGTAATACGGAGTGCCAGAGAAAATCATTAATGTCAAAAATTGCAATATGAGCTCTAGTAAAAATTACTAGAGAAAGCCATTAACATCAAACCTACTAGAGAAAACCATTAAACATCAAAGAATTGCAATATGAACTCTGGTAAAAATGGGTTACTGGACATTAGGTTTATAAGTTCCAAAAATTCAGTCCTTAAGGACACATGGCCTAGTGGATGTAGACATTGGTTTTGTTCCTAACTTGACTCTTTGAGTTGTGAGTTCAATACCAGGCTACAGCAGTAGTGAACAAGTAACTTTCAGGGTTAGAGGTAGATAACCCATGACTTCCAATCGAGGCTTTACACAAGGAATGAGGATGATATACCCCAGTGATTGCAATAAAGTGTTCGGTTTGAAATTTTTAGCACCTGAAGAAGGCCAGAGTGTACAACGGCCGAAACATTGTACAAATGACAACAAAGATAGAGGATAATAGTCCAAATAATGTAAATGCCCAAGTTTTTATTTTTGTTTTTTTTGTTTTTTTTGTTTTTTTTTTCATGCTGTATCTATTCAGAATATGGTGGCTCATAAAACTCCACAATTTCCTGTCTTTTGCAGCTTTTTGCAATGTCTATCTTTTTGCTGTCTCTCCAAATTCCTGTTCTACCAACCTTTTACAAAAGTTCGTTAGGTAGATTATTTACTGCTTTTTTGTTTTTTTTGTCGCTCTTGCCTTCAACAAGAGTGTCAAATTTTTCAAGCCCTCTTTTCTTAATTATGCGCCCGAGAAATTTCAGTTATCTTTCATTACAACTTGACTATCAGATTTAACAAGTCACATATCTGCTAATTTATGCTTCTATGTACCACAGCATTGTTGCTTCATTTCAAAAAAAATTTATAGAATCTAAACTGAAGTTCCCCCCCCCCCCACACACACACACACACCATTGGCTTTACTTACAGTGAAATTGATATCTACCATTTTGAATAGACATCGATGTTTATCTACATACACGTTTGTGGTGCAGTGGATTTTTTTTTTTTTTTAAATAATTGTATCATCCCAAGCAAGGCATTATACTGCCACTGTTGTGCAGGGGTTACATAGGAGGAAAGTTGAGGAGTGACAGAATACAGGGCGCTGTCAGGAAGCGGGTAGGAAAAGGATGAGGATACCACAGAAATGAGATGAGAGCATGAGAGAGAGGATGCAAGTTAGTGAGATAGGAGAGGACTATTGTCTTTACATTTAAAGACTTGGAGATTGTAGCTGTCAGGGAAGCAAGTAAACAGAAGGGAATTCCACAGGCGGGAAGTGCAAGAAAAGAAGCTGTTGGAGTAGAATTTGTGTTTACACCTTATTGGTTTCACAGTAAAAAAAGTTGGGACCTAGTTGCTAATCTTGTTGCACAAGTAAATTCGTATATAGAAGGCACCAGTGAGCTAAGTTCATCAGAGCAGAAGCCGTGAAAGTACTTGTAGAAGGGTCACAGGGAATTGGCTCGGAATGAGAAATCTGAGAGCAGAGTTCAAATTCCAGTTGAACTCATTGCATTCACTTACATGCAAATACTTTTGGGAAAGGTATTAATCCATCTCTTCTCTCTCCAACTATGGGTTAGATTGGCTTCAGTAACCTTGAGTGGCAAACAAACTACCACAGAAAGAAATGGCAACCTACTGTGGAAAAATCTTCTGCCTAGTTTGTCATGGATCGAAAGAGACATGATTGCCCAAGCGTGTGTCATGTATGGCACTTAACTGACTGTACCCACTAAAATAATATTCGTAGTCATAAGAAATAATGTTGGATTAAAAAGTCCATTAATTGCTTAAATTACTAGTTATTATATAATTTTCTTCTATTGGCTTTTATCTGTATAAGAACCCTTCCTTAAAATAAAAAGTTAGATATGACTGTATGGTTTCTCATCTATGTCAGTCAGTTAAGTACCATACGTGATACACGCTTAAGCAACCAAGTCTTTTTCAAGACATTACTGACTGGGCAGAAGATTATCCCGCAGTAGGTTGCCATTGCTTTCTGTGGTAACATAGTTGCCTGCCAAGGCTATTGAACCCAGTCTTTCCTATTATTTAACTCATAACTGGAGGGAAAAGATGAATTAATACCTTTTCCAAGGGTATTTGTGTGTAAGTGAATGCAAGGAGTTCAACTGGAATTCGAACTCGGCTCCCCGATTTGTCGTTCTGAGTTGATATCGACTGCACAACAATACACATATCTATGTACATTGCTGAAAAGTTCACACTCTGGACAAAAAGTTTATCAAACAAAAACAAATGACATTTGGTCATTTGGTTAGATTTTGGGAAATGGGTTGGGCTAAGAAATTTTCAGCACTCCCATTCACACACACACACACACACACACACACACACACACACACACATACACACGTGTATGTGTGTATTAATAAATATACATAAGGGTATACACTCAAGTATATGCACATATATATTGTGTCTTAGAAAAACACTTAACCCCAATTTACTAAACAAAAAAGTGAATTGATGACTATATCGTCCGTGCATGGAATACTGCTGCCACATATGGTCAGGCGCCCCTGCTGTTCATCTCAGTGTTCTCGACAGGCTCCAAAGGAGAATCAGTAATGTGATAGGTACCAACTTGGCGGCTCGACTACAGCCACTTCCCCATCGATGAGATGTGGCCTCCCTTTGTCTGTTCTATAAATACTTTCATGGCTTCTGCTCCAACGAACTTAAGTCACTGGTGCCTCCTCAACAGGTGTTTACTCGTGCAACCAGATTGGCAACTGGGTCCCACCATTCACAGTTAGGTTAACCAAATGCAGACGACAATTCTACTCCTGCAGCTTCTTCTCTTGGACTTCCCGCCTTCTTCCCATATTCTTGCTTTCCTGACGGCTACAACCTCCAGGAATTTAAATGCAATGTCAATACTCATCTATTAACCACTTGACTCTAGTTCTTTCACTACCCCGTATATCCTTTCCTTTCTCTCCACCTTTGCAACTGTCACCACACCTGTATTTCCCTCCTTCTCTTGCTCCTTTCTAACTGGTTCGTCTTCCTCTTCACTCTCTTCTACTTAATCATTTTACTCTTATGTAGCCCCCTGCACATCAGTGGCATTCCACCTTGCTCGGGCTGATACGATAAAAAAAAAAAAATACTTACTCAAATACTTAGACCCAGATTAACATAGATTCCCCTATGTGTTTGTTTCTTTCTTTCTCACTTCCTTCATTCCTTTCTTTCTTTTCCCCCATAAATATTTATTCATAATTACGAATTACCATACTTTGACTACGTCTTTTGGAATTTAATTGTTTAAATTTTTAATTTAATTTTTTTTACATTCATGTAATTTTTGTCTATTTAAATTATGCTCTTTATAAATTAAAAAAAAATAGAACCCTAACAGTGTAAGATTTAGCTTCCACAAACATCAAGAGAACTTAATCTTTTAAACGATCAGTTTGTAATATGCCCCTGATGATTGCCTCGTACATGAAACTTAGTCATATTATTGACGTAGGATATTATGTGTATGTAATATATATATATATATATATATATATATATATATATATATATTTTCTAAACATATACTGTTAAATATAAGAGACAATGAATATCTATTTTGTTTAATCATGAGCCGTTCTAAACGTCATATTTTGGCCTTAATTTCAGTTGAAAACAAAGACAAAAATTCTCCAACATTTGGATAATTTTTTATTTAGTTGGTTCTAAGCTTTCAGCTCACATGAGCCATCTTCAGAGAGGTTATTAAGATGGTAATACAATAACATCTACCATCAGCAACGATTTTATTTTGTGTTGACATAAAACATAGTGGATGTTATTGTGTTACCATCTTAATAACCTCTCTGAAGATGGCTCATGTGAGCCGAAAGCTTAGAACCAACTTAATAAAAAATTATCCAAATGTTTTTGTCTTTATTTTTTACTGAAATTAAAGCCAAAATACGATGTTTAGAACGGCTCAGGATTAAACATAATAGATATTCATTGTCTCTTATATTTAAAAGTATGTGTTTAGAAAATTATTTGCTGCCTCCATACACTAAATATCTATCTATCTATCTATCTCTCTCTCTCTCTCTCTATATATATATATATATATATATATATATATATATATATATATACACACACACACACATAGTGGGTACCCAGTTTACAACAGAGTTGCATTCCTCGACCATGACATAAGACAATTTTGGACATAAGTCGGAATTCATATACTGCACATAAGTAACTACATCACTTACCTAAGCTGATACAGTTAAAAAATCCCAATCCAGTCTCGTAAAAACACTGTACAATAAAATAAGAAATAAAGAAAAGAAAACAATTGCACTAGTTAATTTTCCATCTCAATCATTAAACCGCTTTCAGTCGATTACATAGGCACAGATCTTTTCACATATTACAGTATGAGTTCCTTAAGGCTTACAGCCTATCACCTTGAATACACTGGTTCTCACTCGATCACCGAAGTTAAGCAACGTTGAGCCTGATCAGTACTTAGATAGGTGACCACTTTGGAATACCAGGTGCTGTAAGTGTTTAGTGACGGATGTGCATTGTGGTGCAGTGGATATCAGCTCGGAAAGAGAAATCGGTGAGCCGAGTTCAAATTCCAGTTGAATACCCTGCATTCACTTAAGCACTGGTACCCTTGGGAAAGGTATTAATCCATCCCTTCCCGCCAGTTATGGGTTAAATAACAAGGGTAGGACTTGGGGATCCTGCCCTTAAAAAAAAACAATTCCCAATGAATCTTGATATTCGAAAAGAAAAAAGTATTACTAGACACAAAACATATAAAAAAAAAACAAAAAAAAACAATAAATTGTTAAAAGAAAAAGGTATTACCAGCAATAAATAAATAAAATTTAGTTGGCAATAAATGACCCGCCGAGGTTGATATGCCATAACAACCAATGCTGATCAGCGTTTCACTATTCTCTGACTGCATTATTATTATTATATCTAATTTCATTTCCACGGAGATGGCTTTCCTTTTTTTCAAAGCCCTGACCCCCGACCCGGGTTGGGGAATCAGACTTACACTTTGGAGACATAAAGAAGGACCAAAAATATTTTAAAAAAGCACAAAAAATATGAATGAAAATAATCAAAGCACAATCAAATATGACATTCTGCTAATGCAAGTAATTCTGCGTCTTTATGCCACGACATTGCAAGTGTCACACATCAGAATGATCAAACAGGATTTTATTAATATATTCATATGAGGCACCATCGTAAAGACGAATCATCTTAGGTCGAGAACGCTGTAAATCGGGAACTAACTGTATAGCTAATTATAGACCATTTGAATAGTAAAATTTCATTTAAAAGCCTTTGTTAATAAATAGAGGTAAGAAAGTATAGTTAGTATTAGCAATTCGAAGTATAGGGGTAAATTTAGTGAAGAAAGAAAAAATGGACAAACATACCAGAAAGAGTAGCCGCGAATAAAGACCCACGAAACGGGTGCAACTTGGATTTGTTATTAAATAGGCGAGGGAGGGAAAATGAACTCTTTTCATTGGCTAGAGTTATCAATAAAAAGTACAAATTCTGCCGAAAAGAAAATTTAAATCCAGACAAGTAGCACAAAATTAAGGAGCCGGCTTGGTAACTCTGGACCAAAAATCGAGGATACTGCTAGAGCCAATATGATGTTTAAAAAACCCAAAATTGGCAATGGAGGCAGGACATCACTGAAGAGCTCCTTTAAGCACCATAAATGTATTTATGGACTGAACTCCCTCATTGTTTTTAAAATATAAAGGTACAGCACTCAGTTCCACAAACCAAACAGCCAAGCAACTTGTGCATATGATTTGATTAGTGGTGAAGGCTTGTGCAGAACCAACCACACTCAGCAGATATACAAAAATAGAAAGGGATGTAAGACAAAGATGTGTTTTCTCACTGGATTTATTCAATTTATACACTGAAACAATTTGCCATGATTAGTCATGGACAGCCACAATCTCAACAATGTAAGATATGCAGATGACACAGTGCTGATAGCAGACACGAAAAGAAGAATGCAGGACCTACTACAGAAGAAAGGACTGAGCATAAACTTCAAGAAAACTGAACATATGGTCATCAGCAAAAAGAAGACCCCCAAAATGCCAACTACAGATCTGAGAAGCTAAAATAAAGCAAGTAAAGAAATTTAAGTACCCAGGAAGTGTTCTGACAGAGGATGGAAAGTGCTGAAGTGAAGTGAGATCTGAAGACACATTGTTATGGCCAGTGGCGCATTTCGAAACCTAACTGGAGTACTGAGAGACAGGAAAATCTCATTGAAAACAAAAAGAGTGCTGGATTTATCTGTGATGTTTGTCCTTCTTTATAGTAGTGAAATATACACCAAAACAATTTGCCAGGATTCGTCATTGGCGGCAACAATCTCAACAATGTAAGATATGCAGATGACACAGTGCTGATAGCAGACACAGAAAGAAGAATGCTGGACCTCCTACAGAAGATAGCAAGAGAAAGAGTGAAGAAAGGACTAAGCATAAACTTCAAGAAAACAATGTATGGTCATCAGCAAAAAGAAAACTCAAAAATGCCAACTACATGTTGGAGAAACTAAAATAAAACAAGTAATGACATTTAAATACCTGGGAAGCGGGGCTGACAGAATGGAAAGTGGAATATTGAAATCCAAAGACGCATTGGCATGGCTAAGGACACGTTTCAAAAGCTAACCAGCATACTGAGAGACAGGAAAATCTCATTGAAAACAAAGAGAGTGCTGGATTGCTCTGTGATGTTTGTCCTTCTGTATAATAGTGAATGTTGGATGATCTCCTCAAGGATAAAGGAGAGGCTTGAGGTAGCAAAAATGTGGGTCTACAGAAGGATGTTGAGGATAACACAGACTGAGCATGTAACTAATGACAATATGTTGGAGAGGATGGAAACAAAGAAACCTCATAATTAACATAAGGAAGACACCGATGAGGTTTCTGGGATATATAATGAGGCAAAAGGGCCTGTAGAATTTAATACTCACAGGACAGATAAACAGAAAGAGAGACAGGGGTAAAACAATATAAGACCTACTTGATAGGCCTGAACAAATGGATGGCAGGGTGGAGTTTGTGAGAGATGCCAAGAGGAAGAATTTTGAGAGTGACAAGAGACAGAGCCAAGTGGAAGTCCATGATCCCCTACGCCATGAAGGGACACTGTGTTCATCCAGGTGATCTAATGCCTTGTTCCTGTGCGACGACGCACAGTTTTACAAGGTATGCAAATGAGAGGTGGCCAAAATGAGAAACCAAGAGAGTACCTGTTGGCATCAAAAGTTTTGTTTGCCTTAAACACAGATGTATTACAGATTTCCTTTTCGTTACAAACCCGGCACATGAAATAGAAGAAGCATACAGAAAGTGCACTAATTTCTGAGTTTTCCATGGTAAATTTATATCCATGTTCACGTGCCATATCACCTTTATTAAAACTACTATTACAATATGGAACATTTAAAAGCAATAGTAATTTTTTTTCAGCAGTAGATGATAGAATGAAGTTCGCTTGCTTATGGATCTAGAGCAGTCATTCCTGGACATTTTTTTCTGGGCTGCATTTTCAGAATGAAAATTTGCTTATGCCTCACTAAAGGGAAGTCTTGGTGAAAAGACATAAGCAGCCCTATGGCAAAGAATTTCCAGAGAGAAAGTTAAAGTTAAAAGAAGATAACCATGAATTCAAAGTCAAAACATTGTCATTGATAAATCTCTCCTCTAATTTGCAGACCCTATTTGCTATAGTCTTAATACTTGATATAATGCAAAAATATTACAATGATAAAATTAGTCCATAATTATTTATAACTATATCAATATATATAACTATATCAATATATATTTTTTTTATTTAAAAAAATGGAGTGGTATTAAAACGAGTTATAGCCCTTGACAAAAACACGTTTGTTTGTCTGCCCTTGACACAGCACAATGCTAAACATGTCCTTGTTTTTTTTTTGACAATAATATTGAGATCCAAATTAAGGTCTGATGTTGATGGCCTGTCAGTTTTAGACTGGTAGCAGAATGCTGTTATCTAATCTAAATCTATCTACACTTCTAAACTTATTTATAAATGGAACTTTGTCTGTGTGTGTGCGTGTGTGTCCGTTACCTATAGACTCCGAAATGGCTGAACCGATTTTCTGGAAAATTTACACAGTTGTACTATAAACACCTGCAAGTGTTCTTAGCTAGGTTTTGTGTTGAGGTACCACCAATAAATATCGAAAATCGAAAAAATCGGGTTATAGAAGGAGTGGTCTGATTTTAATCAAATTTGATACACTCATAGACAAAGACATAAGAAATGATATTCAGAACTTTCAAGGCTGCAGTTCTTACAATAGTGCAGAAAATCGATAATATATATATATAAAAACTTTCATTACACACGAGCAACGCCGGGCTATACTGCTAGTTTTTCTATAAAGAGATATTACATATGTTATTCTTCCAAATTTGGTCAGCTGCTCCTGCTGTATATCTTGAGATATTTTTACTTTTTTTTATTTTTTTATAAGCGTTTCACCCCGAGCAAGGCATGTCACTGCCACTACTGCACAGGGGGCTACGTAGAGTGGAGAAAGGATGATTAAATATAGGAAATCTCAGAGGGTGGGTGATAGGCGGGTAAGGATACTGAGAATGAGGGTTGGGTAGATGAGAGTGTTCTGAGAATAGTTGGGAGTTAGTGTGATAGGAGGTGTCTATTGACCCTACATTTAAACACCTGGAGATTGTAACTGTCGGGAAAGCAGAGTTGTGGAAGGGAGTTCCACAGGTGGGAAGCACGAGAAAAGAAGCTGTTGGAGTAGAATTTACGGTTACATCTTATTTGTTTAACTGTAAAAGGGTGGGACCTAGTTGCTAATCTAGTATCTCGTGTAAATTCTTGCTTAGGCGGCACCAGTGATCTAAGCTCATCGGAGCAGAAGCCATGAAAGTACTTGTAGAAGAGGCACAGGGAAGCCACATCATGCCGGTGAGAGAGCGGCTGCAGCCGGTCTGCCAAGTCAGTATCAACCACATTACAGATCCTCCTTTGTATTTTGTCAAGAAGCCCAAGGAGAGCAGCAGGGGCACCCGACCAGATATGGCAGCAATATTCAATACATGGGCGGATGGTAGATTTGTATATGTGCAGAATAGATTCAAGTGGGAAAAATTTCCGGGCCCTGCACAGGGAGCCCACTTTCATAGCAGCAGATTTGGCAATGGATTCAATATAGTCATTCCATTTGAGGTCCGCCGAGAGTGTAAGGCCAAGGAGGCATAGTATTTTACTCTCTGGGAGGCTAGCTTGTCCCATGCTAATGGGAGGTAGATGCGATTGTCTATGGTGGTTAGTTGATAACAGCTTTGTTTTAGAGGCATTGAAATTTACCAACCATTTCCTACCCCAGGCCACTACGGATTGGAGGTCCCTTTCAAGTACGGCAGCGAGGTTCACTTTGTCGTCCAGACCTGGTTTCTGATCGATGCGAGAGTAGATTGTTGTGTCGTCGGCATACATGCCAACTTGGGATCTAATGGTGTCGGGGAGATCATTAATGTAGATCAGAAAGAGCGTGGGACCTAGGATGGAACCTTGAGGGACACCCGCGTTCGTATGGTAGTTTTGGGAGGCATGCCCATTTAATACCACCTTCAATGTGCGGTTAGAGAGGAATGACTGGATGAGGTCAAACAGATGTCCAGTTATCCCATAGCTCCACAGTTTGCACAAGAGGCTAGCATGCCAGACCCTGTCGAATGCTTTGGAGATATCCAAGGCAACGGTTCGGGCTTCACCATTCTTGTCGAGTGCCTGGTATATGTACTCGGTAATGGTCGTTAGCATATCAGCAGTAGACCTGGTGAAGTGAAACCCATACTGTTTGTCAGAGAGAAGCCCGTTGGCCATAAGATGCTGAATCACCTCGGCATTGATAATGGCTTCGAAAACTTTGCCAAAGATTGGAAGGAGACTAATAGGACGGTAATTGGCGGGGTCTGAGGGTTCGCCAGAATTCTTAAATATAGGAACTACGCAGGAGGACTTCCAACAGGCAGGAAAGCAGGAAGCAGATAGGCAAAGGTTATAGAGTTTAGAGAGGACAGAGGAGAGTTCTGGGGCACATTTCTTCAGTACTATGACTGGGATTCCATCACCGCCGCTCGCTTTGTGTGGGTCAAGTTGTGCAATTATCTTGGCGACCAGCGAGGGTGTTATGTGGACGTTATTTAGTTGAGGCTTAGTTCTGGGTGGGAAGTCTGGTGTAGGTATTCCTAACGAGTCCAGTGTCGAATTGGTTGAGAATCTACGGGCAAAGCATTCAGCCTTGTCGGCTGGGGAGGTGAGAACTTCAAATTCATTGATTAGTGGGGGTATTGAAGTCTTGTTCCTGCTGAGCACGCTTTTGCAGAGACGCCAGTAATCTTTGGAGCCAAACTTAGAGGATGCTATGCGTTGCCTAATTCTGGTAGCAAACGCCCTCTTGGCTTTGTTCAGTACTTTTTTACACTTGTTCCGTGCTGAGGTGAAAAGGCGCCTGTTTTGGTTCGACGAGCAGCTTCGATAGAGCTGGAAGAAATGGTTCCAGTGGGCAATGGCAGCCGAGCAAGCGGGTGAGAACCAGGGGGACGAATTTGGTTTTAGTTGGAATTTCCTGGCCAGGATAAAAGCATCGATGCCAGCCTTAACCCAAGAGGAGACTTCAGAGGCACAGTCTTCGACAGGAAGATCAAAGACGTTGTTCCAGGGGACGTCGCAGAGGAAGTCCCTGATCGAGTCCCAGTCGGCTCTTTGGTAGCAGTATGATATTCTGCTGGTTTGGTTTTCTTGGGTAGAGTTAGTGCTGATTGATATGTTTACGGAGACTACGGCGTGGTCAGAGTTTCCGAGGGGGCAGAGTTGCCTGGTAGTGCAGGAGTCTGGGATGGAGGTAAAGCAAAGGTCGAGTAAAGAGTCCCTTCCGTTAGGGTTTTTAGAGAAACGCGTGGGGAAGTCCACCACTTGCGTTAGAGCTTGGGCTATTGAAAAGTGCATGGTGCGGATCCCAGCAAGGTCGGTGGCTGAGTTTTCAAGCCACTTGGTGTGGTGGGCGTTAAAATCGCCAAACACAAATATATGGGCAGATGGGTGAGAAGAAATGGCCCTGTCGATATTAGTAGAGATGCTATCAAGTACCTTACTGTCAGATGAGGAGGGGGAGCGGTAGAGGAAGAAGAGATAGCTAACCGAGCTTAGAAGTGAGAGACGGAAGCACATGAAGGAATGATCAAGGGATTCAAGAGATGTGACCCTGGCTAGGGGGAGTTGTTCGCTGACATATACACCAAGCCCATGCATATGGACATTGGAGTCCTTCCTGAAGAGAGGAAGGTAACCAGGAACGAACAGCTCTGAAGAGGGGATAGAAGGGTCAAGGTTAGTCTCACATATAGCTAAGATATCGGGTGAGTTAGTTAGAAGGAAAGATTCTACACTATTAAAGTTACTGCGAATACCTCGTATATTTGTGAACGTAACGCTGATAGGTTTGGGCGATTTACGACTAGCTGGTTTAGGCTTGCTATTTTGTTTGTTTAATTTCATGCTGGTTATAGTTGTGGATAGAGAGAGGTCTAGAATGGTCAGATGGTCGTTAAATGCAGCAGGTGAAGGATGCTGAATGGCGCCACCTGCAGCATAATGTGGCCTCGGGGTTGCCCATCGGAAATTCATGCAGGGACGCCCGTCCATGCGCGAAATGGCACTACAGGAACCCCGATATTATTCAACTGTTGATCAGAGCAGCCTCTCAAGACGCTACGCAAGAGTTCGGGCTCCTAACTACCAGTCGGAAGCAGCAACCAGGAAACTGCCAACCCGGTACCCTCAGAATGAAGAGACATTGCCACCATACTCACCAACTGCAAAAAGCTTCCAGCCGAACCGACATAAAGACCGAAAAAGAGAGAGATCAACCGGGAACCCCTTCCTAAACAAGAAACAAGGCGATCACCTCTACTCCTGTCCAAAAGAAGTGGGTGGAGTGTGAGACCGGGCGATAGAAGGTACTATCTACTCCAATTAAAAAAAAAGAATAAATGTGTGACTGAAGTTAACTAAGTTTTAACTTAGTAAAAGTCAAACCTAAATTTGATAATTAAAAACAATTTACACAAACATAGTCGCAGTGCATTACAAGAGCGACAAGTAGAGAACTTAGGTTAGTAACAAAACAGGAACAAAAATTACACAAAAATATAAGAACCAAAAGGAAGAAAAAATATTTAAAAATGAATTCAAAAAATAAGATCACACTGGCTAAAACTTACCAGTTGCAGGCTGACTGACAGAAAAAAGTTAAGAAAATTTCAAAAATTATCTTCATTTTGTTTTCTCTATTCAGTTCTGGAAAGTTTAACTACCTCTAAGTAAGCAGTAACAGAGAGTGGTATGAGGGCAGAATACATTGCAGTGGGAGGAAACACCTCAAAGCCATGTGTCCAGTTAGCAAGGGAGGGAGAGGGAACAATAAAATAAAGAAAAACAAACATGGCCGGTCTTAGAATTCCTACATATAACCAAAACCCTAATATACCAAACCTAAATTTGATAATTAAAAACAATTTACACAAACATTCTTGACAAAATTCAAAAAAGGGTCTGTAAAGTAACCATTCCTGACCAGGTATCTCAACTTCAGTCATTTTCTCACCGATATTCTTTTACTCCAGGATGTTGTAACAAAAATAGCAGAGCCAAAGAACAAAAAAGAAAAAGAAAGCCATATCTCTTATTTTTATACATTTTTTGTTGTTGTTGTGGTACAGTGGATATTGGCTCGGAACGAGAAACCGGGGAGCCGAGTTCGAATTCCAGTTGAATCCATTGTATTCACTTACGCGCAAATACCCTTGGGAAAGGTATTAATCCATCTCTTCCTTCCAGTTATGGGTTAAATAGCAGGACAGATTGGGTTCTACAGCCTTGGTCGGCAACCAGTCTACCGCAGAAAGCAATGGCAACCTACTGCGGGATAATCTTCTGCCCAGTCAGTCATGTCTCTTTCGAGACATGATCGCCCAAGCGTGTATCACGTATGGCACTTTAACTGACTGACTGTTGTTGTTGTTGTTGGGGAGAAGGTGAAGGTTTAGACAGTTGGCTTGTATATCAACATATGATAGTCCTGAATAGAATGCTACCTACTGGACAAGCACCCACCACCGAATTTGGGCTCCCCCCCACCGCCACTTTTATAAGCTTCAAACAACTTGAGAGCGAAAAAGAAGACAAGAATAGATTACAACTCCACACCCAATTTAGTGAAGTGACATACTTGCACTCAAACTAATTCTTAAGTTGTCTTTACGATAGTGGTGTCGTACAGAAATGAAGATGCTGTTTGAATTCTCCCTCCCCCCCCCCACTCCTCAGAAAAATCTCAACCCCTGAAGTGCCCCCACCTCACTTTCAGAGTTCAATAATCACCACTGATCCTGGCAAACAAGGAGGTGAAACAGTCGCAGCCTCCTGCAGTCCCAGATTTTCAGAATTTAAATATATTCACTTTTTGTATTTGCAAAAGAAAAAGAAAATAATAATAATAATAATAATGACAATAGTAAGTACACATCAGTCAAGTGTCAAACATAATACACACTTGGGCAATCATGTCTCTTTTGATTTATGATCTATAAGATTTTCCTGCAGTAGATTGCCATTTATTTCTGCAGTAGAATGGTTGCCAACCAAGGCTATAAAACCCAGTCTGTCCTGCTATTTAACCCATAGCTGGAGGGAGTAGAAATGGTTTCATACCTTTCTTAAAGTTATATGCACATAAGTGAATGCAACAAATTCAGCTAGGATTTGAACTCGGTTCTCTGATTTCTCATTCCAAGCCAATATCTATTGCACCACAAAGCATATATATACATATTCAGCTTTAATTTAAAATTCTATCTTTATTGAATTTCTTATGGTAAATGGTTGATAATATTAAACATGTATTTATTTTATTGAAACTTTAACAGAATTGGTGTTAAAACATGCTGTACAGCAGCAACTGATTAACATGATAAACATTTGAACAATACACAAGGCTTGTGTAAATTTTCAAGAAAATCGGTTCAGCCGTTTTGGAGTCTATAGGTAACGAACACACACACAAAGTTCGATTTATAAATAAGTTTAGATTTAGATAGATACAGTGCATGAAGAACATCAAAAGTAGCAATGAGAAAAACCACCAAAAAATGAATACTGAACAAACTTAACCCTCTAGGGCCATTCGTATCATATTTGATACAGTATTTCCCTATAAGGAAACATTTGGTATTTCCCTATAAGGAAACATTTGGTATTCATTGACTGAGCAGGCAGTACTGCTTTCATTTGAAATTTATAAAATATTTCTCTTAAAAAATTTTTCAGGAAAATATTTCTTTCAAGGCTTGTTTTCATACTGTATCAAATATGATACGAATGGCCCTAGAGGGTTAAAGAATTTTACACTCTGCAGACAACAATCTGTTGCTTTTACTCCAACCAAGTTCAGGCTGCCTCCAGGACACGGGACATAGATAGCAAACTTATTGAGTTGATGAATCCATGCATGCAATCCAGGACATCATCCAGGCATAATACAGGCTTTATCATCTGACTGATCACAGTAGTTTAATAGAGGAATTTTGTTTTCATTCAGAGTACTGAAAGACAGGAAAATCTCATTAGAAAAATAAAGAAAAGAGCAATGGATTGCTATGTTTGGTTGTTTTGTTTTTATGGCAAATCAACCTCAGTGGGTCATTTATTGCCAACAAAACTTTATTTATTGATGGTAATATCTTTATCTTTCATCACTTTATGGTTGTTTTATATAAGTTTTGTGTCTAGTAATACATTTTTCTTTTCGAGTATCAAGATTCATTGGGATTTTTTATTTTTTAAGGGCAGGGTCCCCAAGTCCTACCCATGTTATTTAACCCATAACTGGAGGGAAGGGACGGATTAATACCTTTCCCAAGGGTACCAGTGCTTAAGTGAATGCAGGGTATTCAACAGGAATTCAAACTCGGCTCACCGATTTCTCTTTCTGGGCCGATATCCACTGCACCACAACGCACATCTGTCACTATACGCCTACAGCACCTGGTATTCCCTAGCGGTTACCCATCTAAGTACTGACCAGGCTCAATGTTGCTTAACTTTGGTGATTGAGCGAGAACCGGTATATTCAATGGTATATAGAACTGGTATATTTAGTGACAGACGTGCATTGTGGTGCAGTGGATATCAGCTCGGAAAGAGAAATTGGTGAGCCGAGTTCGAATTCCAGTTGAATACCCTGCATTCACTTAAGCACTGGTACCCTTAGGAAAGGTATTAATCCAACCCTTCCCTCCAGTTATGGGTTAAATAACAAGGGTAGGACTTGGGGACCCTGCCCTTAAAAACAAATCCCAATGAATCTTGATACTCGAAAATAAAAAGTATTACTAGACACAAAACTTATATAAAAACAACAATGAATTGTTGAAAGAAAAAGATATTACCAGCAATAAATAAATAAAATTTAGTTGGCAATAAATGACCTGCTGAGGTTGATATGCCATAAAAACAAAACTACCAACCAGTATTACAATTAAGCAGTCAAAAGAATGTTGATTCAGTCTAACTTGAGAAAAGTTAGGAATTAAATCAAACCAGTGAAAAAAAAATAAAAGATAATATTATTTCCAACAGAAAGTCAACAGTCGTCTTGGTCACAGATATTAAAAGATAGAAACAAGAGTTTTACTGGCAAATCTTATTTATTTCATTGGTTTAGTAAATAATTTTTTTTTTAAACTTAAGGCTTTTTTTTATTATTATTTCTATTTTGACAAGCGTAAATAGCAGAAATCCCTTCTCCTATAAAAAAAATAAAGTTTTCTATTCATTTTTTTTCAACAAATTATTTTTGATATCCCAAGCGGATGTGCATTGTGGCGCAGTGGATATCGGCTCGGAATGAGAAATCGGTAGAGTTGACTTCAAATTCCAGTTGAATTCCTTGCATTCACTTACACGCAAATACCCTTGGGAAAGGTATTAATCCGTCTATTCCTTCCAGTTATGGGTCAAATAACAGGACAGATTGGGTTCTATAGCCTTGGTTGGCAACCAGTCTACTGCAGAAAGCAATGGCAACCTACTGCGGGATAATCTTCTGCCCAGTCAGTCATGTCTCTTTCGAGACATGATTGCCCAAGCGTGCATCACGTATGGCACTTAACTAACTGACTTTGCTACGACTAGGGGAAGACTGATTGTCGGGAGTCAGAGCCAGTTCTTTGATTTTTACTGTAACAGCAAAATTGTCTGCAAGTGAATTGAACTGATGAGACAAACCAACTCTTCCATTTATATAGGGGGGCAGCCTCTTTGAAGAAAGTGCTCATCATTTCCGGTGTCTTCTAGGTCAAAAGAAGACATTCTCTCATTTTTTTTTTCTTTTTAATTAGAGAACCAACTCAAATGAAATGGATCTTTCTATTATGACATACTAGCAGTATAGCCCGGCATTGCTCATGTGTTATGAAAGTTTTAAAACTAATCCATGGTCCTGGAGCTCAGACTCTTTGGACGTTGGCATGAAAGACTAAAAAGCAATAGTTGTTTCCAGTTAAAGCGAAACTGTAGACTGAAAGAAAAATGAATGAATGAATGCATTTAAGTCAAATTTTGATTTTCTGGTATCGATATCAAATAAGTTTTTTCATCAAGAACTGCAACCTTGAAACTTCTGAATATCATTTCTTATGTCTTTTGCCTATGAGTGTATCAAATTTGATTAAAATCAGACCACTCCTTCTATAACCCGATTTTTTCGATTATCGATTTTCGATATTTATTGGGGCTACATTGACACAAAACCTAGCTAAGAACACTCACAGACGCTTATAGTAGAACTGTGTAAATTTTCAAGAAAATCGGTTCAGCTGTTTCGGAGTCTATAGATAACGGACACACACACACACACACACACACACACACACACACACACAAAGTTCCATTTATAAATAAGTTTAGATAGATTAGATTTAGATCTTCACCCATTGCAATATACATGACTTGTAGTAATTTCTGTTTTTAGTATTTTCTAAAAAGGGGCTTCTGCAGCACAGGTCATTTAGCATCTACAGATTAGCACGGGATCCCTATGCTTGTGGGTCTCCAGGGTAAGTACATATCAGGCCTATGCATTAAGATGGCTCTGCCAGTATGCAGTTATTGAATTTTGTACGTTCAACAAGGTTTTGAAGAAATATTAATATTTTGCCAAGGCTTTCACACATGTATACAAATTCAGATAGAAATGAAATATATCTATAGAAAGACAATATGAATAAAGAAAAAAGGAAAATTTTTTCTCTAACGTGTTTCATCTCCAGACTAAGTTAAGTAAATGTAAAGATTTTATTTTGCAACAACCAATATGCATTTATTAGCAGAAGTAAAGTCGATAAAAAATATCATGCTATCCAAATTTATAATTTAAAAATCCTCAGAAATATTCTTAAAACTGTTTAAGTAAACATAAACTGTGGAAGATGCTAAGTGATGTAATTTAATGTCTAATGAACAAAAGTGAGTAAATGTTGCTATTGTTGTTGAATTTTATTTCCTTTGTATATATTTATTTTTTAATGTAATTATTTTATTTTACCTTGATGAATTATTCATGTACTTATCTAAACTTATTTATAAATGGAACTTTGTCTGTGTGTGTGTGTGTGTGTCTGTGTCCGTTACCTATAGACTCTGAAACGGCTGAACCAATTTTCTTGAAAATTTACACAGTTGTACTATAAGCGTCTGCGAGTGTTCTTAGCTAGGTTTTGTGTCGAGATACCCCCAATAAATATCAAAAATCGATAATCAAAAAAATCGGGTTATAGAAGGAGTGGCCTGATTTAAACCAAATTTGATACACTCATAGACAAAGACATAAGAAACGATATTCAGAAGTTTCAAGGTTGTAGTTCTTACAATAGTGCAGAAAATTGATAATATAAAAGGCAAGATGTTTGTGTGTGTGTCTGTTTATCTGTCTGTATGTCCTTTATACAAATCCACAATTTTTATCCGATTCTTATCAAACTTCACACAAATATTCTTTAGGCTGAGTCTGAGCTCCATGACTATTGGTTAGTTTTAAAGCTTTCATTACACCCGAGAAACGCCGGGCTATACTGCTAGTTTTAAATAATTGAAGGTTTTAAGTTAATTATTACTTTTCATTTTTTTAAAATTTTATGGTCATGTATTTTGGCTTGAGTGCAGAGGATTTCTTTTAGGAAAGGAGATATTTGAAAAAATACAAATAAGAATATTTTATAACATTCTTAAATCTAAAATTTTGGAAAGCTTAACAGCATTTTTCCTCTACTTTATTTTGGTTTACAAATACACTAGCAGTATAGCCTGGCGTTGCTCGGGTGTAATGAAAACTAATCCATGGTCCTGGAGCTCAGACTCAGCGTAAAGAATATTTGTGTGAAGTTTGGTGAGAATCGGATAAAAATTGTGGATTTGTATAAAGGACATACAAGCAGATAAACAGACACACACACACAAACAGCTTTCCTTTTATATATATATATATATATATATTATCGATTTTCTGCACTATTGTAAGAACTGCAACCTTGAAACTTCTGAATATCATTTCTTATCTCTTTGTCAATGAGTGTATCAAATTTAATTAAAATCGAACCACTCTTTCTATAACACAATTTTTTCGATTTTCGATATTTATCAGGGGTACCTCGACACAAAACCTAGCTAAGAACACTCGCAGACGCTTATAGTACAACTGTGTAAATTTTCAAGAAAATCAGTTCAGCCGTTTCAGAGTCTATAGGTAACGGATACAAACACACACACAGAGACAAAGTTCCATTTATAAATAAGTTTAGATTTAGATTAGATATTGCAAAACAAAATCCTTATATTGACCTTGACAAAGTTAATTAGAGAATGAAACATGTTGGTAAAGAAAAGGTTTTATTAATGAATTGAAATGTATTTTATCATGACTCAATTATCATTTACACAAAAGTATATTGTGGGACTGACCATTTTTGTTGTGGGGTGTAAACTTTTAATTGCTCCTGATACATTTGTCACAGGGATGTGCAATGTGCAATGTGCTGCAGTGAATATCGACTCAGAATGACAAATCGGGAAGCCGAGTTTGAATTCCAGTTGAATTCCTTGCATTCACTTATGCGCAAATACCCTCGGGAAATGTATTAATCCATCTCTTCCCTCCAGTTATGAGTTAAATAATAAGACAGATTGGGTTCTATAGCCTTGGCTGACAACCACTTTACCACAGAAAGCAATGGCAACCTACTGTGGAATAATCTTCTGCCCAGTCAGCTATGTCCCTTTTGAGACATGCTCGACAAAGCGTGTATCACGTATGACACTTAACAGACTGACATTTGTCACACAAACAATATTTGGCAGACTCATGCAAGTCTGGGTAAAAATTAGAATCAAAGCATAGATTTTAAACAAACCATGCATGAGTTAAATTAATTTCAGAATATTACCCAGCCAGCAGAAATACTGTTCATTCCTGAATTACTCTGACAAGAATTCACCAGGCAACTGAAAAATCTACCCTTCAAGAGAGGAAAAAAAAGTTGTTAGGTTCAGCCCTAGCAGTTCGATTTAAGCTATCTGAACCAGCAGAGGGAACAGGCCAATCCAACCAAACAATAAGTTTTTATAACCAGGAGGTTGTAAGTTTCATCTCCATGTGAGATAACAAATATTGTCCCTCGAATAGAACTTAACAGCATTTATTAACAAAAAAGAAATTAAATTAATGTTTACACAGTTGAAAAGAAAAAATTATTAAGAATGCGCTTGTTTGCATGCAAACGTGTGTGTGTTTGTGTGTGTAAGAATTCAGTGGTCAGCTGGTAGGGGAAACAAATATGCTCTAGCGAGAATGTTCTCATCAACATACTGCTATATCTTGGAGCAAGGGGAAAAGAAAGAAAATGTTTGTCTTTTTATAGACTTAAACAGCGCCACCTAACAGTCATTTGGTAAAGCCATATGGGGTAACCCACATGTAATAAACATGCTAAAAAATTTTATCTTGTTGTTTATTGTCTTACTTTTGCTGTTTTTAAGGCTTTAAATAATTTTTTTACATCTTCAAATTTAAAAAATGCAGAAAACTTCAACTTCCCCCAGTCCACACACTATTACCATCATTGATGTTTGTACTCTTGCATTTCCAAATTTCATATTTTATATGCCGTTTGTGATCATAGCTTTCTACAAATTCCTGTGATTTGTAACTCTTAACAATATTTTCTTTATTTTTCCCTCTTCCTTCCCTATTCTGCCATCCATTTTCACTTTGTTGTCGCTTGAAATTTGTAGGAATGCGAAGGTCGATTACTTCCCTTTTATTAAAAGTATTTTATGAGAGTAATGTAATGGCTAATGAGTGACATTGTGGTGATACCGAGCAAAAGCGATGGACCGGATGTTAGCGCTTTCACAACCGAAAGGCAAATGACCAAAAGTCGTCCATGCGCCACTGGCTCCGCGCAGATGTTCCGGTTGAAAACTAAAAATTAATTAAATATTAAATTTCCAGTTCGTGAGCCTACACAAATTTTATTTATCAGCCAATGGGAAGCCCAGAATCAAATACAAGTGTGAAATCCCAAGTGATCTGCTGTGATCCAAAAAGAAGATATAAAAAGCGGATACAGAAAGCATCGCCAGACAGATGCAGGCCAACACACATGGACTGACTCGAGAGAGAGAGGAGTGTAATCAATATCCCCTTGACCTAAGTCAAGGGGCTACTATGTTCGCCTCCCTTCACCTCTCCTTACCTTCTTCCCTGTCTCAAAAGTACTTACTGACTCAAGGAGCGAATATATCAAAGACATTCCTTACTCATGTCGACTGACGCCTCCGCACTACTTTAAGTATCGAATTCTCCTTGTCAGCCTTTTATTGCCATGAACATTTCAACCACCGTTGGACCTATATTTCAAGTATTACTTCAATTGTAAAAAGCCTTAATTGATATGTGTATATATAAAATGTTATTTTTCAACTCAATTTGCTTTTCTTGACTTATAATCCTTTTATGACTTATAGTGGGCTATCTACCACGAGGCCAAATTCCGTTAATCTTCAACAATATACAACTACCCTTCACTAGAATGGACTCCCACTAGAAACAGGAAAACTATAGATATCCCCACTATAACACTGAAGCTATAGGGTGATGGTTAATGTTTATTGAATCGGCCTTGTGTCAAACATAACAGAACTCCCTACAACTTACAGGTTATTTGTAATCATCAGAAGATTGTCGGCAGGATGGAATGTGCGGATTTGTGGAAAAATAAAATATACATTTTTCATGTTACAATAGAAAGTTATTGAAAGAAAAGAATAACATGAATTGTCAAAGTTAATGTTCAATTAGAAACATTATTAAGAAGTTAGGAAGCTCAATATAAAAATAAAGCAATAAATATTTATTATTATACTTTAGAACATGTACAAACTACGAACTATAACAAAATTGTACATTTTGTTTGAACATTGAAAGAACAATGCCTCATCAGGTAGTTAATAATGATGGTAATATATATATATATATATATATATATATATATATATTATAAATTATGTTTTAGAACATGTACATAATTTTTTCTATATATGTCCTCTTCTCTACAGTCATATGTTTGTTTCAATGTTGGGTTTCCAACATTTCATCAGGAGGAAAGAGCAAAAGTTGGAATCATCCTCTGTTTATATTTGGTTCGTTGTTGTTGTGGGGTTGGTTGGGGCTATTGATAATTAAGGGAATGTGTCTTTTGTTTTGACCGTTAGACTTTTGAAGAACTTGGTGTGTAAGTGCAAAATTGTTGATTAATGTACTCACTCGGATATATATATATATATATCCAAGTTAATAAAGAACGAAGAAAAATATTAACAACATTCAAATTAGTGATTTAAAACAGTGCTCAATATAGAAATAGAGCTATGAATATTTATTATAAATTATAGTTTAGAACATGTACAAATTACTATCTACTACAAAGTGCACATTTTGTTTCGACATTGAAAGGACATTGTCTCATCAGGTAATAAACAGCGTTTACTACCTGATGAAACATTGTCCTTTCAAGGTCGAAACAAAATGTGCACTTTGTAGTAAACTGTAATTTGTACATGTTCTGAACTATAATTTATAATGTATATATATATGTGTTTAAAAGTAAATATTTGCATATGTATATACACTTGGGATGTGCGTTATGGTGCAGTGGATATCAGCTCGGAACGAGAAATCGGGGAGCCGAGATCAAATTTCTGTTGAATTTGTTGCATTCACTAACACACATATACCTTGGGAAAGGTATTAATCTGTTGCTTCTTCCTCCAGCTATGGGTTAAACAGTAGGACAAATTGGGTTCTATAGCCTTGGTTGGCAACCAGTCAACCACAAAAAATAATGGCAACCTACTGCAGGAAAATCATCTGCTCAGTCAGTCATGAAAACAGCTGCATTTGTTTTTATTTTATTTTATTTTATTTTATTTTATTTTTTCTAATCATATTGCCCCAAACAAGGCATTTTACTGACACTGTTGTGCAGGAGAAAAGTTATGAGAAAGAGTGACGGATTATAGATGGTGTCAGGAAGTGGTTACGTCAAGGAGGAGTGTGGACATAAAGTGAGGGGTCAGTTTATATATTGATTGTAATGTAGAATTGATCCCCCACTTTATACCCACATTATAATAGTATAGAATTTATATATATATATAATCATATCGCCCCAAGTAAGGCATTTTACTGCCACTGTTGTGCAGGGGGTTACATAGGAGAAAAGTTATGAGAAAGAGTGACAGGATATAGGAGATCTCAGGAAGTGGGTAAGAGAAGGATGAGAATACTATGAGAGTGAAGTGGACAGAGAAAGGAGCATGAGAGACAAGATGAAGGTTAGCGAGATAGGAGATGACTATTGACTTCACATTTAAATTCTTGAAGATTGTAACTGTCAGGAAAGCAAGTAAATGGAATGGAATTTCACAGGTGGGAAGGGTGAGAAAAGAAGCTGTGAAGTAGAATTTGCATTTACAATTTATTGGTTTTACAGTAAAAGGGTGGGACCTAGTTGCTAATCTTGTGACTTGAGTAACTTTATACATAGAGGGCACCAGTGAGCTAAGTTCATTTGAGCAGAAGCCGTGAAAGTATTTGTAGAAGAGACACAGGGAAGCGACATTGTGCTGGTGAGAAAGTGACTGTATCTGAGCATCCATAATCAATCAAAAGGTTTCCCCTCCAAATTCTGAGAAATTAATTTGGAGCCTATGTGATGGTTATAAAAAGGGGCCTTGGATTTAATTCAAGGAGTTGGTGAATATCTGTTGCAGAAACCCAGGTCGCTCTGGTCCAGAAAGAAATACTGTTGTGGACTGGATAACGCGGTTACCTTTTTTTGTAGCTCGTATGTCGTGGCAGAAATTTTAAAAGTGGAGTCATCATATTAAAGTAGACTGGTTGTTCAATCCATCACATTAATAATAAAAATAACTCAGAGAACAATATAACAAGAATAATAACAATGTATTAAAAAATAGATACAGGATTGATTATTTTGTGCATGCAAGATTTAGTGGAGAAAGTTCTCTCTTGGGTGTTGAAGAAAATGTTTCAATGTTCATAATGGAAAAGTTCCTGAAATAAGGAAATATTATATTTGTACTAATTAGGAGCTGAATCTATCTTATCTAAATCTAAACTTATTTATAAATGGAACTCTGTGTGTGTGTGTGTGTGTGTGTGTGTGTGTGTGTGTGTGTGTGTGTGCTACCTATAGACTCCAAAACGTCTGAACCGATTTCCTTGAAAATTTACACAGTTGTATTATAAGCATCTGCGAGTGTTCTTAGCTAAGTTTTGTGTCGAGGTACCCCCAATAAATATTGAAAATCGATAATCTAAAAAATCGGGTTATAGAAGGAGTGGTCCAATTTTAATCAAATTTGATAGACTCATAGGCAAAGACATAAGAAACAATATTCAGAAGTTTCAAGGTTGCAGTTCTTACAATAGTGCAGAAAATTGATAATATATATATATAAAAGGCAAGATACCGAGTCTGATCAAAATCAGTTTTTCAGCCCTTTTATTTTAGTTTTTGCTTCGGGTTTGCCTCTAAGTAGGTATAATTGTAGTTCTTAGCCTCAGCCATGATCCCATTTACTCAGAGGACTTATTTAGCCTTCAAAATTCAGTTTACGACGAAAAAACTTATTTGATATCGATACCAGGAAATCAAAATTTGACTTACATTCATTCATTTTTCTTTCAGTCTACGGTTTCGCTTTAACTGGAAACAACTATTGCTTTTGTAGTCTTTCGTGCCAACGTCCAAAGAGTCTGAGCTCTAGGACCATGGATTAGTTTTAAAGCTTTCATTACACCCGAGCAATGCCGGGCTATACTGCTAGTATAATTATACATGTAGTGAAATGTGCTTATAAGAGAGAGATAAACATTTTTGGTGTAGCTAATTGCTGAACGTAATTAGTGCAGTATGTGAGTTGGAAAGAAACTAATGGCATTAACTCTGAAAAGCAGGATCCAACTGGTCTAAGCACGTGTGAACATCAGCTTATATATTTCTGAATAAAGCGCGGGGAAAAAGAGGTTTCACGTGTGGTACTAATGTAAGAGTATGTACGTGCATGTGTGTGTGTGTGTGTGCGTACAGGGCGATATGTATATGAGTATGTACATGCATGTAGAAGTGATTCTACAATACTATACAGGAGAAATTTGACAACAACTGGAGGAGAATTGAAAGGACATCAAAATCACTCCCACATCAAAGAAAAGTCATGATTGTTCTATTCTTTGCTGTTACCACAAACTTTACTTCAAAAATTTTACCCATTCTTTGAAAACAATTTAGAGAAGTATTTTCTCCTTTTTTATATTTTACATGTAGTTTTCTTTACTGAATAATATTTACCTGGCACATTTTGTGTCAGGTGGATACCGAAATCATCCCTCAGTTGCGTCTCTGCCCTCGAAGACAGAGTGCAGCTCAGTTGTAGCTCCGTCCTCGAGGACAGGGTTGCAACTGAGAAAAATTACATTGACAGATACCCGGTCCAGTGGAACAGTGTCCCACAGCTGTGCCACCCCACTGCAGCAGAGGGGTGGACCAGATGCTCGTCACCGAGGCCAGCTCAACCGGCGGTTGAGGAGACTGGGGAATTTTTGTTCCTGTGCCCGTTCGTATGCTGTCGGGTTCTCCACCTAAAAAAAGACCTTGTGTCAAATTCCGCTCCAGTGGTGGAGTAGGGTAAATGTTGTTTTCTTTACTGAAACACCTAATGCTGCCTTATAAATTTTTATTGTAAAAGGGCAGATTTCGTTTGCATTGATTATTTTCATATACATATTATTGTCCAGCATTTCGTACACAATGCACTTAATTTGTGTAATTCATTCATTATTTTTTGTGTATTAACAATAAATTTTATCATTTGTTCTTTAAATTCAGCTCGTGTCTTTTGTTTTTGCTGTCTGCCCATATAAAGTAAATGTTATCCCACACATTTGTTTGAACTATTTTTATTTTTTTGAGAGTTTTTTTTTTTTACCAAATAAAAAAATTCTTTACAGCAGAATTTATCATTGCGTCAGAAACATCATGCTCAAGACACTGAGACAAGCTCCCATATTTGGGACGACTAAAGAACTCAGTGATCGGCGTACTGAGTTCGAACTCCAGTTGAATTCCTTGCATTCACTTATGCACAAATACCCTTGGGAAAGGTATTAATCTGTCTCTTCCATCCAGTTATGAGTTAAATAATAGGACAGATTGGGTTCTATAGCCTTGGTCGGCAACCAGTCTACTGCAGAAAGCAATGGCAACCTACTGCGGGATAATTTTCTGCCTAGTCAGTCATGTTTCTTTCGAGACATGATCGTCCAAAGCATGTATCACGTATGGCACTAACTGACTGAAAGAACCCATTAAGAAAGTAGGGTGTTACAAATGCTACTCAGAGATGATCTGACATTTCATATTCCCATTTCTTAAGTTTTACAGTGTAGCATTAAGTGTAGCATCTATAGGGAAATTTGATGTACACCTATAATTGCAATTGACATAACATGTATCTAAGTAACTGGGTGAGTTAGTAAAGCTTTAACTTAGTTAAAGTCAGTATGGTGTTTATACCTAAGTGAGAAGAGAAGTTGTTGAATACCAAAAAACATTTAATGATTAATCATCTTTTATTACTCCTACAAAAGAGTTTCGAATATTTCTATTCAAGGCAGTTTGTTATGACTTAGAAAAGTAGGGAACACACAATCTTCATCAACCCTTTATACCTTTTTGCCAAACTGCAATTTAGTAAATATGGACATGCACATATAGAGCCTGAAACTGCTACTAGAATTTTAAATAAGTAAGTAGAGTTATCTTTCTTGGTGAGAGTAGAGGGTGCAACCATCAACTTTAGAGAATCTTCGGCCATCATGGCTTCCTTAGCAAGTGCCAATATTTTTGATGACAAGCCAAAAAGTCGACGACCGAAAGGTACCTATTGTTTTCTTACTGCAACTTTGTTTTTCATATCTTACATTCACACTGTTTTATTATATTACAATCAACTCTCGCAACTTAGTCCTAGTCTGTTCAGTAACTAATCCATATTTTAATTTCCATACTTGAACTTGAATCGTTCGTAATGTTTCGTTTTTTAATCCTGTTTGTTTTTATTTTATTTTTAGTGACGCAAATCTCATCCACTTTTTATAAAAAAATAAAAATAAAAACATTTAATGACAACCTTTTTCTTTTTTTTTCTTTAAATATAAATTTTAATGTTTCTTGATTTTGTAAATTGCTGTCGAGGTATTAAAGTTGATTTCTTCTGTATTTTTTTCTTTAGTTCAAAAAACCATTAATTACCAGATTTTTCAACAGTTATTTTTTCGGACATCAATGAAAAATAAATACAATAATTAAATATACTTTTTGTCTCGTAAATTAAAATTCAATGTAGCGTTACCTGGCCCTCTTTTAAGATCTCAATGTAGTGTTGATAAAAAAAAAATTGCAGAACTTGAAACTGATCCCCGGATTATTTAACTTTTGTTTTGGCTTTTCTTGGAACCGAGGGTGTGGCACTTTTTAGTGGGTTAAAAAAAGAACAAAACGGAAACAATATATTTCTGATATACACATAAAAAAAGGGGGCTTGGCTAAAACAAATCTAGTTTTCTTGCGGACGTCTGTTAAAATATAGGCCTCAATTGTTATTTTTACTTACAATTATTAAAAAAAAACATTTTTAGTTTTCAAGTTTTATGTAATTTTCACACGATGAATGAATGAAGAACGTTGAAGGCATGTGTATTCGATTAATTTTGACTTTAGTTTCGTCAAAGGCGATAAAAAGACAATCATATTTTTTTTTTTTAAAGGGAATTTTTCATTTAAATAATAATAAATCCGCCTATAAATTACTCTAGAGTCGGGGTGCTGAAGAAAGTAACATTTAATCAATCATTAAACAACCTTTTTATAAATTGATTCATTGCTAAAAAAAAAAACTGTTTTATCGTCATTCAACATTTCATTATTTAAATAACTTTGTAGAGTTTTTCTTAAAAAAAAAAAATCTGATCCAGCAGCATTTGTAAAAAAATAGAAATAAAAAATAATGATTAAATCTCTATATTGTTATTGTGAGTTTCAGTTTATGGGTTTGAGTTGCTTTTTTAAAACGCTAAGTTGCGAGTTCAATTCTTAGCCGCTCTAGTAACAAACTGATGCTCAGGCGATCTGTATTAAACCACAAAAAAAAAACAAAAAAAAAACTCTATAAGAACAAGACGGGATATTCCAACACTTGACCAACGCAACGCGAATAATCTTTGCATTTTAAATAAAGAATTTAATTCGAAATTCCCTGGAGGAAGGTTAGCAGGTTTGACAGACACCTGATGAAGGAGCATAACGGTCAGATCGTTCTGGTAATAAAATAAAAAAATGAGGATAATCGTCCAAATGTAAATAATTAAATTAGAATGAAAAGTTTGAAGATTATTTTAATTCTGAAAGGAAAGCCATTAAATAAAAATTCAAGATTGGCATCTTAAACAAAAAACTTTTAACATCATTAACTGGTTTTCTCTGTCTGTGTGTTTGTAAACGTATTTTTTAAAAAATCCATTTTAAAATTGTTGCAAAGATAGACAAGTGAATTTGAAGATGAAATATCGGTAATTCTCAGCTGTTGAAATTAAAAAAAAACTGCTGTAGTGTTCTGTGTTTCATTTTTTTCCCAGAATAAAAAAAAATTACCTTTTTCATTGATTGTCAATGCTACTGATGATGAGTTGCAGTAACTAAAGAAAAAAATGAATAATTACAAAACCTAATTTTTGGGAAAAGTATTTATAATGTATCACTTTTAAAAGTCAGTCCTACTAAAGTTTCTGAGAGTTAGAATCATAACCACTTAATATTTTTCATAACCAATTTTGTTTAAACCCTACCTTGTTTTCATTGCAAGATGATGCCTGTTTGCTTATAACTTTTTTTGTAAGACCTTGAAGGAGAGTGGCCTTAATCATAAAACTTAAAACTAAAATAAGTACCTTCAAAAATTTACTGAAACAGAACCTACCATGATAAAAAAAAAAAACTTGATAAAAACAAAGATCTATTGACTTTTTTTGTGACCAAAGGTGTGGCTGTTTTTAAGTTGAAAAAAAAAAAAGAAACAAAAACAATGCATTTCTGATATGTATAAAAATATATATATATATATATATATATACACACACACATAAAAATGGGTGTTTTCAGAGGCTTGACTAAAAATCTAGTCTTTTTTTTTTTTTTTTTTTTTTTAATGGGTGCAAAAAAAATTTTCATCAAAATTTTTGTTATTATTAAGAGGAAAGACCAAAGTATATTTTTTTAATTATTATTCTAAATATTTTAATCCTTTCGTTCATAATTTTGCTTAAAAATATTGTTTTTCTTGTGTAAGTGGGTGGGTCAAAGATTGGTATGGTAAATTAGAATTTTTTTTTGCAATAAAAAAAAACATATTGGAAATTCTTGTAAAAAATCAAATAATTGTCAAATTTTAATCAAATTTTCAGGACTTATTCACAAATAAATGGGAATTTAAAAAAAAAATTTTAATTCTTTTTTGCGTCTGTTAGTCACACTTAATTTATGAAATTCCAAGAAATGAAAATTCTGAGGTCTTCATAGTTATATTAGTTAAAAGCAGGACTTCTTTGAGAATTTAAACCATTAATTTGTTTTTGTCTAACGGAAACACCATTTACTGAAAATTTGCTCTGAATCATAAAAAAATGCAATAAACTACGACATTACTTAATTAGAAAAACTTTTGTTTTATAAATGAGATACATTAAGGACACAATTGTTTTCAGAAAAAGTTTTTTAGATATTATTAAATGAAAACTATATTTATTAATCATAAATGAAAACACTTAATACAGATCATCAAACACCAATATTTTTAAAAGAATTTTCAATTTTTTTTTTGTATCTAAACATGCTGTTTTTTGTAACATGGTCAACCATATGCAATATTATCAGAAAATAAGAGCAATAATTATAGTAAATTTAAAACCGATATTTCTACAATTAAATAAAACATTTGATTTTGGAGAATATTTTTCTAAAGTAAGTTAAAATTTTTGTCAAATAACATTAGAGCTGTCATCACATTGTTATACATCAACACAGCTACTGTCTGGTTAAACAATGCATTTCTGCAATATTTTAAACTTAATTTGTTTCCAATCAGATTAATTATGCTTTAAACAAATCAGTCAGTTAAGTGTTTGTTATGTTGTGTGTAACAAAAATAGTTGAGTAAATAATCACAAACAACGGAAATAAAGTAAATGAAATATATTACCGGAAAATAGTATGTACAACAGAGTTGTTAGTATAGTACAGGAACAATGGTTTAGTAAAATGTATCGTAGTAAGACGTAGAGTCTGTGTATAGCACACTTCCGGTTCGCTACCGGAAATACTCGACTGACTTGGTATCGAGCTGAACAGTCAACGCTAACACAATGCTCAGTGCGATGCAACAACCTCGAGGTCTTTCCCCTACCACTTTATGTAGTGATAGGACAGTCCATTATAAGAACAAAGGTGGAGAGTGCCCTAACAGTGTTATACATGATACGTGCTTGGGCAATTCTGTCTCTTTCAATCCATGACTGACTAGGCAAAAGATTTTTCCGCAGTAGGTTACTCTATCTTTCTGTGGTAAACTAGTTTCCATTTCTTTCTGCAGTAAACTGGTAGCTCTTAACACCCTTTCTCTTGTTACCCCTCAAAAACCCTGCTCAGCCTTCTATTCGCTCAAGCCCATCAAGTATGCTATGTATTGCTTTCCTCTGTCTCACTTTTCTTTCTATCTGCCCTATGAGTATCAGATTCTCCAAGCCCTCCTTCCCTACTACATGTCCCAGAAACTTCAGCTCTCATTTTCTGATGTTAAGTATCAGTTTCCTTCTTGTGTCCATCCTCTCAAAACCTCGTTATTGTTCACATTTTTGGTCTGTGGTATCCTCAGTATCCTTCTGTAGAACCACATTTCGGTTGCTTCAAGTCTTCCCTTCGTCCATATTGAAGGACGGACATTACATAACAATCAAGTACTCTCTTCTTTGTTTCCAGCAAAATTCTCTCAATACTCTACTCAGCTTCCAGAATGCATCCTTGGCCATGCCAATATGCCTTGATAAATTTAAATTGTTGACTTTTCTTGATTTTATCATCTCCAATTTGTAATTTGCATGTTGGTCTCGTCTTTTTGCTGACAATCATACATTGTTTTCTTGCAATTGTTGTTCGGTTCTTTTTTTTTCTTTTACTGCAGGAGTTAGTTTCCTTTCTGTGTCTGCTGTAATATCTTCATTCTCATATACATCTACTTTAATGATGGACCACAAGTTTTATATTGGATTAATATCTAAAGAGGATGGTGGCCATACCATTAATTTTGTGTCCTTGAAACCTTTTTTGGCAAGCTTTACAGAATATGAAGTCTTGCATGAATAGACTCTTTAAGCTTAAAGCTTCTTGATTATGACCTGTACAATTGAAAAACCCTTTCTGTCCAAGAACTTAGAACAATTTGCAACTGTTATCTTGATATCAACTTTGAATGGACTAATAATTTTGCTACTTACTATACTAGCATTAATGCATTACTTCACCTCTCCCCAGTTCTAAGTCATTGGCGGCTAACTACAACTTGTAGGTCACATCACGCCTGTGAATGCTTTTTAAAGAAAGTATGTCATGCATTATTCAATTTTTGTCTTATCAGTTTTTTTTTGTTTTGTTTTTTTCCCCCGGTTTTAGTTTATGTCTAATGAAAATGTGGATGTGCGTTGTGGTGCAGTGGATATAAACTCAGAACGACAAATTGGGGTGCCGAGTTTGTATTACAGTTGAATTCCTTGCATTCACTTACACACAAATACCCTTTGGAAAGGTATTGATCCATCTCTTCCCTCCAGTTATGGGTTAAATAACAGGACAAATTGGGTTCTATAGCCTTGGCTTGTAACCAGTCTACCACAGAAAGCAATGGCAACCTACTGCGGGATAATCTTCTGCCCAGTCAGTCATGTCTTTTTCGAGACATGATTCATCCAAAGCATACATCACATATAGCATGACTAATGGAAATAAATGACAAATCTACAATTTATTTAGTTCATAAAAAACTTCATGAAAAATAACAAAATATATAAAGACGACTATGTTACTAGGTCATTTCATATTAGCCAATGCAAATGAGGTCAGTGCATTCAGTTTACCCATTGATTCATAGGTTATGGTTTTCATCATTTCCAATGTATCAGTTATTGGTTACTGTTGTCAATGCTAAACAGTGTTTCTTGTATGTTAATTATTCAAGTATTTTTCTATATCACTAAACACAGTACTCTGAGGGAAAAAAAAAAGTTTGCCTATCCCTGTTCTAAGTTGTGATGGCTACCTACTTCCATAACAAGTTCCAAGGCCTAACCAATTGAGCTCTATATTCATGACTAAAAGTTACTGTTGAGAAATCAGTTTTCATGTACTATTTCAAATAACTTATATTTTTCTCTTGTAATATTTACTTAAAGGTGGGTGGATGTGTGGGTGGATGTGTGGGTGGTATTATGAATTCCAGTCGTGTTTGTTACATTCACTTATACCCAAATACTTTTGGGAAAAGTACAAATCTTTTATCCCCCTACCTCCCAAGCTTTGGTTTTAATTGTAGGACATGAATCTGGAAAAATCATTCTTTCAAAAATCGTTTATGCCTTATGCACTTGCGAAAAAGAAAATGTGTTCAGCTGTAAATAACCCACAAAGAGTTAATAAAAGAAAACAAATCAATCATTACACAAAGGTGTTAGTTTGATTTCATTCATGTCTTTAGCCAGTTTTTTTTTTTCTTCTATAGGACTAGGTCCTGGGCATGACGATAAACTGCATCTGGCAGCAAGGCCTCTGATTAGGAGGTTGTGAGAAGCATGGAACCACCTCTTAATTGCTGTTGTTCCCAGGTCCACCCTGACCCGGAGTGGTAGCACCTATTAGGATCCAAGCTATGGGTAAATAGTTAACCTCTAAACTGGGGTCAAAACACTATGAAAGTATAAAAAAATAATCTTATAGAAATATATACATAAAAATAGACTTTTATAGAAAAATATACATTTTTGAAGAAAAAATTTTTACCATAACACATTTTTGAAGGGAAAAATTATTCTCAGCAAAACATTTTTGAATACAAAACTGGAAGACATTTTCAGTTTTCTAAAATAAAAAGGAATAAAAACTTTTTGGCATTAAAAAACCCACAGAGGTTGATATGCCGTTAAACAAAACTCAAACTCAAACCAGCCTCAATGAAATGTGGATCCATGACACTTCCATCACTCCTACCACCAAAAACCATCTTAGAAGGAAGATTCTTAGTCTCAAACACTTTTGAAGAAAACATTATTACCAAACGCATTTTTGAAGAAAAAAAAAATTATTCTCAGCAAATCATTTTTGAATACAAAACTAGAAGACATTTTCAGTTTTCTAAAATAAAATAAAAAATTTTTTACAAATAAAAACAAAAAATTTTCATCAAAATCTGATTAAATCAATCTTCTCACTATAACTTAATATTTAAAAAACAAAACAAAAAAAAACACTTAAAATCCCATCTTCTTAGCATTAAATAACCCACAGAGGTTGATCTATAGGAGTAGCTAGGTTTGCCTATTATCCAGTTCTCACTATTCTCCAGTCCTTTTGAAGAGGATTAGAGGTTTATCCCTTGTTTGCCTTCCTTCTAAAGTTTACTTCAACTGTATGCTTTTAACGTCTCCGCCTAAACTCTGAAATTTTTTAATTTTTTTTTTTTGCGCTCTTGTTTACATTTGCAGTATTGGCTTCTTCAAACATTTTTGTGTTGGCCAATCAGACTTTTTTTTACTTAAGTCAGTTAAGTGCCATACATGATACACACTTGGGTGATCATGTCTCATGGATAATTTTTTATTAATTTATTTCTAAGCTTTCGGCTCACATGAGCCATCTTCAGAGAGGTCACCAAGATGGTAACACAATAACATCCACCATTAACATCCACCATCACCGACGATTTTATTTTGTGTTGACATTATTAAAAATTATCCAAATGTTGGAGAATTTTTGTCTTTATTTTCAACTGAAATTGAAGCCAAAATACGACGTTTAGAACGGCTCATGATTAAACATAATAGACATTCATTGTCTCTTATATTTAACAGTATATGTTTAGAAAATAGTGTATATGGATAGCTGGCAAAAACTTCCATGTCTACTAAAGATTGAATTTGTAACCATTTCTGAAACTGTTGCATTTTCAGTTTTCTGGTACCTTGTGAATGTAAAAAAATTTTTTCTCTTGCTATCTCTTTTTTTTTTTCGTTCACACACACACGCACATTGTCAAGATTTCAGTCAGTTAAGTGTCAGATGTAAAACATGCTCTGGCAATCATGTCTTGAAAGAGACATAACTAACTGAGCAGAAGATTGTCCCACAGTAGGTTGCCATTGCTTTCTGCTGTGGACTGGTTGTCAGCCGAGGTTATAGAACCCAATCTGTCTTGTTATTTAACTCATAACTGGAGGGAAGAGACGGATTAATAACCTTCCCACGAGTAATTGCGCGTAAGTGAATGCAATGAATTCAACTGGAATTCAAACGTGGTTCCCCGATTTCTCATTCCGAGCCGATAGCCACTGCACCACGAAGACTTAGAATTGATAACTTTCTCTGTATCTAAGTGGGCCTGTTTGGTGCTTTGTTTGTGCCCAGTCATACTACATGCAGCACCCAACTATAAGGACATACAAAATAATATTTTGCAAAAACTACTTAATAAAAAAATCTGTATCAAAAGTAAATGAATGAAATAAAAATTATGAAGAAATTTTTAGTGGCTGAAAAAATATAACCAATCAAAAACTGCTAAAATAATAAAAAAAATAATGGAAGTGAATTTGGCACAACATGAAAAAAAAAAAAAAGATCAAGTCCTAGCTTGCAATGGTGAAGTTAATTGGGCTTCAAAGGTTTGTTTATTTTAAGTTAGAAAATAAATCCGATTGTACCCGTTTGTCAACGTTAAGTACATCAATCATCTACTAGTTGCATTCTTTTATTGGGTCAATGCCAGTTGCTATCTGCTTTTCACTTGAACCCTGCGTATATTACGTGCATCTTGTCTTTTAAATTCCGGTTTAAGATCTGTGCCTTAAATTAGATCTTTCCTATATGTTTTCAGCTGTGCAATATAGAGAAGTGAAAATGACTCCACCAACAAGAGCTGTCACTTTCTCTTTTTTTAATCATTTCATCTTAAGAAAGGCAATAAAGCCACTAAAATTCAATGGATTACTGTGTGAGAGAGAATGAGAAAAAGAAATCCTTGTTAAGAAGAGATGACAATAAAAGAACAAGAATTATGAAGACAGAAGATAAGGATTGATATTGTATTTAAGCTTTTGAAAATCAGAGTTGACTGGAAAGCAAAAAGGTGGCAGAGAGTTGTGCAAGAGAAGAAACTGTTAGCATAGGACTCATGGTTACATTTAGCTATTTCAATTTTAAAATGAGACCTTGCCATCAGTCTAGTGTACTTAAATTCATGGAGTCTAGATAGTAAAGAGGAAATCTCATTAGAACAATTACCATAAAAATATTTAAAGAGAAAACACAAGATGCTACATTATGATGGTGGAAAGTGACTGCAGCTGAGATGCCAGGTCAGGACCAATAACATTGTAGATTCTCTTTGGAATTTATCTAGAAACTCTAAATGAATATCAGAAGCACCAGACCATATATGACAGTAATATTCAAAGCATGGATGAATGGTAGACTTCTAAATGTGTAAGATAGATTCTGGCGAGAAAAATTGTCTAGCACAACACAGGGCACCACCTTTCCTAGCAACAGACCAAGCAATTGATGCAATATAATCTTTCCAGCTCATGTCAATGAGAAACTCATATAACCAAACACTGAAATAAATATATATATATAAACGAAATAGTCTTTAAACAACCGACAATTTGAAATTATTTCTTTGAATATTAATTTTGATTGATACTCATATTTAAGTAGATATTCTGTTTATAATCAAACAGTATTATATATTTATTTCTACTGGCCTGATTAACAAAAATTTATCAGAAATAATCATGTATAAAAAAAAATTATGTATGTATGTATGCATGTATGTGTGTATATATATATATATATATATATATATATTTATTTATTTATTTATATTTAAGGTGACATCTATATATATATGCTCTTACGCGTGCTCTTTGATTATATGTTGCATATATATATGATTATGTATTAATATGTGTGTGTATTTGCCAAACTGATGTAATGATGTATTTTTCTTAAATTTTCTCTTAAGGGAGTAATCTTTATTTTTATTCTGTTTTTTTTTTTTTTTTTTTTTTTTTTTTTTTTTTTTTTTTTTTTTTTTTTGAGGCCTTTGTGAATTTCATTCATGTAAAATCTTCTGTATAATAAAGACAGAAGCTGATGATGATTCACCTGGATAGGCCTATACTTCCAGTTTACCATGTAAACGTATCTGCCTTAATTTTTTCTTAAATATATATATATCTATATATTTGTGTGTGGGATAACATGACAGAATATGTTATTAAAATGCAGGGGAGATCAGGCTTCTAATGTTTTCCCTTGTTTTGTGTGATAGTGTTCACTGGATATCTTTTAACAATTAAAAAATCAGAATTCTTTCTAACATGAGGCAACAGAATTAAAAATCCAAGATTACTCTTGCAAAATTACTTATTGCTACCATTGATGGTAATGTAAACTAGTGTTATGTATGTGTCAGGTGTCCCAAAAGTGATACTGCCATTGAGAAAATGTTAAAAAAAATATTAATTAATTCAATAAATAAATGTAAAAATTACATTTTCTCAATAGCAGTGTCACTTTTGGACCACCTGATACATACATAACACTAGTTTACATGTACCATCAATGGTAGCAATAAGTAATTTTGCAAGAGTAATCTTATATATATATATATATATATATATATATATAATGTTTTTATTTTACAAGAACCATATGTTTTCTTTGATGATACCAGTTCATCAGCAAAATATGTATATATTTATATATTTACCATTCAATCAGATTTTCATCCATTGTGACTCGAACAACACACCACTCAATAAGTTCAGTGCCTGACATATAGATGGTGCCACTAAAAAAAAAGACAAAAAAACATGATTTTTATGAAGTACTAACCTTCAAATGACATGTGACAAAATTTGGGCCCAATCGGATTATTAGTTTATAAATTACAGTTATTTAAGTGAAGCTACTGTTGCAAATTTTCAAAACCATGTAAAAATCTGAATTTCGTGGGTTGATAAAGCATTGGCTTCTGAGGGGGGGGGAAATACTGTTCAAGCAATGACTTGATAAGTGTTATTTGGACACTGCTCCGTTGGAAACAGCGGTTAAGAGATGGTATGCTGACTTTAAATGCATCGTACAGTCACAAATGCTGCTGAACAGTCAGGTCACCCAAAATCAGCAGTTGTTCTGGAAGACACCCAAAAAAAATCCACAAACTTGTTCTGGCCAATTGTAAATTGAAGTTGCATGTGATAGTAGAGGAGTTGAAGGCAGTGTAATTACCATTTTGCATGAACGTTTGTCAATGAGAAAGCTGTGTTCAAAGTGTGTGCCACGTTTGCTCACAATCAAAAACAGCAACGTATCAACGATTCAGAGCATTGTTTCAATGCAACAAGAAAGAGTTTTTGCATAAATGTGACAATGGATAAAACATGGATCTACCACTTCACTCCAGAGTCAAATTGGCAGTCAGCTAAGTAGGCAGCAGCAGATGAAAGACAAAGCGATCAAAGCCACAAAAATCAACAGGCAAGGATTTGGCCTTCGCATTTTGGGATGCGCAAGGTATTTTGTTCATCGATTACTTTGAGAAAAAAAGAACCATCAATAGGAAATATTATATAACATTATTGTATTTGAAGAAAGAAATCTCTAAAAAATGGCCACAAAAGAAGAAAAAATATTTCCCCAAAACAACGCACCATGTCACAAGTTGATTGCAACAATGGCAAAACTACATGAATTGCACTTCAAATTGCTTCTGCATTCACCCTATTTTCCAGATCTGGCTCTCAGCAACTAGTGACTGTTTGCAAACCTCAAAAGAATGCTCTAGGGAAAGAGATTTGGCTCCAATGAAGAAGTGATATCAGAAACTGAGGTGTATTTTGAGGCCAAAGACAAATCGTTCTACAAAAAAGGCATTGAATTGCTAGAGAAGCATTGGAATTGGTGTATCACCATAGAAGGAGACTATATTGATGAATAAAGTCAAGTTTTGCCTAAAAGTTGTTTTTTTTATTAGTTAGGCTCAGGATTTATTGAGTGATGTTTTATATAAGAGATTTTAGGATTATTTTAAGTATATGTTTTTCATTTGAGTTCACTTTTTTATTTTTTTAAATTTTTTTTTTAACCAAAAATAACTGGATTAACATTGATATCCTTTTCATATCCAATAAACAATGGCTTATGTATAATGATTTTATTTATTTGTGTATTATTTATAGATTTTCAGCTTTATCAGTTTGAACTTGACTTTTAGTTTTTTACTTGTCCAACTTTTCATAGATATCAAGTCTACTTATTCTCCTCTCATTTCTCTCACATCCTCTTGTGTGTGTGTGTGTTTTTATATATACACACACTCTCATACACATTGGTCATTTAAGTACACATGAAAAAAATCGTGGTTTTTGCAAATTTTTAATCAGATAATGACATAGCATCAACTTAATGGTTATGGTGAATTGCTGAATTTTATATCTTGCATTAATATAGAAAAAAAATTATTTAACAGAATCTGAACACACACGATTGTTGGATGAGTGTTTCTGAGTTCTTCAGAAACTGCCTTCCTGTATATCCATCTCTAGGGTTTAGAGAATGGTCAGAAAAAGACAAGGATTATGCACAGTGAAGCCACTTGTCACAGATTGACCTTGAATTCTGTTGCACATACACATTGAGGTATAATGTTCTTGCTCAATTATGTTGTTTATGGCAGCGATTGGAAGAAACGTGTGTATAGTGTAGGCATCTCACTATGCCACAGAAGTTCCGTCAGTGTTGGCATTTTTTGGCCATATACAGCATTCCCACTTTGACTTTTTTCTTAACTCAAAATCCTTATTGAAAGGAACAAGAATTCAAGACATTGAGGAAATTCCAAAAAATGCCCCAATCAACTGCTCGCAATCCCAAAAAGAAGTTCCAGAAATGCTTCCATCTCTGGTAATAATACTGGACAAAGCAGTCTATGGTTTCAGAAGGAAACTACTTTGAAAGATATTAAATGCTAAATTGATGTTTTTTTTTTTTATACTTTTTGATCAGACCACATATGTGCACATGATATCTATCTATCTATCTATCTATATATATATATATATATAGTTGTAATGATGCTTAGTGCCAAAAAAAAAAAAATTATTTACTGGTAGAAAGAGCTTTTAGGCAAGCAGATTTTTTGTCATAAAGTGCTTGATATCAAGATAAGGATAGAGCATTAATATAATTAATGTTGGAAAGTTTGTCATTTAGCTGAGCAGTTTATTTCACTTATGCTGACTTTGAAGTTTTGTGAAGCCATTATTGTAATGTCTTCACTCTTCAGGGTTTTTTCAGGAGAAAAAAACACAGTGAAGAGTGAAGGCATCACAATAATGCCTTCATTTTATATATTATTTGTGTATTAAGGCAGCAAATTTTCTTTTAGGTATATCAGATTAAATAATTAGTAAACATTATGTCTGCTGTAACACCAAATGAACATTGAAAAGTGGCATTATCAAAGGTATTATTAGTTCATTTGTTGATGGCCACTTGTCAGTTAGGACACCACGCTGTATGTGTTATTGTTTTTCACCAATAAAAACAAAAGGAAGCATTTTAAAAAAGAACAAGCAAATCCAAAAATGGATCTAAGACATTGGGATTTTTATTCTCTCTGTCAGGCTGGAGAGATGACGTGGCATTCCGCAGTATAATTCTCCAACACGACACCACGCATTGCCCTTGACAAACAGGCAGGGCTCTCTCTCTGGGCTAGTCTGCTGCTTCAAAGCTAGTACCCCCCATGGAGGAGACCCTGATCTTACTCAACCGCTCGCTTGAATGGTTGTCTCCTGACTCATATAAAATGAAGGTATATTTATATTAAAGGTACCTGTAAACTGATCCGTGTTAACCCCCGTTCTAACAATAGTCATAAAACCTTTGAATCTGATACATGTAATATAAACTTGGTGAGCTTTGGTACTGGAATCATATTTATTTGTTGTCTAAATAAAACTATGGTCTTTTTGGCTTTGATGTCTTCTTATCCCACACATATATTATTAAACAGGTGAAGAGGCTCATCCCTTGTTTCCTGTTTTCTCTTTTTCAATCTTCTCACTTTTTTTTTTTTTTTTTCAATTGGAGTAGATAGACTAAACTATCGCCTGGTTCACACTCCACCCACGTCTATTGAACAGGTGAAGAGGCTCATCCCTTGTTTCCTGCTTAGGATGCAGTTTCCGGTTTTCTCTTTTCCAATCTTTTCACTCCTATGTAGCCTCCTGCACATCAGTGGCGTTACCACCTTGCTCGGGGTGATATGATTAAAAAAAATAAATAAATAAATAAATAAATATATACGTGCATACGCCTATGTGCAACCATGGACACACACATACAAACACACAAGCTTAATGTAACTATCATTGTTTTAACAATTTAACAAATTGACCTTTGAATCTGATACATGTAATTTAAACTTGGTTAGCTTTGGTACTAGAATCATATTTATTTGTTGTCTAAATAAAAAACAGTCTTTTTGACCTTTCTGTCTTCTTATCGCACACATATATATACATACACCCATGTGCAACTGCACAGTGCCACACTGCTTTTTTTTTTTTAAATCCGTTTGTACTCATGGATAATCTTTCGTGTATTATAATTGAAAGATGTAAGAAATGCACTTTAACTTTTACAGTTGATTTTATCATCCATTTCTCGATGTTCCTAAGTACATTCAATCTCTTTCTGAGATCATCAACAGGGGTGTAAGTTGTGATAACAAAAAATAACTGCAAAACTGTGTAGCTAAACATTACTGTAAATTTTTCTTTTTGCTTTGAATGTAATGGTTGACATTTATACTTAGCATTCATTAAAACATGAAAATTATCAACTATAGAATTTTTTTATGTTGTAATGTCATGGTCATGCACATATTAAAGCATTGAAAAAACTGTTGTTTTTATAAACATTTTAGAACATTACTACATTATTCATAGCTGATTCTATTGACAGCTTAGGTTTTTAATGAATATTGTCTTTATCTGAAATTTGCATTTGTTTTCTTAGTGTAGGATAGTTGTGTTATCGATCATTATTTTTTATATTGTGAATGTAGACAGGAATGTTGTTGTAGATGTCTAAAAATGGGCGAATGGTTAGACATGTGTAATGTAAGATGTCTTGTTGGTATAGTTGTTGTAAATGCAACATATATATTTGTTTCGTGTCAAGGAAGATTTGATTTGATATATAATGTTGGTTTTACATGATACATCAGTTGGTGTGGAGAAATTATTGCAGATAATTAAATTAGTAGTATTGTATTTTTTATATATTAGTTTAATTTTTTATTAGGATCCACTGGAGATTTTATTTATAAATATATATATATATATATATACACATACATACACAATGATTAAGGAATCAATGCCAAGCTACTTGGCTTTCAACCGAAGTATTGTCAAGCACGACCTGACGATAACTCACAGCTGAAACCCAGGTAGCATTGATTCCTAAATTATTGAGTATATATTTTCACTCTACTTTCTTCTAATTAAAGTTTGTATTGAGCACTTTTTTATTGTTTCATACCTTTAGGAGTGATTGTTTACTGTCTTTCTCTCTATTAATTTTGTTATATAATACTGCTGTCACATATGGTCAGGCTTCCCCTGCTGTTCATCTCAGTGTTCTCGACAGGCTCCAAAGAAGAATCAGTAATGTGATAGGTACCAACTTGGCGGCTCGACTCCAGCCACTTTCTCACCGACGGGATGTGGCTTCTCTCTGTCTGTTCTATAAATATTTTCATGGCTTCTGCTACAACAGACTTAAGTCCATGGTGCCCCTGCCACATGAGTTTACTTGTGCAACCAGACTGGCAACTGGGTCCCACCCATTCGCAGTTAGATCAGCCAGATGCAGCCAACAATTCTACTCCAGCAGCTTCTTTTCTCACACTTCCCGCCCATGGAACTCTCTTCCATATACTTGCTTTCCTGACAGCTACAACCAGGAATTTAAATGCAATGTCAATACCCATCTCTTAACCACTTGACTCCAGTTCTTTCTACATCACCCTGTATATCGTTTTCTTTCTCTCTACCTTTGCAACTGTCATCATACCTGTATTCTCGTCCTTCTCTTGCTCCTTTATCTGACACCCCCTATAAGTGTTTTGTCTTTCTCTTCACTCTTCTCCTATCTAATCCTTTTTTCTTATGTAGCCCCCTGTGCATCAGTTGCATTACCGCCTTGCTTGAGGTGAAACAATTAAAAAAAAAAAAATTTATATTCCAATTTCTTTGTTAATAGAGTATAAATTATTTCATTCATCATCCAATCTTTTCTCAAATGTATTTAAAATTTCATCGTTAATTTCCAGTATTTGTGTCTGGAAAGAATAAGAAATGCTACTCTGTTTTCTTTTTTTTTTTTTTTCTTTTTTGTTTTTTTGTTCATTTATTTTATTATTTTTTTCCCCCCAGATACCAAATTTAAACAGCAACGCCTGCCGGCATGGCAACCCATCCTAACAGCAGGAACTGTCCTGCCTGCGTTCTTTGCTATTGGGGTCTCATTTATTCCTCTTGGGGTTGTCTTGCTTCTCACCTCTGATCATGTAAGTAAATACTTCTTTTTTTTTTTTTTTTCATTTTAGCTGTTGATATTTCTTCTCACCAAGAAGAATAGAAACATTATCTAATATTAGGAAAATATGGTAAGACCCTACTGTCTATTGGAACTTAAAAGTTCTGCATCAGAAATAAAAAAAAAAAAAAGGGGGAAAACGTAAGAAAAGTGTCTGAAATGCAAGGTGGTTTACTTGAATTTTTTCCCTTGCCTCTTGAATAAATGGGATGAGTAACAAATATGAGGAGGTGTCTTTCAATTAAAAAGAAAAAACCTAGAGAAGCATTCATATGAAGTGTGGGAAGATGTCTCTTAATTTTCGGAGTTGTAAGCATCATACCTTCTCATCTATTCAAGACATAAAAGTGCAAGTGAGACGAAGTAAGATTTACAAATTCAAGGTCTGATTTGTCAGAAATTGGGATTTTTCTCTCTCTCTCCGTTTTTTCTTTCTTTCTCTCCGTTTTTTCTTTCTCTCTCTCCGTTTTTTCTTTCTCTCTCTCCGTTTTTTCTTTCTCTCTCTCCGTTTTTTCTTTCTCTCTCTCCGTTTTTTCTTTCTCTCTCTCCGTTTTTTCTTTCTCTCTCTCCGTTTTTTCTTTCTCTCTCTCCGTTTTTTCTTTCTCTCTCTCCGTTTTTTCTTTCTCTCTCTCCGTTTTACTCTTATGTAAAAAAAAAAAAAAAAGTGTATGCAATCTAAGGGAGGTAATTTAACATTTGATCGAAAATTTTCAACAATACCTGCAATGCAGAATCTACTCAATATGATCATTATATTGCTTTCAGTCAGTTGCCATACATAGATCAGGGTGTCATAAAATGGCATATACTTTTTTGTTTAACCTACTACATATTATTCACAAATATTCTTCCTACTTATATATAGTGTGTGTGATGTATGATTTATCATCTAAATTATATATAGTGTGTGTGATGTATGATTTATCATCTAAATTATATATAGTGCGTGTGATGTATGATTTATCATCTAAATTATATATAGTGCGTGTGATGTATGATTTATCATCTAAATTATATATAGTGCGTGTGATGTATGATTTATCATCTAAATTATATATAGTGCGTGTGATGTATGATTTATCATCTAAATTATATATAGTGCGTGTGATGTATGATTTATCATCTAAATTATATATAGTGCGTGTGATGTATGATTTATCATCTAAATTATATATAGTGCGTGTGATGTATGATTTATCATCTAAATTATATATAGTGCGTGTGATGTATGATTTATCATCTAAATTATGCAAAAATGAAAATAACATTGACATCTCATTTTAACAGATATATTTACTAAAATTACATGAAAAAAATCTTGAAATACTAAAGAGTAAATTCATTCAATAAAATGGCCATTGGTTTCAGCCATAGCCTCCAGAGGATTTTGAAATTTCCTACTTCTCTTCTTGATGATCTCCTCGTTTAATGGTGCCATAATCCTTGTCTTCAGTTCATCTATGGTGTACAGGAAGTTTTATAGCTCTCTGAATTAAATGCATCCCACACTTAATAATCAAGGGGGTTGCAGTCTGGGGAGTTAAGTGGTCAAATGTAAGAGGTAATTGTCTGACACCCATGACTAGGTTCTGCTTGTGTTACATGGTGTAGAATCTTGTTGTCAGATGGTTCAAACTGGTGATCGGAGCAACGTTTATAAAAAAGACAGCAACAAATAACCTAAATAAAATATCCACTGGACCATTAACGTCCTTAAGGACACATGGCACAGTGGATAGAGATGTTGGTTAGTTCCAGTGACTTGACCCAAAGAGTTGTGAGTTCAATACCAGGCTACAGCAGTGTTGAACAAGTAACTTAGAGATTCCGGTTAGAGGGAAATAACTCATGACTACCAAAAGAGGCTTTGCACAAGGAATGAGAATGATACACCCCAGTGATTGTAATAAAGGGCTTGGTTTGAAATTCCTAGTACTTGAAGAAGGCCAGAGCATACAACGTCCAAAACGTCATACAAATGGCAACAAAGATTAAGACAATAGTTCGAATAATGTAAATAGTGTAAATACTACCTTGTCTCAGAAATATAGACAAAAATAACGGGATTTATTAAATATATAAAAATCCATATGCTTTTTTTAAACTACTTTATTTGATGACATATAAACCACTACCTTCAGTTTTTTTTTGTTTTTTTTTTGTGTGTGTGTGGAGTAATGGTTAGTGTGGATTTAGTCTGGCTGGCCATTAAAACTGAGTAGTGAGTTCAATCCTCATTGGTTGTCCCTATAAAAAATTAATTGATAAATAATTCAACAAGGATTAAAATGGTGGTTGAGTCACTTTTATTTTCATTGGTGCTGCTGTTAAGTCTTTGATTCCAGAAAAAAAAACCTTTGAATGTTGATTTCTCAAGAGAAGTAAGCCCTCCCCATCTCAAAGATTAACACAACACCATCTTTTTCTCCTAGTTTCTCCCTGTTTGGCCTTGTTTCTAACTAAGCTGATCTATTACTCAGTTTTTAAATGTTGTTTCAAAACATTTCTTGAGCAACTTAATGCATTGATAGAACAATAATGAAGAATGTGCTGAAAATTCTTGGGCCTGATCGGTTTCCTAAAATCTAACCAAATGACCACATCAGATTTTTTTCTTTTCTTTTCTTACCTCCACATTGGCAATATTTCTAATGAATGCTACATTTGGCTTTTCAAAATAATATTTCAAATTTGATTTGTCTGTTTATCATGTTCTATTTCTGCTTGTTTTATTGAACATAAATGATGCAAAAGTGTTTGTAAAGAAGAAAAGTCCTGATGTTTCTCGATTATTTTTGCATTTCAGGTCAAAGAAGTGACGGCTGATTACACACATTGTAGAAATGAAAATAATAAAACCTGTCTAGAGGTCATTGCAAAAAATACCATGGCTAATTGCACTTGTAAAATTGCTATAAACCTTACAGAATCTTTCAAGGTAAAAATCTTTTTTTTCTTACTTTCATTTCACTTTTACCGATTCATTTAACCTATATTCTCTTGACATCAGTTTGTACTGAAGTCCTTCACCCTCTCCTACTTCCTATCTAATCCATAATTATAGACTGTAATTTCTGAAAGTGGAAAGTTTTCCAAGCTTTCATTTGAAATTAAGAAAATAGGAACTTTAAGTAAAATGGTCCCAATATCCAGAAAATGAAGGAATGAGTTTAAACATGCCAGGAGCGTGCACACACCCAGGGTTTTGCAGATAAATGTAGACAAATACTAAAATAAAGATAGTACAAAAATATAATTTGAATGCAATATTTATTACTACAAAACTATTTCACTTAATATGGCTCTCTCTCTCTCTCTCTCCTTTTTTTTCTTTTTCATATCACCCAAGAAGGGCATTTTACTGCCACTGTTTTGCAGGGGGTTACATAAGAGGAAAGTTATAGGTGACAGGTTATAGGGGGTGTCAGGAAGTGGGTAAGAAAAGAAATGAGAATACTGATGAGAGTGGAGTGGACAGAAAAAGGAGCATGAGAGAGAGGATGCAGGTTAGTGAGATAGGAGATGACTATTGACTTTACATTTAAATTTTTGAAGATTGTAGCTGTTAGGGAAGCAAGTAAACAGAAGGGAATTCCACAGGTGGGAAGTGCGAGAAAAGAAGCTGATGGAGTAGAATTTGCAATTACAATTTATTGGTTTCACAGTAAAAGGGTGAGACCTAATTGCTACTCTTGTGGCTCGAGTAAATTCATATATAGGGGGCACCAGTGAGCTAAGTTCATCGGAGCATAAGCCATGGAAGTATTTGTAGAAGAGACACAGGGAAGCCACATTGCGCTGGTGAGAAAGTGACTATCTTTTGGGCAATTACTGTCTCCACATGAGGGCCGATACAATTTTCATCAAGCTCCCACAACCTCTGCTCTTGATGTTACATGTCTCATGCATGATGCAGATCTTCAAAGTGTTGACACTCGAGCGTGATGAATCGTTGATTCTTGCTTGAAGTACACTCACAAAAAATAATTGAGATGGTTGAGATCTGTACTATTACTGTGCCAGATATCTGGCTCTCACAAAAAATGTTACCTTCTCAGCAAGGAAAGCTTGTGTTGCTTTTGAGCCAAGGAAAAGTGCAAGTACCATGTTGTATCAAACCCAAACTTCTTCTCCATCAAAGGTAGCAGAGAATTCTTCTCGATTCTCCTTTGTGCCAATCTTCAAACCAGCCTTGTGTCCTGGGCATGACGGTAAACTGCATCCAGCAGCAAGACCTCTGATTAGGAGGTGGTGAGGAGTATGGAACCACCTCTTAATTGCTGTTGTTCCCAGGTCCACCTTGACCAGGAGTAGTAGCATGTTACGGTCCCAGCTATAGGCAAATAGTTAAACCACCCCCCAAAAAAAACTGGGGTCAAAACACTATGAAAGTATAAAAATAATCTTATAGAAATATATACATAAAAATAGACTTTTTTAGAAAAATATACATTTTTGAATGAAAAATTATTACCGTAACTCATTTTTGAAGGGAAAAACTATTCTTGGCAAAACATTTTCAGTTTTCTAAAATAAAAAGGAATAAAAACTTTTTGGCATTAAATAACCCACATAGGTTGATATGCTGTTAAACAAAACTCAAACTCAAACCAGCCTCAATGAAGTGTGGATCCATGACACTTCCATCACTCCTGCCACCAAAAACCATCATAGAAGGAAGATTCTTAGTCTCAGACACAGGTGGAATGTCAGAAAGGTTGTGTGCAATCAACTGAGAATTTCTACAGTTCACCTCAGTGTCCACAGTGAATTTCTTTTTGTCAACAAACACAAGAACTTTTCCTGCACCTTGATGTTTGATGAATGAGAGAAGCTTTGAGCATTTCTTGGCTCCGATTGCTTTTATCTTGGCTGTTAAGAGGTGATGGCGTCATTAAACATAGCCGGTCATGCTAAGGTTCTTGTTCAGTTCTTGACACTGTGGAAGGGGACACACTGTGTTTCTGTGCAAGCATTGTCATGGATGTGAATGGGTTGTCTTTGATTGAGCATTCGAGGCCAACGAGAAACCTTGGCTTCCATTTGGAATCACTGCGAGTCTTGTGTTCTTTCCTACAAACTTTGCCCTCTTATTGAAATTGTTTAAACATGCAACTGTTGCTTTTGGAAGTTTTGTCAACTTAACACTGTTGTTGGCAGTGTGCTTGGCGAGTGCTAAAATTATAAGAGCGGAACAATTCTGTTGTGCCATGACTTCCTCCTGTTGAATATGTTCAGCGTTTGTCCAAGAAGAAAGATTAGATGTTTAGACAATGTTTTGTCAGAAAATAAATTAGTAAGACAACAAAATTGTCTGTTTAAAATAAGTCTCAGTTTATCTGCAAAACTCTGTGTGTGTGCCAATGATATATAAATTTTTATATATCTAGAACAATTTTGAAGGAAAGATGTATGACAAAGTGGAAACATTTTTTGTGACCCGTTTCACCCTTTAGGACTTCATTGGCCTATGTTTCTTTATATTGGTGCGACTGCATGTGTCGATGAATGAGAGACACTGGGAATTCAATTTAAATTTTTTTTTTTTTATAATCTAGTAAATTTAATTTAGATTCTTTTTGGTTGTGTTTCCATCACTCTTTTTTTTTTATAGTTAAATATTGTGCGTTGTGATAATAAAAGATCTGTTAAGAATGGGGGGGGTGTAAGAATCTGGAGGCAGATTTACTGTGGATGAACAAGCAATCCAAGCACTTTCTAAACATATTTATTACGGTTTTTCCTACTTTGTGGGGAGCACTGTCTATTACCAAATTAATGGAGTATGTTGGCCATTTTGTGGGTTTTAAGGAGACTGTAACGTTTCGGTATTTGAGGGTGATACTTTATTAGTGTATAACATCATTTTTAATTGGTCCTGGACATGATGGTAAACTGCATCCAGCAGCAAGGCCTCTGATTAGGAGGTGGTGAGGAGCATGGAACCACCTCTTAATTGCTGTTGTTCCCAGGTCCAGCCTGATCTGGAGTGGTAGCACCTGTTAGGGTCCCAGCTATGGGCAAATAGTTAAACCCCAAACTGGGGTCAACACACTATGAAAGTATCAAAGTAGACTTTTATAGAAATATACACATAAAAATAGACTTTTATAGAAAAATATGTATTTTTGAAGGAAAAATATTACCAACAATAAATAAAGAAAAAATTACTACCATAACACTTTTTTTTTTTTCTGAAGGAAAAATTATTCTCAGCAAAACATTTTTGAATACAAAACTAGAAAACATTTTTAGTTTTCTAAACTTATTTATAAATGGAACTTTGTTTGTGTGTGTGTGTGTCAGTGACCTATAGACTCCGAAAAGGCTGAACCGATTTTCTTGAAAATTTACACAGTTGTACTATAAGTGTTTGCGAGTGTTCTTAGCTAGGTTTTGTGTCGAGGTACCTCCGATAAATATCGAAAATCGATAATCGAAAAAATCGGGTTATAGAAGGGGTGGTCCGATTTTAATCAAATTTGATACACTCATAGACAAAGACATAAGAAACGATATTCATAAGTTTCAAGGTTGCAGTTCTTACAATAGTCCAGAAAATCAATTATATATATATGTGTAAAAGGCAAGATGTTTGTGTGTGTGTCTGTTTATCTGCCTGTATGTCTGTATTTTTCAGCCCTTTTATTTTAGTTTTTGCTTCGGGTTTGGTTCTAAGTAGGTATAATTGTAGTTCTTAGTCTCAGCCATGATACCATTTACTCAGAGGACTTATTTAGCCTTCAAAATTCAGTTTACGACGAAAAAACTTATTTGATATCGATACCAGGAAATCAAAATTTTACTTACATCCATTCATTTTTCTTTCATTCTACGGTTTTGCTTTAACTGGAAACAACTATTGCTTTTTAGTCTTTCGTGCCAACGTCCAAAGAATCTGAGCTCTAGGACTATGGATTAGTTTTAAGGCTTTCGTTACACCTGAGCAATGCCAGGCTATACTGCTAGTTTAAAATAAAAGAGAATAAAAACAATAAATTCTCATCAAAATCTGACTGAATCAACCTTCTCACTATAACATTAAACAAAAATACCTTAAAATTCTACCTTTTCTGGCATTAAATAACCCACAGAGGTTGATATGCCGTTAAACAAAACTCACTCATTTTTAATTAGTTTCTTAATCTTGTTAAATTTTTTTTTTTTTCCAGTAATCATTTTCTGTTATATTTTGTTCATTTGTTTTCATATCACAAAAATTAGTGAATTGATTAGTAACAATCTCACCTCCCTTGTCTGAGCAGGTAATATAGATTTCTTTATTTTTTTGCTAGTGATTTATTAAAATCTCAAAAATTGACCATATTTTAATTTCATGAAAAATTTGTTTTCTATTTCAGTAAAAAAAAAAAACTTGCTGAGATATAATAAGGGAATTTAGTTTTTGTACTTTAATATTTCCAATGGGAAAGGTCTTGTTTACTGAATGCTTTGACTTGATCATAGTTAGGTATGAACCATTAATAGATCTTTGCGTAATATCCTACTTGCGGGAGTGGATAGAAAAATGTATTATTATATTTTTTTTTTTTTTAATCATATCACCCCGAGCAAGGCGGTAATGCCACTGATGTGCAGGGGGCTACGTAATAGTGAAAAGATTGGAAAAGAGAAAGCCGGAAACCACATCCTAAACAGGGAACAAGGGATGAGCCTCTTAACCTGTTCAATAGACGTGGGTGGAGTGTGAACCGGGCGATAGATACTCAGACTTGTGCAGCTTTCATTTCATTATCTCTTTTTCTTTTTTCTTTTTTGATTTTCCTTTTTAGATTTTTTTTTTTATTGTACTTTAAATGTTGACTTGAATAATAACAACTTTTTTTTGTTGTTTTTCTCCAGCAACCAGTGTATCTCTATTATGGCCTGACAAATTTTTATCAGAATCACCGTCGTTACGTGAGATCCCGTGATGACAAACAGCTGAAAGGTGATGAGTTTGCTCCAAGCAAACTGGCTAAAGAATGTGAACCTTTCCGCTGGACAAACACGAGTGGCGAGGTTGGTTATGCTCCATGTGGTGCTATTGCTAATAGTTTGTTTAATGGTGAGTTTTACTCTTGACAGAGTTGGTTTCATAGCCAGGTCTCTTTTTATTTGACCTTTTCATTATGTTCTCTTAAAATATATACATATATATATTATTTTTTTTTATAATCATATTGCCCCAAGTAAGGCATTTTACTGCCACTGTTGTGCAGGGGGTTACATAGGAGGAAAGTTATGAGAAAGAGTGACAGGTTATAAGGGGTGTCAGGAAGTGAGTAAGGGAAGGATGAGAATACTGATGAGTGTGGAGTGGACGGAAAAAAGAGGCATGAGAGAGAGAGTGGGGGGTGCAAGTTAGTGAGATAGGAGATGACTATTAACTTTACATTTAAACTCCTGGAGATTGTAGCTGTTGAGGAAGCAAGTAACTGGAAGGGAATTCCACAAGTGGGAAGTGCAAGAAAAAAAGCTGCTAGAGTAGAATTTGCATTTACATTTTATTGGTTTCACAGTAAAAGGATGGGACCTAGTTGCTAATCTTGTGGCTCAAGTAAATTCATTTATAGGGGTCACCAGTGAGTTAAGTTCATTAAAGCAGAAGCAGTAAAAGTATATATATATATATATATATATATACACAACACTATATATATACAACACTATATATATACAACGTGACAGAGTCTCCATGGGTTCAGTGCTTGGTCCGACTTTTAGTAATTTCTACATGTCTAACCTTGAAAATACTACCTTTACAAAATTTACAAAACCATCAATATATCTACGATATGTTGATGATATCCTACTATTAATTAAAAATACTGATGAAATCTTACAACTTCAAAAACAGTTTCAAAATAACTCAGTTTTAAAATTTACTTATGAACTTAGCAAAGATAACAAAATTCCTTTTCTTGATATATTAATTAACACTGACAACAATAAATTTACTATCTCACCGTATCAAAAACCCACTAATAAAAATCCCTCCACACTCAATTATATTAGTGAATGCCCCCACTATTACAAAATAGCCATTATAAAAAATCTATTATATCGTGCAAAATTCAATTCATCTACAAATCAGATCTTCCACAGTGAACTAAAAAACATAAAACAGACACTCATCAATAATAATTTTCCCAACTACATAGTTGATGAACAAATACATTATTTTCTTAAAAAGCTTAACATGAAAAAAACAACACATGATACTAACCCAACCAATTTTAAACATATCACTCTCTTATATCATAGCCAGATGCACTCCAACTACCAACTAGATGAAAACATCCTAAAAAAAACTCATAAATACTAATATTTCTCCGACAGACTCTAACAAAAGAATTAAGTTTATTATATATTACACTAAATCCACTACATCTAATTCAGTTGTCTGCAACGACTCTTCCCCCACCGTTAGTGATTTGCAAAAAACCAATGTAGTATATAAATTCATATGTCCATTTAGAGAATGTATCTCTAACAACCTCAATAATATCTACATTGGCCACACCACAAATTCGCTCTCACGGCGTCTGACGTTGCACTTAAATGAAAATTCAAATATATTCCGTCATTTAGAACAACACGGTTATCAATGCACACTTCTGAGAAAAACGCTTGTTGATAACACGTACATACTCAAACAAGAAAATAATAAGCAGAAACTAAAAATCCTCGAAGCACTCTACATTAAACAATTTAAACCTGGTTTGAATACAATCAATTTCGATATTTCCAATAACGTACTCAAATGTCTGTAATCAGACCAGGGACCACAACACCACTATTTTGTCACTGTCTTCGGCCATCCGCCACGGCAGGGATGGACTTATATTTTCAATTCAATTCTCTTTATTGTTAATAGTTTAAATGTTCTATGTTTAATGTGTGTTAATATTTACTCTTTGATAATGGCTTATGTGAGCCGAAAGCTTAGACCTGATAAAAAATTCAACAAATACTGTGATTTTTTGTTGTCTTTCAACGACATCACCATCAAGTATATCAGACGGTATGAACGGATCCTACACAAAATTAATAGACAAAACTTGTTTATATTATTCAATGAAACCTGCATTAATATATATATATATATATATATATATATATATATATATATATATGAGAGAGAGTCATCTGCAGACATATCTGTTTTGCTGTATCCCAGCTCATCAGTACGGTTAGACATTCAATTGCATCTAGCCAAGATCGAAACCCGACTAAACTGACATCAGTTGGTGATTCTACCTCTGAGTTATGGTTGCTCGGTAGAGGAAGCGGACTTTAGCGTGTTGTATACAATGTAAACACGTGCCAGAAGTCGAGAGTATTCAAATTCATTACCGAATAAATGATGCATAGATGCATGAGTAGCTACTGTTTTTATAATGTATACCATTCCTCCATATTGCTCATTTGGGATGTGAAAGCGTAAATAGTCATCCATAGACAGATCTGTTTCTCTGCATCACAGCTCATCAGTACGGTTACACATCTGATTGCTTCTAGCTAGGATTGAAACCCAACCAAATTGGCATCAGTCGGCGATTCTACCTCTGAGCTATATATATATATATATATATATATATATTGTAATTTTGTTATTTTTTCATTTTTTTTTTTAATCATATCACCCCAAGCAAGGCGATAATGCCACTGATGCACAGGGGGCTACGTAAGAGTAAAAAGATTAAAAAAGAGAAAGCCGGAAACCGCATCCTAAACAGGAAACAAGGGCTGAGCCTCTTCACCTGTTCAATAGACGTGGGTTATTTCAATGGTTTATAAAAGCATAATATCACTACACAAAATATTTTCATGTTTCCTATGTATCATATCCAGACAAAATTTAAGTGCCGTGCCATGCCATGACATCAGGCAACTGTTTCCTTTTGCGACCCAAATCTTCAACTTTTATGTTAAACCTAATTCTCATTTTTGATTGAACAATATTGGCACACCTTATTATAATAATAGCATACTTCAACTTAATGCACACAAGCCAAAGATGACAGGAATTTTAAATTTAAAGATCATTTTTTATATGTGCTTTGGGTATATAATCTAGCCAATTTCATTTAGATAATTTTTTTCAATCACATTTGTATTCCAAATTGTGATAATGAAGATCTGCTATCATTATCTTATATATATATATATATATGAAATGAATTGTTTGAACATTATTTGTTATCGATACTTGTATTTAAGTAGATATTCTGTTTTTAATGAAACAGTATTATATATTTATTTCTACCGGCCTGATTATTTATGATAAATTTTTATTACGAAAATGTGTACCATTTGTTGACATTACGATACATTTCAGAGCAGATATGTTTGTTTACGATGGATAGAAAATTGTGTTATATAGGCTTGATAAAAACCTCGTTTAGACTGGAGGCTATTTTGTGGTCGAGAGGTCTAAGACGTTACCAGATCAAATGGTAGCTTCCCCTATATAGATAGGGGTTGCAGGTTCGAATCCTGCCGAATGGCACACATTTTCGTAATAAAAATTTATCATAAATAATCAGGCCAGTAGATATAAATATATAATACTGTTTCATTAAAAACAGAATATCTACTTAAATATGAGTATCGATAAAAAAATAATGTTCAAACAATTCATTTCAAATTGTCGGTTGCTTATAACCAAGTTTCGTTAAAATTCGTTGATTTCCGTAATATATATATATATATATAAGATAATGGTAGCTTCATTATCACAATTTGGAATACAAATGTGATGGCATATCACGTTGAATACACTGGTTCTCACTCGATCACCGAAGTTAAGCAATGTTGAGCCTGGTCAGTACTTAGATGGGTGACCACTTGGGAATACCAGGTGTTGTAAATGAAATTGGCTAGATTATATACCCAAAGCACATATTAAAAAAAAAATGGTCTTTTAAATTTAAAATTCTTGTCATCTCTGGATTGTGTACATGTGTAGTTGCTTCAATGTAGGCATAAACTTAGTACTGATGAAATCCTAATGGACGAAACATGGTCACACAAAATCTTTTTCTCATAAAATGTCAGTTAGGAACGAGAAATCAAAGAGCTAAGTTCGAATTCCAGTTGAAATCTTTGCATTCACTTACGTGCAAATACCCTTGGGAAAGGTATTGATACATTTCTTCCCTCAAGCTATGGATTAAATAACAATAGACTGGGTTCTATAACCTTGGTTGGCAGCCAGTCTGCTGTAGAAAGTAATGACAATTTACTGTGGGAAAATTTTCTACCCAGTCAGTCATGTCTCTTTTTGAGACACGATCACCCAAGTGTGTATCATGTATGGCACTTAACCGACTGATATGTATGAATGTATGAATATAATTATGAAATAATCAGCTGTACAAAATCTCAAAATTTAATGTTCTTTTCATAAATCTTCTTACATATTTTTTTTTTTTTAAATGATTTTTTTTTTTTTAAATGATTTTTTTTTCTCCTCCTTCCAAACCATCTTTCAAACCTTTTTTAAAATTTTCCCATTACTATTTTCACTTTTCAGATTCATATACATTAGAATATAATAACAATAAAAACACCACTCAAGTCCACCTGATTAAAACTGGCATTGCTTGGAAATCTGATAAAAATGTCAAATTCAGCAACCCTTCTGCCACATGTAAGTCTTATTTTATTATGTCCTTTACTCTGTTTCATTCTTGTTGTTTTTTTTTTATCACAACACGTCAACTGTTAAAGTAAGCAGCACAGAATTGAAAAAAAGTAAGCTTCTCCAAAACTTGTTTCTTAGTTGTTGTTTTTTTTTTTTGTCCCCCCCCCCCCCATTTTAGCTATTAAAGGTTTTGAGTGGGGTACAAATCTAACATCCATTTGTTTTAATTTCAATTCTGTCATTTTTGTTTTACTATCTTGTAATAGTTATAAATTTTCATTTCATTTTGAAATGATTATGTTTCTGTTGTTTTGTTGCTACTTTTACTTCATGCAATTTGAAATTTCATATTTAAGAAAAAAAAAACAAAGTTGGGATAAGAATACAAATCTTATAGGATTATGGCCTATCACGTTGAATACACCGGTTCTCGCTTGATGACCGAAGTTAAGCAATGTTGAGCCTGGTCAGTACTTAGATGGGTGACCGCTTGGGAATACCAGGCGCTGTAAGCGTATAGTGGCGGATGTGCGTGCTTACGGCCTATCACGTTGAATACACCGGTTCTCGCTCGATCACCGAAGTTAAGCAATGTTGAGCCTGGTCAGTACTTGGATGAGTGACCACTTGGGAATACCAGGTGCTGTAAGCGTATAATGACGGATGTGCGTTGTGGTGCAGTGGATATCAGCTCGGAAAGAGAAATCGATGAGCCGAGTTCGAATTTTAGTTGAATACCCTGCATTCACTTAAGCACTGGTACCATTGGGAAAGGTATTAATCCGTCTCTTCCCTCCAGTTATGGGTTAAATAACAAGGGTAGGACTTGGGGACCCTGCCCTTAAAAACAAATGCCAATGAAACTTGATACTTGAAAAGAAAAAAGTATTACTAGACACAAAACTTCTATAAAAAACAACAATACATTGTTGAAAGAAAAAGATATTGCCATAAATAAATAAAGTTTAGTTGGCAATAAATGACCCCCGAGGTTGATATGCCATAAAAACAAAACAAAACAAAACAAAACAACCAACAAATCTTATTCTGTCGCTTTTTTTTTTTTTTATTCTATTTTTCTTGCTGAATGAGAAGTTATGTCACTTATTGCCCTTTAGAAAAAAAAATTATATAGCAAAAAAAATCTTTTCATAGTTTGTGTGTGTTTTTTTTTTTTGATAATTATTAATATTTGACTGCAGTACTGCTCTCTCTACAGCATTTGTTACAACCTCAACCAGAAAATAGTAGTTTTCGACACCATCCTCCCCCCTTTTTTAATTCAATATTTTTTATTCACAATAGCACATAATGCCAATTTGAACTTTCCAAAATATTAGGGTCTTCCGATTTTTTGTTACCAAAATTTGCGGTTCACTCTCTGTCACACCCTTCACCATATCTATTTTGAAATTAGGGTAACTAAAAATAATTATTAAATCTCAAGCACTGATTTTGGCTACAATTAAAACCCTTTAATTATTTTCATGCTTCAAGGTCTTCAGTTAATTAAATAGTGGACTGACCATTAAAAAAAATAAAGAATAGACCTTCAGTGTAAAAATAGAAAATTTGTCAACTGTATTAATGTACATATTCTTTTTCACACTATATATATATATATATATATATATATAAAGTTGTTGAGTGGAAAGTGAGTATTTTATTCTAGTGTATAAAATTCTGAAGCCCCCAAAAGCCTGTTTCTAACCTGAACATATTCTTCAGGAAAAAGTTATTCAGACTTTTTAAGTAGAAGTGATTTTTATCACCATTTTTTCACTCATAAACTCTGATTGCTCCTTTTTAGTGTATTTTGATTTGATAACCTTTTTTCTTTGTTCTTTTCATCTTAGTACTTGAAAGAGCCAGAGACTTTTAATCCTAATAAAGATAAATAATGATAGCTTAAAATATTTTATGCAAAATGTCTTTTAGGAAATTCTTGGAAAACAGTAACACAAATATGAAAGGAACCAGTTGAGAATTTATTGCTTTTGAGATGTTGGGTTTCTTTCAATACCGAAATATCAGAAAATATTATTAACCCACTTTGGTTTTGTTTTCTAAATATGAATGCTGATTTTATTTTATTTTATTTATTTATTTATTTTTTTCTTTTAGTTCAGAAAAGTCCATACTATGTACACCCACCATACTGGCAGAAATCTGTGTGGGAGTTGGACAAGGTTTCTGAAGACGACAATGGTTACCACAATGAAGACCTAATAGTGTGGATGCGGACTGCAGCTTTACCCACTTTCAAGAAGCTTCACAGGCGCATCAACCACACAGGCATCTTTAAAAATTCCCTGCCTGCTGGCCTTTATACCATCACTATTGATTATAGTATCCTTTTGTTTTGTTTTTCTGCTTCTATTTATTCTCGATGTCGTGATGGGTTCAGTGAAAAAAGATATTGGGAATGAGCAAAACAATTAGATTTCAAGTTGCAATAACAGCCAACTCAGTCAGTTAAGTGCCATACGTGATACACACTTGGGTGATCATGTCTCGAAAGAGACATGACTGACTGGGCAGAAGATTATCCCGCAGTAGGTTGCCATTGCTCTCTGCGGTAGACTGATTGCCGACCAAGGCTATAGAACCCAATCTGTCCTGCTATTTAACCCATAACTGGAAGGAATAGATGGATTAATACCTTTCCCAAGAGTATTTGCGCGGAAGTGAATGCAATGAATTTGGCTGGAATTCGAACTCGGCTCCCCCGATTTCACGTTCCGAGCTGATATCCAATGCACCACAACGCACATCCGTTAATACTTCTCTAAAAAAAAAACGTTAGGCAAAAAAAAAAAAAGGGGGTGACAACTTGAAGCAAACAATGTGCTACTCCATTCATGCTGTTTTAAAATAAATTAAATTTAGGAACCTAACATGTTTTATTTCTTTTTTAATTTTTTTTTTAATAATTTCTTTTGGTATTTTTAAAATCTTTTAATTGGTATTTTTTTTTTTTTTAATTGTTACTTTGTTTTTACGTTTATAATATAAAAGTTAAAATATATTTATAGCTTGTATTTTAGATTGGATTTTTATTAAACCAGCAGATAAAAAGTGTTTGTATAAAATGCAAAAAATATTTATCCCCCCTCTCCCACCACCTTTTTGCATGTACATTTGTGCAACCTTTTCCCACCCTTCAACAATTGATATGCAAAAGTTAAAAAAAATAAACTCCTATTGTCATTACTCTTTTAATTTCCTTAATCTAGTTGTAAAGATTACCCTGTACACAGCTTTGAGGGAACTAAAAGGATTGTGTTGACAACAATGTCTTGGCTGGGAGGCAAGAATCCTTTTCTTGGCATTGCCTATCTGGTAGTTGGCTGCATCTGTATTCTTTTGGGCATTGTGCTTACCATTATTCACTTCAAGTGTGGCAAGAGGTAAGTAAAGTCTTTTGGGGGCAAAAACCAATGCAGTTTGCAAAGATGAAAACTAGAATTCAAAACTGAAATAACTCTCAAAGCCACTATTTTTTTTTAATAGAAATTTACTTTAATTGCATTCAGAGCCGAACATTTTACAGCTCCTCTGAAAAAATATTATATTTGTTAACAGCGTAACAACTTCTTGCTCCCTCCTTGTCACTATCTACTTAAAAAAAGATAAAAAATATATATATATATATATATATATATTTTAATTCAGATACTTCAATCCAAGGGAAAAAAGCAGGAAGGTAAATTTCCAGTTTCTGAAAGGATTTTTTTGTTGCTGAGGTGATGTGTTATCCCCCGTGGGGATCTTCATATCGAAATGGCCATTCAACATCATTGAATTAATCCTTTTTTAATTTATATATATATATAATTTATTTTAATCCTTGAGCAGGGCAAAAATTCCACTCTAAGGGGTTACTGGGAGTGAAAGAGAATGAGAAGACATTAGTGAGTAGAAATGACATTAAAACAACTGTTTATAGGAAAACAAGATCAGGATTGGCACTAAATTTAAATTTTTGAAGATTGTAGATGGTAGGAAAGCAAGAAACAGAAATAGCAGTTCCACAGGTGAGAAAAGAAGCTATTAGAACTTAGTTACATCCAGCTTATTTAAATGTAATATGACGAGACCTAGCTGCCAGTCAAATAGTATGCTTAAATTGATGTGGGTGAGCTATCGAGGAGGAGGAAAGACTGAAAATATGTGACATTTAGTGAGGATCAAACTCACTACTCAGTTGTAATTGATCTAGTGAAACTGGCTTTGCTAGCCGTTGCACCACGTTGAAGTACCCTAAATGATTTTCTAAGCGTAGATGTTGGGTATGTAACACTCAGTGAGGATCGAACTCACTACTCAGTTGTAATTGATCTGGTGAGACACCATATCAAAATGCCCACTAGTTCTATATAGAGATTTAAAAAGAAAATTACACCTGCAAATGAAGCTTCATTAAATAGAAAGAAAAAAAAAAGAAGGCAAGTGACAAGGTTGTATTCTTTTCAAAATGCAGAAAAAAATTGAATGACATAACCTGGTGTGTAGAATTGTTTTTATAACAGATCTGGAAAAGTTGGAAGAATAAGTGTGTGTGTGTGTGTGTGTGTGTGCAAACAATTTTTTTTTTATAAAACTAGACCCTGAAAATATTCAATCTTGCAGAGTGTATAGATATGCACACAGTGCAGGTATTCGCTCTCGTCAAGTTTGTCTATCTTGCTTGACATCTCTACAACAGTAATTGTATCACCTAGGAACACCTCATTGTGATGTAATGGGTCACAAGCATGTCTGGTAGGTCACTACTTGTGAGTTTGATCCTTACTGAGTCCTCCATACAAAAATTCAACATCAATTAATCCAACATGTAAAATCAACCAAACAAATTATCCTTGTGACAGACTAGGTTTAGAAAATAACAATAGTACCGCTTGTTCAGGTCTCTCTTACTCACTGAACAAGAAATGCCAGTGAAACATTAACATGCAAACATAAAAAAAAAGCCCAGAATATTGACTTGCCAAAAATTATAGATGCCTTGTATTCTGGAAGGCCATCACAATCCTGACCAAGTGCAGAAACCCAATGCTGTATCAATTTCACAAATGCTGAGCCATGCTCTCTCAATAGCTTTGATACAGGATTTGCTTGTGATTATACCTCTACGCCATGTCCCCATAAATTTTCAATTGGGTCCATATCTGACGAATGTGATGGCCACACCATATGTCATGACATGGTGCATTATCCTATGGGAATTAATTTATTGTTGCTAGAGGCAGTCAGTTAAGTGCCATACGTCATACATGCTTGGGTGATCATGTCTCAAAAGAGACATGACTGACTAGGCAGAAGATTATCCCGCAGTAGGTTGGCATTGCTTTCTGCAGTAAACTGGTTGCCAGCCAAGGCTATAGAACTCAATCTGTCCTGTTATTTAACCCATAACTGGAAGGAAGAGACAGATTAATACCTTTCCCAAGGGTATTTGCATGTAAGTGAATGCAATGAATTCGGCTGGAATTTGAACTCGGCTCCCCGGTTTCTCGTTCCGAGCCGATATCCACTGCACCACAACGCACACATGGACTAAATGAATATGTTCACAAAGCAGAACATTTTTAGGCTTACTATCAGATTCTAACCCATGCCATATGAACACACATCACATGATTATAGAACCAGCACCTCCCTACACAGTATTTTCTTGACAACTGCGCTCCAAGGGGTTAGCTGGAAATTGTGATTATTTTTTTACTTTTTATATATTATTTATATTTCTTTTAATAAGTTTGAGAAACTGTATTCAAATTTGGCGATATCTTACAAAACTCCACTGCTGTGTAGAGTTGAAAGAAAAAAATTAAACAAATAGTTACTAAACATATTATATTATATCCAAAAATTCTACTTGCTTAATTTCATTGAAATATCTTTGTCTATATTTCTGAGATTAGGTATTGCAATTATTTGCACTATTAACATTGTTTGGATTGTTGTCCTCATCTTTGTTGCCATGTTTACGATGTTTCGGCTGTTGTACACTCTGACCTTCTTCAGGTGATTGGAATTTCAAGCTGAACTCCTTGTTTCATTCGCTGGGGTAGATTGTTCTTATTCCATGCATCATGCCTCTTCCAGATGTCTCAGTATCAGTTATCTTCCTTTAGCTCAACTCTCTCTTACTGAGATATCTGGAACAAGCATGACTTAGGGAACGAGAACAATCTAACCCAGTAAACGAAATAAGGGTTCAGTTCAAAATTCTAAACACCTGAAGAAGGTCAGAGCATACATTGGGTGAAATGTTGTCAATATGGCAACAAAGATGAGGACAGCAGTTCAAACTATGTAAATGGTGTAAATAAATGTCTTTCTTTGCTATGTATTGGGTTGGCCAACAATTTATTCGGTTTATTAAGTAAATTTTCTACTTATAAAGAAACAAGCTTTTTGACCAACCCAATATTAGATCCAAGCATAAAAATTTCAGCAACTTGAGTATTTCTGTTTTTAAAAAAAAAAAAAAAAAAGAAATTAACCAACCCTAAAATTTGAAAATCTTAAGTTGCTGATTTAAAAAAAAAAAAAAATCAAGTATTGGTGTTTTGCTATTGTGTGTCTTTTTCTTTACTTGGTTGGTGTAATACGTTTCTTTTCTTTAAAAAATTAAGATGATTACTAGAATGTCTCACAGATTTTCATTAGAAAAAGAAACTAATTCCATAAAACAAATATTTTTTTTTTTTTGTTCATATGACATTCTTTAGTTTTCACTCCTTGAATCAATCTGACTGTTGACAATTTGTAAAACATTTGCCTTCAAGAAATTTGATAAAGGGAAACTTTATAAAAAAAAAAAAAAAAAGATTATTAAATCCATTGCTTAATAAGGAATGAATAAGTATTTTATGCAACAAATATTTTTCAACAAATTTTCTTGTCACTTTTATAAAAATTGACTTGCTCAAAATTCTTTTATATTTCATGCCTTTTTCTTTCTTTTTCTGCAGATCGCAAGATATGAGTGTCACAGGCAGAACCAATTATTAAAATGGAATTTTTTAAAAAAAATTTTTCTTCACTTGGAATTAACAAAAAAATGACCCTCTTTTCTCTCTTGCTCTCTAAAAAGGAAATGAAAAACAAAAATCTCAAAGAACATCATCTCCAAAAATCTCTGTTGCTTTCTCTTCTCGGTTATTTCTATCAAAACTGAGTTTACCATTCCATTGTTCAAGAAGTCAATAGTCAAAAGTGGAGAAAGGTAAAGCAGGAGGGGAGAGAGGTGGCCCAGTTTCCGCCATTGTTGCCTGTGCCATTTTGCTGATTTTGCTCTTTTACTGCATTCACGTTTGAATTTCTGAGTTGATGTTTTAAAAAAAAACTAAACCAAAAAAAAAAAAAATACGAAAAACTCCAACCCAAGAAATGAATCTGTTTTCCAGATCTTTCTTGCAGTTCCAAGTTAATTATCCTGGACTAAAATTCTCACTTACTGTTCTTTTTAAACACAACATTCCAATTGGCAAATTCTTCAACTCTCTTTACACATCACGGGTTGAGATTTTTGGTGGAGACGCTTCCTCACTAACTCAATGGTAAATTCAACTGAATTATTCAATAGCACATTTCCAAGTTTAGTTTACATTTTGTTGCATATTGGTTACAATTGTAACCAATATGCAACAAAGGTTAGAGAACGGTTGCAGTTGTAACCAATATGCAACAAAGGTTAGAGAGAAATAATAATTCATAACTTCAAAATCTGACACTTTGAAGAATCAGGCTGGTGAGGCTTCATTGATCAAAAAATCTTTAAAATAACGCTGACTTTTTAAACTATGACCTTTCCATCTGCTGCTCAATCTCTTTATAAGATCCTTGATGAATAGGGTTTTGAGAAATACATATGGATCACGAGAAGTTTTAGTAATATGATGCACACTGGTATTGGTCCATCTACATATGTTAACTTTTCTGTTTGTCTGGTGATCTCCTACAAGTTGTTTGTGCAATGAAGATGGAAATGGCATTACCAATTTTCTTGACTAAAAGAATTGACTAATCATTTAAATCCATCCGCATTTTCTCTCGAGCAGAGAAACCTCCTTGAATTAATCACAACTGGTTCCCTCTTCCCAATTCAGCTCCTTTAAATTGTTAAATTGACTGCTTCTCAACTTCGTAAAATCCGTGATACCGACGCTGCTCTTCTGAAATATGCTGTACAAATTTGTTGCTTTTGATAATTTAATAATGGCCTTATTTGTTTTCTGGTCATGACTGGATAGTGCAGGTGGGATAGCAATGAGGTTTTGAAAGATGGTGGTGGTGGGGGAGTTAAAAGTATCTAATAATTTCTAAGCTCTCACCCCCTGCAAATATTGAAAGAGTTTTCTAATTGAATTGCTATGTTAAAAAGAATATTAACCAGAGAAGAAAATTTCACTAAATTCTAAGCAAATTGTTTTACACTCTGTCAGTTTAATAAAAACAAATGCATCATATAAGCTTGTTAGGAGAAAAATAATTCTTTTTTTTTTTTTCTTTTCCTTACCCAAGACACTCCTGAAACCTATGTAGTGTCTGTTTAAATTTACTTTTTAAAGTTTTAACATTTCAGTATTTTATTTTTATTTTGGTATAGAATTTGAATAACACTAGTGAATATTAATTTAAAAAAAAAATCTAATAAATAATATTCACTTGGCTATATTTCAACAAATTGGCTTTCTTACTTGTCTTCAAGCTGGTTTATTATAAACTGATTATATTATCAAATATAGTGTCTTGATTTCATGTCTAATTGTTGCATCTCATAGAAATATTCTACTAAAAACAAACTATTTTTTTTCCTTAAAATTCATTCTTGCCTGTTTATTTATCTGAAAAAGGTATTAATAATTAATTAAAACAACCAACATATTTACATTTAGAAAAGTCATGTTACTCATTAACTAGAAAGTTAATTTTTGTCAGACAAGGCATAATTATTAGAAAGGATTTTTTTCTTATATATATATATATATATTACATATAACAAATTAAAATTTTCTTAAATCGATATAAGAAAATTTTAATTTTTTATATGTAACAAATACTGGCTCTGTCAGTAAATAAATAAATTTAATTAGGCTGGATTAGTGTTAATATTCATATTAATAGGATCCTTTAGGATTTACCTCCACGCTGTTTTGTTTTTTTTATTTATGACATGTAAATCTAAGTGTTAAAAGTGATACAATTTCTAAAGATGTTGAGCTTTTTGATATCGAAAAAAGAAAATATTTGAACTAAAATAATAATTTAAACGTTTTTTTTAATGAGAATTGTAAACTGCTACATGTTGTGTTTCTAATCTCTAAAAGAAAAATCTACGGTTTTTTTTTCTCTCTCTCTCAAATCTGAAAATCAGTTAAATTTGTTTACTGCAATAAAGTCCAAGAATGTAATTAAAATTCATCATATAAATATAAAACAAATGAAACCTATCTTAACAGAAAAAAATTTTCAATAATTTATCTTGCGGACTGCTATTTTCAAGTCTGAACTTTGAAGTTAAAACATGCCTATATTTAGGTTTAAAACAATGTTTGATCTTTTTAATATGAAAAAATGTTTTTTAATTTACATTTCTAGTTTTTAATTATTATTTTCTAATTTTTAAATTTTTTTCACAAAAATTAAACTAACCTTTTTTGATGCAGTTTTCTATATCCTATTTTATTTGTTGTTATGAGCTAATATGTTCAAGTCTACTACAGTACCTGAATCAATTTCTATAATGAATTTGATATCGGCAAGCTGTCTTTCACCTGCTTTGGACTTGTGTTATTCTTTCACAAAGTCTTTCAACCTCTATGCTAGGGTCACTCTATTGATCTCCCTGTTAAATTCACAGAACTTCCTGTGATGTAAAGTCAAAATTACCGAACCACCAGATACTTATATTTGAATGGCATGCATATTCTTATTTGTTTTCTATTAGTGACGGATTTCTTTATATCAGTGTTGAAGCTAATGCAAATATTGTCTTGTGGTGGCATTTGCAATCAGCAACTTATGCTCCTTCTCCTTAATTTTGGATGGAACCTATTTAGACTTTGGAATCTTCAGCTTATTCAAATGCTTTTCATTTTTTTTTTTTTTTGTTATCCACAAGGCATGAATTTCAAATTACGGTGCTGGACATTTGACTCTCTACGACTTAATAAATTGGTGACTAAAGTCATTAATCCTGCCACAATTAGGTTGCAACTTTCTTTACAAAGAAAGAAATTTTTATTTTGAAATTTTTTTTTCTCTCTCCCCTCCATGATACTAAGGATGTATAATTTTTTTAATTCCTTACATATACAGTTCAGTAGAAATGTTATATGGTCATTTGTAAGGCTTTACTTTTTATGTAGCAGTTGAGTAAGTATAAAATTGGAGGTGTTTGTAACAATTCATGAAAAAACAAAAAAATGTGGGGGCAAGAATTAACTCTCTCTCTCTCTCTCTCTCTCTCTCTGTTTTTTTTTTTCCCTTCTTCTTTCGGTCATGCAATATTGTCACTCCACTGCTATTTTTGTTGCAGTAAATTTTCACTATAAATGTTCTTTTGTTTTGTTTTTAGATGACACTCAAATAATTTAATACACTATCTGAATTCTGATCAAAGAAAGCATTACCATATTCATAATTTTTCTTTCCTACTAGTTTTTCTTGCACCTTTTTTTTAAAGTTCACCATTTCTTTTGTTTGTTTGTTTGTTTGTTTTTTTTTTGTTTTTGTTTTCTTTCTTCAAAAATCAAAATTTCTCAACCCATTTTCTTAAAATACTTCTGTACATTTTGTTGCTTCTTTTCTGTCAAGATATGGGCCTTAATCAGGAAATGTTTTCTTTGCCTGCTGTTTTTTTTTTTTTCTTTTGTAAATTTAATTTAAAAAAAAATCTTTTGGTATGCATGGGTTATAATTATTTAGTCTTTAGTACATGTAAATAGACTTGTTGTTATCAATATTTTAACTCCTGTATTTTTATGGGTTTTTGTTTTTTTTGTGAAATTTTCCTCTCCGACATGATGTATGACTCACTATTAATGTGGTTATGAGTTTTATCGTTATTTTGTTAAACACTCCTCCCTGATTCTTTTGAACAGGAGTAAAGGTTTATCCCTTCTTTCCTGTTTGGGTTTCTGGTTCCTTCTAAAGCCGATTCCTTATGTAACCCCTCTACCTCGAGTGGCTCTTGGGCCTTATACAGGGTGAATATCATTGCTAAAACAAAAATTACTTTTTATTGTTAAATTTTTCAAATGCTAAATTAACTCTGCTTCAACTGAATCTTAACAAAAACTCCTGAGCATTTTCTTGTGGAAATGCTGTTATTGTTAGGGAGGTGAAAGTATATTTATTCTTTTTACTCACACAGAGATATATGTATGTGTGTGTGTATACACATCAATATATAAATATTAATCAGGCGTGGATGGAACAGTACTCAGTGTTGTACAACAGAACAAAAAATACATATTAATAAATATACATTTTATCTTATGTTTTACTTACGACTGTTTCATGCATTTCAGCAATCTTCAGATGATTAACATATTAATATAGGATTATCTATCTATCTATCTATCATATATATATATATATATATATATATATATATATATATATGAACTGGCAGTTTAACCCGGTTTCACTCGGGTAGTTTAAGGAATAATAAGAATAAAAAACACATGAATTTACATCGCAAATACTTACACAATGTCCACCCTCGTCACTTTTATAAATACAGATAACAATGTAGAATGTCTCTTATTGGATTAGAGGGGGAGAGGCAACATATATATAGATATAAAGTGGGGTGATTGATCCTATATTATAATCAATACATAAACTGATCCCTGACTTTGTGGGGTGAAAATATATATTTTTCTACCCCTAATTTTGCCTTTCTGAAAAATTTTCAAAGTGTCGTTAGTGTTTGAAAAACTTTGATCTACATCCAAGCGCAACTTTTGTCGAGCTAGACTGCTAAATGCAGACACTAAGTCGAACCTACCTATCTATCTATCTATCTATCTATCTATCTATCTATCTATCTATCTCTCAAACACTTACACAACGTCCATCCTTGTCACTTTTATAGATTGATAGATTTTATTTTTAATGTGCCATTTTTATTACTTCCAATATTATTTTTAGTGGATGCCTATATTTAAGTAGATGCTCTGGTGTTTTTTTTTGTTTTTGTTTTTTTTAAAACATTGTTTACTTTTTCAAGCCTTGAACATTGAAGGAAATAGGACACATCTTATGTTTTCTCAGGTGCACCACAGACCAGTAGGTGGAATAAAAATCTTATTAAATTAAAAAAAAAAAAAAAAAAAATGGAGTATTTAATCAGATATGGGTATCCACTAAAAAGAATGTTTGAAAAAATAAAATTGTTGAGTTTGAGTCTAAAATCAACCATGGCATAATTCACTCTTCCCTCATGCTATCAGTCTATGCATATATTTTAAAATTCTGCTTTTCTGTTTAGAGATATTTGCTATTGATAAATTGTGCAGGATTTTTCTTATCACAAATAACTGAAAAGGATAAGTCAATGGGTGGGTATCTAGGCTTATTTGGAAGCTAAAATCAGTTTTTATACTTGTTTCTGGTGTTAAGCTTTTGTATTTGCAGAAACTTAACTAATGTCTTATCCTTCGAAAGGATTCTTAGTTGAAGAGTTCAGTTATATTTTTTTAGTGCTCACTTCAAACACTGAATGTAAAAACATTTTAAATTTACTGTATCTTATGATTGAAATCTTTCTCAATTGTGAGTATTCGTATTCTTCCCACCACCATCTCAATTTTTTCTGGTTCTTTCCTTAGCATTTTCACGTGACTATATTTACTATAAAGCAAAATTGACTTTTAAGTGAGTAGGCTAGGCTAGGCTTCTTAAATCTGACAAAAAAGATCTTTGTATCAATGAAAGTTTTTTCATGTCCTGTTTTGGACAAAAATCTCTCTAGAAACTTGATGCCGTTATTTATTAACTTAAGATACAGCACGGCTCGTCTAGGGACTCAATGTTGCAGCTTAAAGAAATCGATTCCCTCCAAATCTTCAGGGTTACTGTCTTGTCCTGGGGTGGCAGAAATATCCTGCTTCTGTTTTGGCATCCGTATCTTACCGTTAATTCTGTCTGTCTGCCTGGCAAGGTTACCATGGCCACTGTAGATTTAGTGCACCATTATTGCTCTGCAAGAACTTCAATTCCTGCAATTTATTGTTATAGAGAATTTCTTAAGTCTTACCTCCACTCATATTTAAGGGGCTATAAAAAAAAAACACACACAAAAAAGAAAAATGTTCTGAAATTTCTTCCAAATGGAGCAATGTATTTTTTAAAATCTTTACATACGCATGTGTGTACAGTATTAATATATTGTTTTTTTTTTTTGGTCTTTCCAGTGTTTCAGTTATTAGGGGCAAATTATAACTTACCCAGATATTTTCTATGTACTTGTCTCTACATACGTGCATACATACAGTGGGCAAAGGAATGTTGGACAGCCGCGGCTCTGGTATAAAGACAAGCTAAATAGTAACCTCTCAGCTGTCAATGTGTCTCGTACTAACTTCGAGTTTCCCATGATACTTACGCCAGTCATATCAGAAATTTTTAAATCGGTTGTATTGACCAGCTAAGTGAAGAAAAACCACGGCAAAAAGCGTTTGCAAATATTCCTGTTGCACAATATGTGAATTTGGAGATTGAAGTGTCACATAAGACAAACGTAACTGGATGAAGTTGTCAAAATTCACAGGGGAGGCCATCATTTGATTTATTTATTGTATATATATATAAATAATTATTAACCAGTTGTTGATCAAAACTAAATTAGATCAGTATACAGTTGTATTAAAAAGTGCTCAATGCATATATAATGTAGAGCTTTTTAATATTTTACATTCAGAAATTAGTCAATTGTGCAACCCTTATTTCAACCTTTCTGTACTTCAGGCATTTCATATCAAAGCGCCTGAAGATCCTGAAAGGTTGAAACCAAGGTTACATAATTGACTGACTTCTGAATGAAAGTATAAAGGTCACAAAGAGTTTGTCACTTTAACTGAGCAAGTTTATGCCAACTTTGAAGTCATTATATATATATATATATATATATATATATATACTAGATTTCAGTTAGATTTAATTCTATCACGTAGATATGTTTACTATACAGGAAGAGTCATCAAAAAAGACTGAGGCGCAATGTTAAGTGTCATCATGAATTTATTTAAAATTAAACATAGTTAAAAAACAAAAAAAACATTGAGATAATTATAAATGCCACATTAGAAAGATCCTAAAAATGAAACCATGCTGTAGTATCATGGTTTTCATAGCGTGCGCATTAATGAAATATTAGATGTTTGTCTCATTGGGTTTAGGTTTTCTTAATCATGACTCTCAGCTACAAAGGTCACCAGAGACATTTCACTTGGTTTTTTTTTTTTTTGTTTTGTTTTGTTTTGTTTTTTTTTCTATCCTTCCCCAGCCTTGCTAAGTGGTCGGATTTTGTAGAATTCAAAAACAATGTTGCTAAATCATTTGAGAGCTTTAATAACTAACACCACCACCAATTCTCATTATCAGTGCATTTTGAGTCTCTGTGTTTATTTGTTGATGCAAGTCATATGCTAAGGTGGCAAACTACAACCGTAGAACTTGGTCAGAGGCAGGCAGGCAGGCAGGGTGGTGGGCTCTCTTTCTCTCAAACAAATGATTCTTAGATTTTTACCATAAACCTTGAATTCAAAAACCTTTTGAATTTACTGTATTTTATCATCAAAGCCCCTTTTTGCCCAAAATTCTCAATTGTAAATATTCATATCCCCTACACCCCCCACCCCCACCAATCTTTCCTTGGCCTTTTCAGATGACTATTCACTACAAAGTTGTTGAGTTTTATTTGCGTATAAAATCTGGTTTCTGGGTGATTTTCCATTGGCATTGTTGATCACTCGACCATTTTGCAAGTGCCACCAGTGATGTCAATACAAAGCAAGCTTGGTACTATTAGGTGACCAACCCAACGCCAATAAAAATAGAATCTCTTGAGAGTAATAGCTAGTAAAAAGGAAAACAAAAATTGCTTAACTATTAAATTTTTACATACCATAAAAAATAAGCATTTCCTTGAATTAATGAATTTAAACTTTGTGTGCGTGTATATGTATATGTATATGTATATGTTTTTATATATATATACACATTTACAAAGCCCATTATGAAATGGATTAACTCTGATGTATTTTTAAACAGAGCAGATATGAACATCTGGAAAAATGTGTGTCTAAAAGACAAAAAAACATATCAGATCTAATGATGGTTTTCCCCTAGGGAATGCAGGTTCAAATTCTGCCAGTGGTTGCATATTTTCTTTACAAGATTTCTTGATTATTAAGGTCAGTAGATGTAAATAAATGTTTTAATTATTAAAAAAAAACAGCATCTACTCAAATATGAGTATCCATTAAAAATAATGTTAAATCAAATAAAATATGTATACATTTTACAAAAACGTAACCATGAAAAAACCTCTTATTGCACAGATGCTTTTTGTAATTAAACAAAACTACAGAATAAAAAGTGTGGAGTGATTTGACCTTTCCAAAGGTTAATTTTGCACACAACCTTTGAAAACTTAGAGTATGTGACTAATTGTTTGCACTTCAATTTTGACAATTTTTTTTCATCGCAGACCCCCCACCACCACCACCACAAAAAAAAAAAAAATAGAGCCCCTTTGTCTACTATAAGATGAATATAGAAAAGGTAAGAATTTGCAGTGGTACCAATTGATGGTTGACCTCCCATCAGAGAAAACTTAACTGAGGTCAAATATATATATATATATATATATATATATATATATATATATATATATATATAAAAAAAGGAAATAATCATCATATATTTGTTGTAAAAATTCTGAATTCAAGATTTATTGTATTTATTTCAAAATATATTAAACTGTTTAAAAAAAAAATAGCCTTTTTGTTTTTGCTTACCTAATTACAGATTCTGTTACAGACTGTATACTAGCTTGGCCCAAAGTGGCCAACTACTGGTCAAAGCTCTGATAACCTAAATTGAGAGGCATGGAATTCTGATCAGTGAGAGATTGAATTGAAGTTCTGATTTAAAACCAAAGACGTGCAAAACCAGTCAGCCAGCTCCAAGAATTAGAAGCGTCACGATGTTTCACTCTACCCAGTTTCCTTATGTTGCATGTCAGTCTCATTCCTATGTGCGGCTGGTTTGCCTATCTCCCTCCAAGTAACAATGCTTTAACTACTCTCCCTCATAAAATAAGATTGTTCAAGCAGGCTTTTATATATATAAATCAGAAAATATTGGATCCTAATGAAAGTTTTCATTCTAATGGATTGTAACACTAAAAATTTAAAAACAATGACAAAAAGCGACCCATCTGAGAAATTATTCCAGCTGAAATGAATATATTCCAAATCTGCTCAACATTAAATAGAAAAATCAAATTGTTTTTCAGTCAATGAAAAGCTTGAAAAAGAGATTAAATAAATATACCTAAAGTGCCTCTTTTATAAAATCTGTTCATATAAAAAGGGCACTTATGTTTATAGAGGGCATAAGCATAGAAGTAGATCGTCTAGTGGAAACATCCATTTGCTGAATCTGAGCACCTTCCTCAGTATCATGACAATGAAACACTTGGCACAAAAAGGACCACTATAAACAGATTTTCAACATGGCATGAAAGTGGATATCAGCATTTCTTAGGCCTTTTTTGAGTTACATTTGTTAGAAGCAAAAAATATTGATGTTTTTCTTTTCAATTTAGAAGTTGGTACAGTGTGAAATTGATCCCCTGGCTTTTTACAGTTCCCCATTTTCACAGAATTAATCATTTTCTTGTCCATAACTAATCCTCCAAGAGTTACGTTCTGGGGACTTCTTAACCAAAGTGGCCCTACAATTACCTCTAGATGTTTGACACATACAGATATATCTTTTGCTCTGATACAATGTTGCAAGCCTGTTACTATTTGGATTACGGTCACATTTGATTATCAAAGACACACAACCTCAAGCAATGTCAGTACCTGGACTGCTTGGATGTGCGGACGCTTTAATAAATAATGACTTGGAATTGGTAATTGGAGAACAGAGTTGTAATTCCTTTTGAGTCTGTTATACTCACTTATGCACAAATACTCTTGGGAATGGTATGAATCCACCTCTCCCCAACTATGGGTTAATAAGTAAAACTTGTATCACTAAACCATTACCACAAAAAAATAAATTAACCTGTGAAGGGTGTAAGAGATAGAAAATGAATCCATCTGTTGCTCTTTCCATAACAAATGTTCAGGTCAGCTTCTTTTTTAAGTTCCAGCAGTTGAGACATTTACAGCTTGGACATGCTATGCTAATTTCACAGTCAAATCGCCCATATTTTCCTCTATGTGAAAGGTAAGATGTAAGTTCCCCTTGAACACCTTTTTCCCTTGCCAAGAGCTGACACTTTGTGGAACAGACTCCCATGGGGAATGTTTCCCTGAATACTACAATCTTAACCATTTCAAGTCAACAGCCTATTATTTCCTTTTTCATTTGTATCATGCTCCTCATTCATCACAAACATTTTAATATTTCTATCTTGAGTGGCTCTCGAACCTTGTACCGGGTGAACTTTTGTATAAAAATCTAAACAGTAAAAACAAACAGGATTGATACTTTCATAATAACTTTAAAAACATTTTATTTCATTTTTTTTTTAAACTTCTTTTTCATAAGTGGGGACGGGATTAATTATACACTGTGGTTTTGTAATTTATGAGATTAATTTTGATTTGGTAATTACACTGCAAAAATGTCCTTCATTGCGATTCTTGTTGCAAGAGCATCGACAAGAGGCCCAACTTGCATTTCTTCAACTGTAACTTTGTAAATCTGAAAAAGAAAAAAAAAGTAATTTATTACAACTTGATAGATCAGGATATTGGTCTGAATAAATTATCTTGCTTGTTTATCTAAAAGATTTGCCTTCATCATGCAAACTTCACAAATAACTTTTGTGAGATCCTTAATTTCACTCTCCTGAGTACCTTATTTCTTACTGTCCCTTGTTATTTCAGGATTATGGCTTTCCACAATTTCCTTTTCTTTTGTAGTTCTTAATAAATTTTGCCTTTTTGTTTTTGCTTCTAAACCTTGCTATGCCATGCCATTTACTCAAGTTTTCTGCCTTCTCTCAAGTAACAGCTAATTGCCTTAGAGAACTGTTTTACTATGCATCAGATAGTAAAAACAGGCAGGTTGCTAAAAAAGTTGGTTCATTGTTTCAGGCTCAACAATTTTTCTCATCAGAAATCTATCTTGTACATTTATAAGTCTACCCTTCATTCATTGCTGCTAACATCTGGACTGCTGTTTCTATTTAGAGACTCTTAATATTAGTGATTCTTGATAAATTCCAAAAAAAAAAAAAAGAAAAAAGAATCTGTGATGCTAGCAGTCCTCACCTGGCATCTCAGCTTCAGTCACTTTTTCATGTTGTAATGTAGCTTTCCCGTGCCTTTTCTGTAAATATTTTTTATGGTAATTGTTTTGATGAACTTTTGTCTTTGTTACTTTGATTTACGAATAGAAGGGCAGTACTAGATTGGCGGGCACTTCGGCATGGCGTAATGGTTAGCAGGCTCATCTCATTATATCTGAGTAGTGAGTTCAATCCTCAATGGTTACCCCTACTTTCGGCCGTGTGTCATGTCTAAAAAATGCTTAAAAAAAAAAATCACCTTCTTCCAGGTTTGGGGGTTGGGCACAGGGCTAACAACCCTGCCCTATAAAAAAAACAGTGTTACAGAAACAGCAAAAACGCTGCCCTACACACCATTGGGTGTAACAGAAACGTTTATCTATTATACTAGATTGGCAGTTCCGTCTCATCATATGATAGTTGAAATGACTAAATGTAACTGTAAGTTATTTACTAAGAATTTCTTCTCTCTCTTCTGCCCTTTTGTTTTCCAGCCAACTTTCATCTTCACAAATTTAAATGTAATATCAGCTGTTATTACGTCTTCTGAATTTTTTTTTTTTTTAAATTATTGTTTCACCCCAAGCAAAGCAGGACCACCACTGCTATGCAGAAGGGTTAAAGTGAGAAAAAAAACAACATATGGGGGAATGTTGAAGAAAAGATAAGAAAAAGGTTCATACTCCACCCACGTCTCTTGAACAGGTGAAGAGGCTCATCCCTTGTTCCCTGTTCAGGATATGGCTTCCGGCTTTCTCCCTTCCAATCTTTTCACTCTTTTCTTTTTTTCAATTGGAGTAGATAGACTAAACTATTGCCCAGATCATACTCCACCCACGTCTATTGAACAGGTGAAGAGGCTCTTGCCTTGTTCCCTGTTTAGGATGTGGTTTCTGGCTTTCTCTTTTCCAATCTTTTCATACTTACGTATCCCCCTGCACATCAGTGGTGTTACCGCCTTGCCCGGGGTGATATGATTATAAAAAAAAAAAATGAACAAGATTCAAGGAGATAGAAGATGGTAATTGACATTGCATTTAAACTTTTGAAGATTGTAGCTATAAGAGAAGCAAGTGAATGGAAGTGAATTCCACAGGTGGCAAGTGAGAGAAAAGAAGCTATTAGAGTAGTAGTAGCTGTTACATTTAACTATTTCAACGGTAAGATGGTGGGACCTAAATGCCAACCTAGCAGCGCACATAAATTCATGTGGTCGGGGCACCAGAAAAAAAGTTTGTCAGAGGATTTGCCGTGAGAATATTTGTAGAGCAGTTTAGATGGAAGCTACATCAAGTTGGTAAAAAAGTAACTGAAGCTGAGATGCCAAGTCCGAACAGAGTACAGGGGCTATTAAGGAAAGGATACAAAATGAACGGGATTCAAGAAGATAGAAGATGGCAATTGACATTGCATTTAAACTTTTGAAAATTGTAGCTATACGGGAAGTAACTAAATGGAAGGGAGTTCCACAAGCAGGAAGTGTGAGAAAAGAAATTATTTGAGTAGAAGATTGTTACATTTAATTATGTCAATCTAGTCAGTCAGTCAGTTAAGTGCCATACATGAAACACGCTTGAGCGATCATGTCTCAAAAAAGACATGACTGACTGGGCAGAAGATTATCCTGCAGTAGGTTACCATTGCTTTCTGCAGTAGACTGGTTGCCAGCCAAGGCTATAGAACCGAGGCCGTCGCTATATTACCAGGCCTATTCTATGATTAAAGTTGACTTGCTGACGTCACACTTAGTAGTGTTGTTTTACTACCCGGCGTCCGTTAGCGTTAACTTATTTTCAGAACCAAATTGCAAAGGGGAATATAAAAATACACCGAAAGTTCATTGTTTTTCGTTTCCAAAAAATAAGCATTTTATTTGATAAATGGAAACATGCCATTAAAAGGGAGAATTTTACTCCAAGTCCATTTAGCAAAGTGAGTAGTTAAAATTTTATCACCATTTATTTCAACAGTCGCTAAAATCAAAATTTGCTAAAAAATTAGTTTTGCCGTAGCACAAGAAAGAAAGCACTTTGTTTATAATATATCTTTTAAATTAATATAATAAAATAAGATATTATTTTTATTTCTTTGAATAAAATTGAAATAAAAATTATCTTAAAAAATATCTGAATTAAAAAAAATAAAATTTATGGCTATTCGTTCGTAAGTTTTTTTTTGTTTTTTTTCGAAATGTTTTAAAACTTAAACTGAAGCCGAAAAAAGTTGTTAAACATTATATTTTCTAAGAATATTTGAATTAATATTTTATTGATATTTTATTTCAGAAAATAATGTTTTCTTTTCAATGAGATGTTTAAAAAAATTCTTAGGAATAGAAAGTAAAATCTTACTTAACTTTTCTATACTTGCAACTTTATGAATCGTTTTTAAACATGAAAAAATATTCCTGAATTAAATTTTTTTATTCTTTTTTCTGTATTAACAAAAACTACAAAATTTATTTTTTAGTCAATTTTAAAAGAATTTGTTTTATTTTTAAGGTTTTTTATTTGAAAACTCCGTGAAATTATTTCTTGCAAAAGTCAAGAAATCACTATTACCGAAAATTAAAACATGAAAATGATGTTTTAAACTTTGTTTAAAACTATTATTTCTGAATAATTTTTGAATTTATTTGAAACATACAGGCCTAAATCACACCACACTTGAATTTTAAAACCTAATTTTTAAAATATTTAATTTTTAGAAAATATTTAGCACAAAATGAACACCCTCAAAAAATATTTTCTAAACATTTTTTTCCTATTTGTGATAATTTGAAGTTAATTATCGATATTAATCCATAGAAAAAATTGGAAATAAAAAAATTAGAATTTTAACTGAAGAATAAATCTTTTATAGTTGGTTTAGGGATTTTTAATCCTTAAAAAAATTAATAAAACATTAACCAAAAAAGAGTTTTGCAAAAAAATGATTTTTTTTATAAACAGTTTAACATCATAAATGAAATAGAAACATTAATTTTTACTTTTTTTTTCATTTTTTACAATTAAAATATTTTAAAAATGTAATTGAATTACCAAATATCCTAGGATTTTTAGGTGTATTTTTTTTAAAGGTAAAAATTTATCTTTTTATTTCATCCAGTAGGATTAACAATGGATTCAATCAAAATATTTCAAAATATTATTTTAAAATTCGAACTCCGTTGTTTTTTAGCAGAATTTCCCTAAAGACAATTTGTTGATATTAATAAATCTATTGGATTAAAAGTTCTCAAGACGTTTTTAAAAATCTATTTCAGATTTAGCTATCCTATCGTTAATTCGTTCGATTCATAATTATTTATTGCTGTTATGCCGTTAAAAAAAATGAAATGTTATAGTTGTAAAAGTTTAGTATCAGGAAGAGTTGATATGCTTCCTGATATAAACAGTTATTTTCAAGGAATTAATAGAGGTTCTCTGTTATATCCCAATGATGTAACAACAAATTTAGTACTATACAATTATATTGTTATTAATAAACTTGTAAAGAATCCTTCTTTTCTTCATTCAATGAATCAAAGAAAATTGTCTATGTACATAACATTGGATGTTTTGGCTAATGATGAACTTCTTTTTCATGTTGACTCATGTGGTGAAGGTCACAGCATTGAAAAAAAATGATTATCTGAACCTCTTTTAATGCATTATTAAATATTTTTTGTAGCAAGGAAAATAATATTACTTGTAAGAAGTTAAGTAAAAAAAGAAAACTTCAAACATTCAACTGAATTTTGAGACATAAAAAAACTTTTATAAGCTTGATTTTTAAAAAAACAGTAACTTAAACTTATTTAGTTTGAATTAATTTGCTTGAATTTAAATTGTTGCATTTTTTAATATTTTTAATTAATTTGCTTATTTATTGTTGCTTCTTGTTTGTTCCTAAATTCTAATGGTTGCTTGATTGCTATATTTGAGTGATTCTGATTTAAAAATTCTTGCAATTAAAACAAGTGATTGTGATTTTTCATAAATTAAAAATATGAAAATTTAAGCAGTGTTTGTTAAATTTTTAGAATTTAGACGAATAAACGAAAAGTTTTGTCTTTAAAACTGTGTTTATTTACAAACACGACCGACAGTCAGTAGTCAACAATAATGTTTATATTTTCTTATTAATTATTGTTCTTCTTAATTTTAATTAAAATTCATAAAACCAGCATAAATAAAAAACATGTGACTTTCTTTTTTTTTCTGTTACATTTTAAAAAGTTTTAAAATCTTTATTAAAAAAAAACGACTTTGTGATTATCAATATTATCATGAAGTGAGAGACACGGCTGCTACGCTAATTCATGACTCTACTACCGTGACGTCACATTTCATCGCTTCGGCCTTGGTAATATATAGCGATGGCCTCGATAGAACCCAATCTGTCCTGTTATTTAACCCATAACTGGAAGGAAGAGACAGATTAATACCTTTCCCAAGGGTATTTGCGCATAAGTGAATGCAATGGATTCAACTAGAATTCAAAATCTGCTCCCCGATTTCTCATTCCGAGCCGATGTCTACTGCACCACAACGCACATAGCGTGTGTAAATACATGTAGTCGGGGCCCCATGGAAAGAAGCTCGTCAGAGTAATAGCCATGAAAATACTTTCAGTTCTTTTTAATAATGTTTTTTTTTTCTCATGTAATTTAACATTAAGTAACACCCCTCCTTGTGTCTTAGTGGCTTTATTGCCCTGCTTGGGATGAAAAGATTGAAAAGAAAAAAAGCTGTCTTACCTTTTTAATATTGGCAACATCACATAAGTTTTCAAGGTCAGTCATATCATGCAGTTTGCCTTGAACTTTTGCAATAATTTGTTTCAGAACTTTGTGTTGTCTATCATCAACAACTGCCACAAATACACTTTTGTCGTCATCAGAAACCCCAAATTTGCGGAATGAATCAGAAATCTGCAAAAAAGTTAAAAACCCAGGTGAAATTTCTGAAAAAAGAAAAATGTTTTTTATGGAGTCCTTCCAAGAATCATTTAAACTATCCTCCTTATTTTTATTTGCCTATACTTCCGAGATGAATTAGTTCGGACAGTTGACCTCATTGCCATGTTTACAACGTTTCAGCCATTGTACACTCTGACCTTCTTCAAGTGCTAAGAATTTCGAAACGGACTCTTTATTTCGATCACTGGGGTATATCATTCTCTTTCCATGTGCAATACCACTTCCAGATGTCACATAGTTATCTCCCTTTAATTTAACTTTCTCAGTTCTGTCTATGGCTCATTGGTTAGTTTCAGAGACTTGACCCAAAGAGTTGTAAGTTCAATCTTACAGACTTGAGTTAAAGGGAGATAACTACATGGATGCCAGTAGTGGCATCACACATGGAATGAGAATTGATCTACCCCAGTGATCGTTCAGGTGTCAGGAATTTTGAACTGAACCTTTTATTTTGAATCACTGGGGTATCCAATCTTCTCACTTTGTTTTTTTTTTTTCAATTGGAGTAGATAGATCTATCTATCGCCTGGTCCACACTCCACCCACGTCTATTGAACAGGTTAAGAGGCTCATCCCTTGTTCCCTGTTTAGGATGTGGTTTCCGGCTTTCTCTTTTCCAATCTTCTCACTTTGTTTTTTTTTTTTTCAATTGGAGTAGATAGATCTATCTATCGCCTGGTCCACACTCCACCCACGTCTATTGAACAGGTTAAGAGGCTCATCCCTTGTTCCCTGTTTAGGATGTGGTTTCCGGCTTTCTCTTTTCCAATCTTCTCACTTTGTTTTTTTTTTTTCAATTGGAGTAGATAGATCTATCTATCGCCTGGTCCACACTCCACCCACGTCTATTGAACAGGTTAAGAGGCTCATCCCTTGTTCCCTGTTTAGGATGTGGTTTCCAGCTTTCTCTTTTCCAATCTTTTCACTATTATGTAACCCCCTGCACATCAGTGGCGTTACCGCCTTGCTCGGGGTGATACGATTAAAAAAAAAAAAAAAACATTCTCATTCCATGTACGAAAAAGGTGGGGGACAGAATAACAAAAAAAAAAAATGGTAGAAAAAATAAAAAAAGAAAATGAAAAGGGGAAAAAGACAAAAGGGGAAGTAAAGGGAAGAGGAAAAAAGAAAAAACGAATAAAGAAAAGGAGTAAAGGAAAGAGAAAAACAGAAAAAAGGAAAAGAAAAATAGAGAAAGAAAAGAGGAAATAGAAAAAAAAAATGAAGAGAAAAAAAGGGGAGAAGAAAGAAGCAGATAAACAACTGAAGCTACTAATCCAACTGATGCGTCAAATAACGGCAATGTTTCAGGTCAGAATTTCACTCAATGGTCTTTAGTTCGAGTGTCAAACAAAGGTTCATTTCCTTATTTGACAAAATAAAACAGAGCAGGAAAACAACTTACACCTTTTAATGGCGACAAACAAAAGAGAATTTCTGAATGGATGTTTTTTGTAATCATTTTGTTGTTTTGTCTTTGATGAAGGGCTTTGTTTGCGGCTGTTATCACTTGGAATGGATTTTGAATCTGACAAAAAAGAAAAAACATCTGAGTTACTAATTCAGGTTACAATATTCTCATTGCCATTAGCTTTGGGGAGACACACATTCTGGGGACAGTGGGAATTAGTAGAAAACTATATCAATTTTTCAGAAATCTAGAATAAAGACAGGATTTTATTTCAAAACTTCTAATTAAAACTGCTTCAAAACAAAATATTGATTTTTCTTTTTTTGGGACTATATAATAAAGAATGAATTAAAAAATTTAAAAAACTTACAATTAAAACAGGAAAAAAAAAACATAATTACATTTTTATTTTATAATCAAGTTATGATATTTTTTTTTTAAATTTATTATTAAAACTGCATTTTTAAAAAAGATATTATGATTGGATTAACCCTTCCACCCCAAAAATTGCATAATCAAGACCAGTTAAAACAAACAAATAAATAGATTAAAACCAGAATGCTTTTGACAAAATATAAATAGAGAAAACGTTAATTATTTTTGCTTCAAATAAAGTTAAAAAATGGCTTATGGTGCAGTGGACCTGTTTTTTTTTTTTTTTTTTTCCATAAAACTTGTTTCCTTATAAGAATCAGTTTTCAAGCTTAAGATTGTTCATTTGTAAAACAAGCAAATTCTTCCCCACGTGGCACAATATAATCTTCCTTTACTACTTGGCCCTGTGCCAGACTCAAGATTATAAACTAATATATATATAATTATATTTTTAATGTATTGCTGATATTTTTACTATAAAAATCTACTTTTCTACTTTCATAGTGTTTTAACCCCAGTTTTTTGGGGGGTTAACTATTTTTTTTTTTAATTGTATCACCCTGAGCAAGGCGGTAACGCCACTGATGTGCAGAGGGCTACGTAATAGTGAAAAGATTGGAAAAGAGAAAACCGGAAACCACATCCTAAACAGGGAACAAGGGATGAGCCTCTTAACCTGTTCAATAGACGTGGATGGAGTGTGAACCAGGCAATAGATAGATCTATCTACTCCAATTAAAAAAATAAAAAGTATTTTATCCATAGCTGGAACCCTAATCGGTTCAACCACCCCAGGGCAGGCTGGGCCATCTCCCAATCAGAAGCCTTGCTGCCAGATGCAGTTTATCATCAAACCCTGGACTAGGATATAGTTTATCTTCAAATCTAGGATGCAATATTTCTCAGAAACTTTGGAATTAATGAAAAGAATGAAAGGTATAAACAAATAATATATGTTTATTTATATAACTTTGATTAGGGCGTGTCATTTTTAATTTAGGTTAGCAAAAGTTTGTTTGGCTGGGTTATAGCAAAACTTTAATAGCAGTTTCTCTTCCATTTACTTGCTTCCGCGACAGCTACAATCTCCAAGAATTTAAATGTAAAGTCAATAGTCATCTTCTATCTCACTAACCTACATCTTCTCTCTCATGCTCCTTTCTCCATCCACTCCATTCTCATCTGTATTCTCATCCTTCTCTTACCCACTTCCTGAAACCCATTATAACCTGTCAGTCTTTCTCATAACTTTCCTCCTATGTAACCCCCTGCACAACAGTGGCAGTAAAATGCCTTGCTTGGGGTGATATGATTATAAAAAAAATTCTCTACTATTATAATGTAGGCATAAAGTGGGGGATCTGTTCAACATTACAATCATATATAAACTGATCCCTCACTTTATGGCCATAGTTATCTTTCTCTCACTCACTTACTGACACCCTTTATAACCTGTCACACTTTCTCATAACTTTCCTCCTATGAAACCCCCTGCACAACAGTGGCAGTGAAATGCCTTGCTTGGGGCGATATGATTATAAAAAAAACATGTCGCTTTGTTAGCAGCTGTTGGGATTGTAGTTACTTAAGTGTGGGTTTAATCGGCAGTGTATTCTTGGCTCTCAGAAGAGCAGAAAAAAGTCTTAAGCAGTTTCATGTAACATGCTTGGCTGGTTTTTCTAGCTGTCCCCTCTGTCCTGGTGGCCTATTGGCTGTCATTTTACACTTAAGAGCTCCAGACTACTTGGCGTAAATATGGTTTTTGGCTAATATCAAAAATCTGATTTTTTGATTGGCCAAAATAATTTGAATTTTCTGACATTATTTTCCTTTTTCTCATTGCGGAAATTATGCATGGAACCTCTTAATTTCATAAATTTCTAGACCAGCAAACTTCTACAGTTTTGCTTTTGCAGTCGTGTTCAGTCATTTAACTTCTTCTTTTTATTTGAAGGTCGCCTTCTCATGAGTAAAGAGAGAGAAAGAAAAAGAGATAAAGAAAGCAAATATTTTATTTCAATTCTTTACATACACACACACACATATATATATATATATATATATATATATATATATATATATATATATATATATGTTAGCATGTAGTGTGGGTATAGAAAAATCCAAAGGAGTATCCTGTACATACAGTGGTAGGATAACTAAGAGAGCTCAAAACATATATGCATATAAATACATATAGAGCAAATATAAGAAAAAACAAGGCATTGACATTGGCCGCGATGTGTGTCATCTGATTATATGTTGCGTGTATATATGATTATTATAAGGCATTATTATTGCGTGTATATATTATTATGTATGAATAAGACATTATATTATGTAAAAATAAGGCATTGACATTGGCTGCTACATGTGTCATCTGATTATATGTTGCGTGTATATATGTTTATGCATGAATATGTGTATGTGTTCGCCGAACTGATGTATTTTTTCTTAAATTTTCTTTTTTAAAGGAACGGCCGTTATTTCTATTTTTTATTTTAGGTTTTTGTAAATCTCATTCGTGTAAAATCCTTTGTAAAATAAAAACGGAAGCTGATGATGGTTCGCCTGAAATAGGCTTATACTTCCGATTTACCATGAAATAACGTGTCTGCCTTAATTTTTCTTATATATATATATATATATATATATATATATTTTATTTTTTACAATTGGATTTATTCATGCATTTACGTGTATTCATGATTACACCTATGCTTACTTCTGTCAGGCATGTTCTCATCTTTGAGACACACATTTAGCTTTCACGTGATAACCTTACTTTCCCGTGCATTTTGACATGGTTATTTAAAGAAACACACACGTCTTCTGGCAGTTGGGCCTCACTTTTGGCCGGTGATAGTGGAAACAAATGTGCGGCAGTTTCCCAACTCAAGTGAAACCCCCTGCTATCCAGTATGGCTGAGGGACATTGGTTTAATTCTCGCTCGCTCAAACCACATGAATTGCAGGTCCTCATTAGGCACGTTTTTATTTTCACACACATGTACACACACACATATCCCTTTTCAAACTACTGGGAACGAAACAACTTATTCTGAACATCAAGAACTTTACCAAGTCGAATCTTCTTCAACCTTCATATCCTTTGAACAATAATGACCAATCCAATGTACATTACAAACTTTCATTTAACAAAGTGTCAAGTGGTCAGTGAATTAAAAAGTAAGGTACAAGAACACAGTAGCTTCCTATGCTCGGGATGCAAACGAAAAAGAACTTTTGTTGTGGCAACAAAATGGATGGCTGGTACCTATGCCACATGTGGGCCAGTGCTGTGGAAGCTGAAAGACTGTCCTTTGGAGGGACATTGTGCCAATAGACCTCTGACACCGAACATTGTTTTCTTGTAATTGTTTGGGAAGAACACTGGTGCTGATGTCTTCCTTCCTCAGGCGTTTCCCTGATATGTACACTCTGATGATATGTGCCCAACCTTGTTGCATTTATAACATATTGTCTGAGAAACATTTGATTTCAATCGATGGGGAGAAACTCATGTTTTCTTATCTTTTGTCGAAGGTATTACACGCCCTTTTTCAACCAATACTGTCATTGTTAATACAGTGTTTATCGTAGTCTACTCTGATGGTATTGTTTCTTATTTCCTATGCCATCTTACGCCAAATCAAATCTCAAATAATATCGTAATAGGACTGACCGTCCTCTACAATAGAACATTTTAAAGTAATAAAATATTATAGTCAACCCTATGTAGCCTTATTGTTATACATGTTTTATCGTTGTTTACTCTGGTATTGTTTATTTCCTATGCCATCTTACGTCGAAACGAATCTCAAATAATAAATATTCGTAAGCAGATACCCCAGTATCTGCTACAGGTTCACCACAAGTAGTGGTACTAAACAACATTAACAAATAACAGTAACAATTTAACGAGTTTTTGTGTGAATGGATGGCAGAACAGAGACAACAAAAAGAGGTGATAAAAGATTAAAAAAAGAAGAAAAGTTACTTAGAGTAACAAAACACATGGAAATTGTGATGAGCCATGATTGCCCACGTCCTGAACATTAAGAACTATTCGGCCTTTATGTGTCACTGTTTAGTGATTGTTACATTGTAATAGCATTAACCTAAAAGTCGTTTCGTTTTTTAGACGGTATTTATTTATATCCAAGTAAAGAGGACCCAAGGTTTTATGATTTTGAGTTCCCTGACAGTTATTTTTTATAAACAGTACTCAATGCAATAAATATTGTAGAGCATAATAATCATATAATTATAAATTAAAAATACATTGCGACACGGAAATTTCTATGTTTCGAGATTTCTATCTCGTCATCACCAACATCCAATATTGCCTGATGATGAGATTTTATCTAAAAAAAAAAACATAGAAATTTCTGTGTCGCAATGTACTTTTAATTCATATAAATGGTGCGTCATTTTTAAGGGGTAACTCACAATTTCCCTGTCAGTTCGTGTCAATCCCTGGGGTTCAATCCCGACACGTTGCAATTCCAGAAGCTAACGAGTCCCAACGTACAACGAATTGTAATAGCATTAACCTAAAAGTCGTTTCGTTTTTTAGACGGTATTTATTTATATCAAAGTAAAGAGGACCCAAGGTTTTATGATTTTGAGTTCCCTGACAGTTATTTTTTATAAACAGTACTCAATGCAATAAATATTGTAGAGCATAATAATCATATAATTATAAATTAAAAATACATTGCGACACGGAAATTTCTATGTTTCGAGATTTCTATCTCGTCATCACCAACATCCAATATTGCCTGATGATGAGATTTTATCTAAAAAAAAAAAACATAGAAATTTCCGTGTCGCAATGTACTTTTAATTCATATAAATGGTGCGTCATTTTTAAGGGGTAACTCACAATTTCCCTGTCAGTTCGTGTCAATCCCTGGGGTTCAATCCCGACACGTTGCAATTCCAGAAGCTAACGAGTCCCAACGTACAACGAATTGTAATAGCATTAACCTAAAAGTCGTTTCGTTTTTTAGACGGTATTTATTTATATCAAAGTAAAGAGGACCCAAGGTTTTATGATTTTGAGTTCCCTGACAGTTATTTTTTATAAACAGTACTCAATGCAATAAATATTGTAGAGCATAATAATCATATAATTATAAATTAAAAATACATTGCGACACGGAAATTTCTATGTTTCGAGATTTCTATCTCGTCATCACCAACATCCAATATTGCCTGATGATGAGATTTTATCTAAAAAAAAAAAACATAGAAATTTCCGTGTCGCAATGTACTTTTAATTCATATAAATGGTGCGTCATTTTTAAGGGGTAACTCACAATTTCCCTGTCAGTTCGTGTCAATCCCTGGGGTTCAATCCCGACACGTTGCAATTCCAGAAGCTAACGAGTCCCAACGTACAACGAATTGTAATAGCATTAACCTAAAAGTCGTTTCGTTTTTTAGACGGTATTTATTTATATCAAAGTAAAGAGGACCCAAGGTTTTATGATTTTGAGTTCCCTGACAGTTATTTTTTATAAACAGTACTCAATGCAATAAATATTGTAGAGCATAATAATCATATAATTATAAATTAAAAATACATTGCGACACGGAAATTTCTATGTTTCGAGATTTCTATCTCGTCATCACCAACATCCAATATTGCCTGATGATGAGATTTTATCTAAAAAAAAAAAACATAGAAATTTCCGTGTCGCAATGTACTTTTAATTCATATAAATGGTGCGTCATTTTTAAGGGGTAACTCACAATTTCCCTGTCAGTTCGTGTCAATCCCTGGGGTTCAATCCCGACACGTTGCAATTCCAGAAGCTAACGAGTCCCAACGTACAACGAATAATAAACAATAAAAAAATAATACACTTTCCAAAAAGTGTAAGATCGTTAGACAATAGATTAAAAAGAAAAAAAAAGGCCTGTATTCAATTTTAATTGTATCGACATGACTCTAATAACATTTAAAAAAAAAAAGAACAAAAAATTCGGTGGGAAAAGAAACAAAAACAAATTTGTTTACAAATCAAAAGTGGAAGTCTGTGTAAGTGTGAAAAAACTCACCATAGAAGTTTTCAACAAAGCAGCTTCAAATTCACCGCCCATGACAGATTTTCGTAACTCATTCATATTTTGGACGTCGGAAAACAAAGCAAACGTAACATGAGAACCAGGTGGGACATCATAAGTAAGGATTTTCGATAAAAACGATGTCTCTATACTTTCTCCGTCCATGCTTGCATCGGTCAGCGCCATATTTACATGATTTCTTATTCCTAGTCGTTGTTTCGTATCTGAAGAAAATATAAAAGAGACTATGATTTTTCTTTGCGTTTATTTTATTTTATTTTTTATTGATTCACTGTATTTATTAATATAATATTCAACTATGACAGCCTGAGTCAGTTTCTGATTTAAAAAAAAGAAAAGAATTACGTAAGAAAATGAAAGAAAAAGTTTAAAAACTTCAATTAACTGAAAGAAAAGTACAACAGCTTCTCTGATTTTACAAACAACGCCTTTCTTTTTTATTTTCTCAAATTAATTTTCATTTATTTTGTGCGACCATAAATAGTCATTAAATTTTTTTTATAACTATCACTCCCGAGTTGTGAACAAATATTAAAAAAATATTTTCCATTTAAATTTTATACGTTAATTAATAAGTCTGGAACAGTGAGAGATGGGCAACAAATTACTTTGTAAATTCATTGTAAAAGTGTTTTCCCTTACAGAAACCAAAGCAAAATGTGCTACCACGTGATATTTTAATGTAAAAAAAAATAAAAAAAATAAACGTAATGTGCAGTTCCTTTTTTATTATTATCGATTAATTAGATAACCAATTTCAGTTTTCTTTTTTATATTTTAAGAAATCACGTGGTATGAGCAGTTTTTCTTTTGGCTTCTGTCGGAGAATCAACTATATATTTTATTTAAAAAAAATTTTTTTTTCTAATCATATCACTCCAAGCAAGGCATTTTACTGCCACTGTTGTGCAGGGGGTTTCATAGGAGGAAAGTTATAAGAAAGATTGACAGGTTATAAGGGGTGTCAGGAAGTGGGTAAGAGAAGGATGAAAATACTGATGGCAGTGGAGTGGACGGAGGAAGGAGCATGAGAAAGGATGCAGGTTAGTGAGATAGGAGATGACTATTGACTTTACATTTAAATTCTTGGAGATTGTAACTGTCAGGGAAAGCAAGTAAACGGAAGAGAATTCCACAGGCGGTAAGTGCGAGAAAAGAAGCTGCTGGAGTAGAATTCGCGTATACAATTTATTGGTTTCATAGTAAATTGTTGGACCTAGTTGCTAATCTTGTGGTTCAAGTAAATTCATAGATAGGGGGCACCAAAGAGCTAAGTTCATCGGAGCAGAAGCCGTAAAAGTATTTGTAGAAGAGACACGGGGAAGCCATATTGTGCCGGTGAGAAAGTGACTGAATCTGCGCTGCCAAGTCAGGATCGATGACATTTAAAGATTCTCCGTTGGATTTTGTCAAGGACCCCTAGGTGGATAGCAGGAGCACCTGACCAGATATGGCAGCAGTATTCAATGCACGGACGGATGGTAGATTTATGTGCAGGATTTATCGTTGTTTTTTAAACTCAAGCAGGCGATAGAACACAAGGAATGAATGAGAATGAGAAGAATAAGGAGGATTGAGAGTAGGATTGGTTACGGCATATCACATTGAATACACCGGTTCTCGTTCGATCACCGAAGTTAAGTCAGTACTGGTCAGTACTTAGATGGGTGACCACTTGGGAATACCAGGCGCTGTAAGCGTTCAGTGACGGATATGCGTTGTGGTGCAGTAGATATCGGCTTGGAAAGAGAAATCGGTGAGCCGAGTTCGAATTCCAGTTAAGTACCCTGCATTTACTGGTACCATTGGGAAAGGTACTAATCCATCACTTCCCTCCAGTTATGAGTTAAATAACAGGATGGGGCTTAGAGGCAACCCATCTAGTGTTGGTGTAGCAATAAAAAAGAAGAGCCTTGGTAGCCCTGGCGAAGCATCAAGTATTCAGCTATTTGACACGATTATGAATTTCGCTGCAAACTGCACCAGGGTTCCAAATGCACAGGGAATACTGGAGGGGTGTAGTGAGTTCTATCTCGGTCAAGGCCGCAAGATGACGGCGTCGACGACGTAGGACAAAAAAAAAAAGGAAAAAAAAAGAAAAAAAAAAACAGGGCTCAAGACAAAAGAAGGTGATTGATGTCGGACGTAATGTTTTGAAGATTGTAGTTATCAGGGAAGCAAGAAATCAGAAGGGAATTCTCCGAGTGGACGACGAAAAAGAAAATTAGAGTAGAAGTGATGGTTGCTACTTCTTTAATAATTCAACAATAAAATGGTGAGCCCTAGTTGCCAATCTAGTAGTAGTCTTCATGCAGAGAACATCAGAACACTTGTCATATCTGTCAATATCTGTGGAAAAGAGAGAGTGAAATCAGGCCGCCTCCGATTTTCAGATAATAAGGTCGATAAGGACTCCAGATTACAACTTTTAAAAGTTTAAAGTTTATTTTATGCTTTTTTTTTTTTGTTTTTTAATTTTATGAAATTGTTATAGTGGAACATCCTGCCATCCCCGAGAATAGAATGCTCTACTTTATAAAAGACGGTAACGAGCGGTACGAAGATGGGAAAAGTCTTAGGCGAAGGCATTCGCTATTTGATAGTCGATTACGCTCCAACCTGTGGCTTGCCTATATGTGTATTATTGTTAATTGTACCTTAGGACCGGATGTTTGCTCTATACCGACCAGAAGGCAGATGACCAAAAATCGTCGTTGCGCATTTGTGTCCGCGCAGATGTTCCGGTTGAAAAATAAAAATTAATCAAATATCAAATTTCCATTTCGCAAGCCTACGCGAATTTTATTTACCAGCCAATGGGTAACCCAGAATCAAATACAAGTATGAAATTCAAAACGAGCTGTTTTGATCCAAAAAGCAGATATAAAAAGCGGATACAGACAAGACCCCAGAAGACAGACTGACGGTGACAGGCGAGAGTAATCGATATCCCCTTGACTTAAGTCTACGATGTTCGCCTCCCTTTACGTCTCATCACTCCTTCCCTGTCTCAAAAGTACTTACTAACCTAAGGAGCGGCTACTTCAAAGACATTCCTCACATACCTCCGCTCCTCACATTCCTAAGCCTTTAATCTCTTTCAGCTTATTATTTTCCATGAACATTTAACATCCGTTGGACCTATATTACTTTAATTGTAAAAAGCATTAATTGATATGTGTATATATAAATGTTGTTTTATACTCAAATTGCTTTTCTGGATTTTATATAATCATTTTATGACTTATATTGGGCTATCTACCACAAGGCCAAATTCCATTAACCTGCAACAATATAATACTACCCTTCACTAGAACGGAATCCCACCACAACTAGAAAAAGAATAGATAAGATAACTCACTATAAGTACAATAAATCTGTATTTCTTATTCCTGGTGTGGAGTTCTATTCTTCAACTGATCTTCTTATACTGTATTCCTTTTCGGGATATATCAATTAGATATGTTATAGTGGAATAGAATGCTCTACCTGATAAAAGACGGTAACGAGTGGTACGAAGGGGGAAGGTCTTAGGCAAAGGCATTCACTATTTGATAGTCTATTCCACTCCAACCCGTGGCTTGCCTATATGCGTATTATTGTTAATTGTACCTTAGTACAATAAATCTGTTATACCTTTTATTCCTGGTGTTGAGTAAAATTCTTCAACTGATCTTCTTATACTGTATTACTTTTCGGGATATATCAGAAATCATGTTTTTTTTTTGCTTCCGTAGGGAGATCAATTTAAAATTTATAATAAATTTACATAGCAAACTGGGCAAAAATGGTTTCTTTCGAGTCACAGTGAGTATTGTACAACTCCAATTTCTTTTCAATAAGTGGCGGCGTCCATTGTGGACTAAATTAGTCATGTCTCCAAAACAAAACTGTTCTGTTTTTTATGATCGATTTTTAGCAAAATACTTAATAAATATGGCTCTCGTAAAACCACCTTAAATTTGAATTTAAAAACTACAAGTATATACAGTTACACTCTAACAGCCCATAATTTAAATCATTCATGGACAAACAGTGGCCCACGAGCCACGTGAAGCCTGATTGTCTTTCTAAGTGACACGAATAATTTAATGAGAAAATTAAAATTTTATTGATTTCATTTCGTTTTCACTTTTTCACTCTCAAAATCTATCCCACTTGTTGGGTATTGTGGCCCGTTCCTTACTTTGCTTGATTCAGCATCACTAGCAGCAGAGGGAATAATCAGCAGGGTAGAACCAGATGTCCCTGATGTTATAAAAAAAAAGCCTTGTCTGAGCCCTGTCCGGTCATACTTATCTTGTTTAGGAAGGTGAGGATCATCATCTTTCAATTGCGTCTCTGTACTCGTACAGACATGCAATTGAGAAAAAGTATACTGAGTGGGTGTCCGATTCCGGGGAACAGTGTCTCGAGGCCGTGCCACCCCATTGCACAAGAGGAGTGGGCTGGTGGTCGTCACCGGGGCCAGCGCGACTGGCGGTTGCTGGGATTGGACAATTTTTGGCCTTGCACACGTTCGGGCTCCCCACATAAAACCTCGACCATCTGTCACATTCACGTGTTAGTTAGGGGACAAGGTAAATGCTTACTTTCTCATTGAACATGTAACTCTTACAAATTGATTAACTACGTACATTTTCTCATTGAACATTTAACTTCTACAAATTGATGTTATTCTGAACAGGTGAAGAGGCTCATCCCTTGTTCCTTGTTTAGGATGTGGTTTCCGGCTTTCTCTTTTCCAATCTTTTCACTCTTTTCTTTTTTTTTTTTCTCAACTGGAGTAGATAGACTAATCTATCGCCCGGTTCATACTCCACCCACGTCTATTGAACAGGTGAAGAGGCTCATCCCTTGTTCCTTGTTAGGATGTGGTTTCTCTTTTCCAATCTTTTCACTCCTACGTAGCCCCCCTGCGCTTCAGTGGCGTTACCGCCTTGCTCGGGGTGATATGATTAAAAAAAAATACTCTCTTCTCTACTTCACTTTTTACAAAAATTCACAATTCGGTGTGAAACCCTAATTTTGACAAATAAAAAAAGGATTGACCCCGTACTGAATTGACCCCAGACTAAAAGAAAAAGACGAAGCCGGATTTCGCGATCCGATGTTAAATTAATTTTCTAACCAATGAAAGGAAGCGATTTGCAAAAATGAGAGAAAAGTTATCAATCCAGTGTGAAAAACTAAATGGTTATAAAAACACAAAGAAAGTCAGAATCAGTCAGTGAGCAATATCATACACCAGCAACATGTGACAAAAACTTCAAACACTTCTTCTTATTCTATGTGCCCTGTCCGTTCAGGACGTAGGCGATCACGCCTTTCCACGTTTTCCTATCCCTGGTGTCTCTGAGCACGCCTTCTCTTGTTACACCATGAAATCCTCGTTCCGTCATCCACCTGATTAGGTCCTTCAAACATATTATCCGATGCTTTCCCCTGTCTCTTTTTTCCTCTGTCTGGCCTGTTAGTATCAGATTCTCCAAGCCCTCTTTCCTCATTGCGTGTCCCAGGAACTTCAGCTGTCTCTTCCTGATGCTCAGTATTACTTTCCTTTTTGTGTCCATCATTTCTAAGACCTCATCATTGCTCACATGCTCGATCCATGATATTCGCAGCATCCTTCTGTAGAACCACATTTCAGTTGCTTCAAGTTTTTCCTTCATCTTTGATGGTATTGTCCAGTATTCACTGTCATATTGAAAGACGGACAGCACGTAGCAATCCAGTACTCTCCTCCTTGTTTCTAGCGAAATAACCAGGACATAAGGTCCCGACGCACATTCGTTCTCCTTCTTCACTCGTACTATTTTACTTTACCTCTTCTTCTCCATCCTCAACATTCTCGCAATCGACAAAGAAGAAAACGAAGCCAACAACAACAAGATACTTCAACTGACTCTTAAAAATTAACGTTGGATAAGTACAATTTCCTTTATTGCTTCACCTTCTTTTTCGCTTTCTCGCCGGCCATAAAAAAGGAAAGTAATACATACTTAATTAGTAACCTGCTAATGTTTCTTTTTTGAGTTAGCGGTTAAACAAACGTTACTACTGTTTACAATGACAAACGTAATGATTGCATCACCCACTTTTTTTTCGGTGACAAACACGTTCATTTGGAAATTCTCACAAGAAATCAAATAATTGTCGGATTTTAATGAAACTTTCAGTACTCTTTCACAAATGAATGCAATTATTTTTTAAATTATTATTTTTAAAAAATCTTGGTAAAAATATATTTTTTTAAACTTTGTTACTCCCTCCAAGTAAATCCATAAAACGTAACCGGTTAATCTTTCTTCATGCACACATTCTGCTACGACTACAAGTTCTCGATACACTTAAATCCTTACTACATTTTCTCTTTGAACATTTAACTTCTACAAATTGATGTTATTCTATTCTGTTAATAAAATTCTGCTTTAAACATATAAACAAAACACTTTTATTCTTTCTACATTCCAACCTTCTGATGATTACGAATAATCCTTAAGTCGTGGGAGTTTGGTTATATTTTATAGACATTTAACCGTCTCCCTACTACAGAACAATTCGTAAGTTGCGGGGTATGTTAATCACACTTGCAATCAGGAATAATATTATAATATTTCAGGGGTTATTTTATTAGAAAAATAAAATTTTCTCAAAAAAAAAAAAAAAAAAAAAATCAATTGTTTTCACATTTTCACATCTCTTTGGGTCAAGTCACTGGAGTTGTGAGTTCAATACCTGGCTACAACAAAGGTGAACAAAAACCTTAGCTGAATTAAAGCGAGATAACCGATACTGAGATATCTGGAAGCGGCATGACTTGTGGAACTAGAACAATCTACCCCGATGAACGAAATAAAGGGTTCAGTTCGAAATTCCAATCACTTGAAGAAGGTCGAAGCGTACAACGGCCAAAACATTGTGAATATGGCAACAAAGACGAAAACAACAGTCTGAACAATGTAAAAAATACATACACGTGTCTATCATACACGCTTGTATCAGGTAAACATTCTTAATAGCTATGTCTTTTTTTTTTTCACTTTTAATTGTGCACGCATGACATTCTTTGTGGTAATACATGAATTGTCGTTTGTTTTTTAAATTCCAATTTGTTGCCACTTATTTTTACCCGGATTCACATGAATCTGCCATGTATTTTTTGCGAAACAAATGTCCCAGGGGTTTGTGGTTGGAGTACCGAAGGGGAAAAAAAAACAAACAAATGAAATGACCTACTCATAAAACGAATATTTATTAAGGTAATATTCTCACAAATACGAGATTTTCTGGTATGACAATTTCCAACAGTCGAAGGGGAGATAAGTAGAATGTCATTACGAACGCTGGAAGGTGGCATTGTCTAAGATCGTACGATTGTTGCAGAGTCGAGTCTGGGTTTTTCTGCTATAAACACGTGGCAGCAGCAGCAGCAGCAGCAAGAAGAAGAAGAAGAAGAAGAAGAAGAAGTTTATTGTGGCCAAAGTGAACTCAATTTACAGGGCATTAATTACAGAAAAACGTACACAATTCACAATAGAAGTATTTTCGGATAGTGTTACTCTTCTTAAATTAAAAAAAAAAAAAGATGATTTATTACCCAATGAGTCCTGCGTTTAACTAATAAAACAAATATTTTGCAGTCGATTAATAAATTTTAAATAATTTTATGGGTTTACGTGGAGGAGGTAACAAAGTTAAAAAAAATATTTTTACCAAGATTTTTAAAAAATAATAATTTAAAAAATAATTACATTCATTTGTGAAAGAGTACTGAAAGTTTCATTAAAATCCGACAATTATTTGATTTGCGAGAATTTCCAAATTAACGTGTTTGTCACCGAAAAAAAGTGGGTGATGCAATCATTACTTTGGGTTTTTCATTAAACAATTTGTTTAACGGTTCAACCTCTAACTCAAATCAAGACAAAATTTCGAAAATGTTAGAAGGGTTTAATTTTTTTTTTAAATAATTAAAAATTACTTTGATCTTTCTTCTTAATAATAATATAAATATTTTGATGGAAAAAGTCTGTTTCATGTTTGAGACCTTTTTTCACTTTGCTGTTTTAGGCTAGGCTGTTTCTTTTAGCGATGGAGGTACCTATTTCTAAAAAAACGGTAATCCCACAGCAGTAGAAAAGTCTGCTCATACCTTTTCATCCAGCCACAAGATGCAAAACTTTTTTTTTTCATTTGTCTTATAAAGTTTCTGCAAAAAGAAACAAATAATAATAATAATAACAACAACAACAACAACAACAACATAGCAACCAAGGAATTCGAAAAACTGTCAAAAATATAAAAACCTGGATATTGAAATAGAAAAAATGTGGAAATTGAAAACAAGAATCGTGCCAGTGATAATAAGTGCACTTGGAATGATAAAAAATGAAACAAAACAACACATTAGAAGAATCACTGGAAACCACAGAATAGATATACAAAAAAATTGTCTTATTAAGTACAGCCCACACACTAAGGAGAACTTTGTCTATGTAACACTAGGGATGATGGGGAAAATAGAAAAACATGAAATGGAGCCATAACAACATGCCACAACCTGCCTTAGGTCTTCCCGCAGACTTGGTAGGTAGTGCGACCATAGCAGAAATTGAAATATGATGAAAAATGACAACAGAATAATAATGATAAATTTTCGATTTTTTTAAAACATCTTACAAACTTGTAATTAATTAACCTACATAGAATTTAGAATGACTTATATAATTAATTTTCGTTTTTGGTAATTAATTCGGATGACAAATGTATCATCCTTTTAATCTCCATCCCAGTTAAGTGAAGTCCACTAACATATGATAGCCTAAAATAGATTGATAAACAGACTGAGATAGATAGCTAATTTTCTAAGCGCCTCTTAGATATGGCGCATGGCCGAAAGTATGGAGTACCCAGTGAGGACCGAACTCACTACTCAGTTGTAATAGGCCAGCTTGCTAACCATTACACCTCGCGGAGGTGCCCAAGATAGATAGATAGATAGATAGATAGATAGATAGATAAGAACAGAGACTGAAATAGATAGATAGATAGATAGATAAGAACAGAGACTGAAATAGATAGATAGATAGATAGATAAGAACAGAGACTGAAATGAAATAGATAGATAGATAGATAGATAGATAGATAGATAGATAAGAACAGAGACTGAAATAGATAGATAGATAGATAGATCTAAATTTATCTAATCTAATCTAAACTTATTTATAAATGGAACTTTGTGTGTGTGTGTGTGTGTGTGTGTGTGTGTGCGCACGCGTGTGTGTGTGTGTATCCGTTACCTATAGACTCTGAAACAGCTGAACCAATTTTCTTGAAAATTTACACATTTGTACTATAAGCGTCTGCGAGTGTTCTTGGCTAGGTTTTGTGTCGAGGTAGCCGCGATAAATATCAAAAATCGATAATCGAAAAAATCGGGTTATAGAAGGAGTGGTCCGATTTTAATCAAATTTGATACACTAATAGACAAAGACATAAGAAACGATATTTAGAAGTTTTAAGGTTGCAGTTTTTACAATAGTGCAGAAAATTTGATATCGATACAAGGAAATCAAAATTTGACTTACATCCATTCATTTTTCTTTCAGTCTTACGGTTTCAGTTTAACTGGAAACAACTATTACTTTTTAGTCTTTCGTGCCAACGTCTAAAGAGTCTGAGCTCCAGGACCATGGATTAGTTTTAAAGCTTTCATTACACCCGAGCAACGCCGGGCTATACTGCTAGTAGATAGATAGATAGATAGATAGATAGATAGATAGATATGAACAAACTGAGATAGATAGATAGATAGATAGATAGATAGATAGATAGATAGATAGATGAACAAACTGAGATAGATAGATAGATAGATAGATAGATAGATAGATATGAACAAACTGAGATAGATAGATAGATAGATAGATAGATAGATAGATAGATAGATAGAGATATAAAGAAACTGAGATAGATAGATAGATAGATAGATAGATAGATAGATAGATAGATAGATAGACAGACAGATAGACAGATAGATAGATAGATAGATAGATAGATAGATAGATAGATAGATAGATAGATAGAGATATGAACAAACTGAGATAGATAGATAGATAGATAGATAGATAGATAGATAGATAGATAGATAGAGATATGAACAAACTGAGATAGATAGATAGATAGATAGATAGATAGATAGATAGATAGATAGATAGATAGATATGATGAGAATGAAACAAATATAAATAATCCATAGAAGACACTCAAAAATTCAGCTGCTTCCAGGTCTGTTTTCTCGTCTTTAACACATAAATCTTAGTGCATTCCTGTCCATAATTCTCAGTGCAATGAAAAGGCGCTGTTTGCAGATCACATTATAGTTGGTTCACTTATTTTTCATAATTTTGAAAATGTTTATAAATTCATTTAATAAAAAAATTGTTTAAATATTTATTTCTTATAAATTGGTAAATGTAAATATCGCATTAGTTTTAATTGTATTAGTTTTTAGAATGTTGTAAATATAAAATAATTCTTGTAAATAATCTAATGAATAAATAGTATTTTTCTTGTCAATTCTCAAGAATAAAACACATGTATAATTCATTTTCATCATATGTTGAAATTTTAATACAATTCTAATCAGTGTCTTTTAAAACAATAAACATTATCGAGAAGTGAAGGTAGTTAAAATAATAGCGGCGTCAAGGGAAAAACGTCCTTTTGTCACTGTTTTTTGCAGGTATGAAGGTCCAACGTTGCCAGCTAATAAATAACCAACAAGAATAAAATATACTGGTATGCATGTGTAGTGATACCGAGCAAAGCGAGGGACCGGATGTTTGCACTCTCACGACCAGAAAGCAAATGACCAAAACTCGTCGGTGCGCACCCGGCTCCACGCAGATGTTCCGGTTGAAAACTAAAAATTAATTAAATATTAAATTCCAGTTCGCAAGCCTACGCGAATTTTATTTATCGGCCAATGGGAAGTCCAGAACCAAATACGAGTGTGAATTCCCAAATGATCTGCTGCGATCCAAAAAGGCGAAATAAAATGCCGATACAGACACACACACAGACAGACTCGAGAGAGACGAGTGTAATTAGTATCTCCCTTGACCGACGTCAAGCTACTTACTATGCTCGCCTTCCTTCCCTCTCATTTTCTTCTTCTCTGTCTCTAAACTACTTACCGACCAAAGGAGCGGATACATCAAAGACATTCCTAATTTACAACGCTCCACATTCATACGCATTTTCAGGATTTTATTGCCATGAACATTTTAACGTCCGTTGGACTCATCTTTAAAGGATTACTTTAATTGTAAAACCTTAATTGATATGTGTATATATAAAATGTTGTTTCTAAACTCAATTTGCTTTTCTTGGTTTATAACCATTTTATGACTTCTAGTAGGCTATCTACAATGAGGCCAAATTCCGTTAATCTGCAACAACATACAACTACTCCTCACTCGAACAGATAACCCACCATACATGAAACAAAAGAAAACAATAAAATATATTTATTAAGATGTGTGTGTGTGTGTGTGTGTGTGCGTGTGTGTGTGTGTGTGTGTGTGTGTGTATGAAAGAGTTCAGTATTTATGGGGAAAGATCTTATTTTCAAAATTGTAACAATTTCCGTGTCGGTGTTGTCACTACAGCATGTTGAGAGGAAAAACAAAAAACAAAAAAGAAAATAAAAAACAGGAAATTATTTTTTTTTAATCATATCACACAAAGCAAGGCGATGGCGCCACTGATGTGCAGGGGGCTACGTAAGGGTAAAAAGACTGGAAAAGAGAAAACCGGAAACAACATCCTAACCAGGAAACAAGGGATGAGCCTCTTTACCTGTTCAATAGACGTGGGTGGAGTGTGAACCGGGCGATAGATTAGTCTATCTACTCCAATTAAAAAAAAAAAAATCAAAAAGAAAAGAGTGAAAAGATTGGAAAAGAGAAAACCAGAAACCGCATCCTAAACAGGAAACAAGGGATGAGCCTCTTTACCTGTTCAATAGACGTGGGTGGAGTGTGAACCGGGCGATAGATTAGTCTATTTACTCCAATTGAAAAAAAATAAATAAATAAAAATAAAAAAGAAAAGAGTGAAAAGATTGGAAAAGAGAAAACCGGAAACCGCATCCTAAACAGGAAACAAGGGATGAGCCTCTTCACCTGTTCAATAGACGTGGGTGGAGTGTGAAAACTGTCCTATTTTTATAACCGCGTTTAACCGCGCCACCTAACGACCTCCCGTGGGGGTAATCCCACAGTGTCATTAAACTTGTAAGTTCTTCATTGTGTGTTACGTTCGTGCAGATGCTTACATTTAAAGTCAACAAGTAAAAATAAAAAATGATCACATTAATCAAGTACAGAAATTTATATTGGAAATGCTTTAACAGAGGACGAAATATGTTACAGAAATCTGGAAGCACATTGGGATTGGCGAAAGATGCCTTCTAAAATCGAAGCAAAGTATTAAAAACAAAGAAAGTTTTATTAAAAACAAATAAAATATTGCTGAACTACTATTTAATATCAACCCTGGATGCTTACAGATGAATCAGAGACTTGAGGCAGCAGAAATGTGTAGACACAGAAAGATGCTGAGAAGTTTTTGGAGGAAAATGGATGAAAAAGGACACTTGTAGTTGAAACCAGAAAGAAAGAGATAGTTAAAATGTCTAAAACATATAATGAAAAAAATGGCTTTTGTAGAATTTGACTTTCACAGAACGGATTAAAAAAGCAAGTGGAACAGAAAAACAGTGAATAACCTAATGCAACGAATTTGTCTAAATGGATGACGGAGTTAGGACTGGGTGGGATAAGGAGACAAACATTACTTACAGTTACGAAAGATAGGAAGTCGTGGAGAGCTTTGATGACCTATGCCCTGAAAGGACAGTCAGTTAAGTGCCAGATGTGATACACATTTGTTGAGCGATGATGTCTCTTTCAATCCATGAGAGAATAGACAGAAGATTTTCCTGCAATAGATTGCCATTATTTTCTGCGGTAAACTAGTTGCGAACCAAGGCTACAGAACCCAATCAGTCTTGTTATTCAACCCACAGGTGGAGGGAGAAGTGATGGATTAATACCTTTCTCAAGGGTATTTGCGCTTGAAGTGAAGGCAACGAATTAAAATGGAATTCAAATTCGGATCAATTTATTATTTCGAGCCGATATAACCATACACCACAACGCACATAAAAGATAGATAATTTGTCATGTGACATTATGATGGACAGAATGTTACACTGTAGTCATTGGGGTGATGGTTAACGTTTCTTTGATTTGGCCTTGTGTCATACATAACCGAACTCCCCACAGCTTACAAGTTTTATGCAGAATTATCATTGTAATATTTTGGTATCTTTGTGGGTATAATTGACAAAGAAGTGGAAACAAATATTAGCGTTGAGAGGAATATTTTATTTTATTTTGTTTTACATACTTTCGTGTTAAGTGTCTGCTAGCAAGAGAACACATGTTGCCTGCTTAGAAGCTAGAGAGGGACTGGCCAATCCTTTAGGTCAAGCATGGGTCAGGGAGATAGAGAGAGTAGGGGAAAGAGAAATAGTAGCAGAGAAAGAAAAGGGAATAGATTTGGGTATCTTAGTTCTTGGGAGTTATTTAGAGACAGAGAGGGTAAAAGAAACAATGTATTCTCTGCATGGCAGTAGTATCTGACCTGAGGTCATTTTGGTTCATTCCTACATCATCATCAGAATTATCAGGTTTTCATCAGGTTGGAATATTTGGAATTATGGAGAATAGTGGAAAATAAAATATACATTTTGCATTTTGAAATAGGAATTTATTGAAAGGAAAGAATAACAAGAATTCGTAGAAATTAATGTTCAACGAGAAAGTTGAGAGTATCAGGCGTTCGTAGCAATGTTCTTGTAGTTGTAATTAGTTGAAAGAGTTTATAACTTACGTATGTATGTATGTGCTAGCGTTTTTGGGTAGGAATGTCTTTAAATGGAGAAGTAAAATGAATCAGCAGATGAGAAAGAAGGAGAAAGAGAACAAGGTGCGACGTGACCTTATGTCCGGATCGAAGTTGAAGTCACATTTTAGTTGTGTCTCTCTCGCTGCTCCCATCTGACTGTCTTGACCGGTCACGGAATGTCGTCAAGTAGTTAAATCTGGTCATGTGACTGGCTCCCAGAGGCATTTTCTTCTTTAGGAGTGAAAAACGTTTGACTGATGTGGTAATATGAATTTTCTATTTCGTATCCAATCAGGATCCAGAATTTTGCTTTTTACACTGACTTGTGAAATTTTGCTATGGATTGGGTTTTTCCAAAGCTTATTGGAGTAGATAGACTAAACTATCGCCCGGGTCACACTCCACCCACGTCTATTGAACAGGTGAAGAGGCTCATACCTTGTTTCCTATTTAGGATGTGGTTTCCGGTTTTCTCTTTTCCAACCTTTTTACTTTTTTTTTTTTTTCAATTGGAGTAGATAGACTAAACTATCGCCCGGTTCACACTCCACCCACGTCTATTGAACAGGTGAAGAGGCTCATACCTTGTTCCCTGGTTAGGATGTGGTTTCCGGTTTTCTCTTTTCCAATCTTTTTACTCTTACGTAGCCCCCTGCGCATCAGTGGCGTTACCGCCTTGCTCGGGGTGATATGATTAAAAAAAAAAATGTTTTTTAGTCGTTTGAATCCACTTTTTGCGGGTGTGCAATTTTACTTCGGATGTTTTAGTTGGGGTTTTTCCAAAATGCTTTTAATTCATAATTTCTTGTCCTACAACATTATATGCTTTTTTGGTAAATAGGTTAACGATGTCGACTTATCCGTTGATGAATATAAGTTATATTAAGCCTTGACCTGAATTAAAACGTGAAAAAAATAGAATAATAAAAGTAAAATTTTTTAAAAAAAACAGGTTTTTCTTGGCTTTTAGTCTAGTGAGAGTACTTCCCCTTTGGCGCGATAAAAATAAAAGTCTAATTCGGCTGGTGCGTCTTCCAATATGGCTGCGTCCACTTTCACATGGCTTTGTACTGCATGTTTAGCAGCTTTCTTCGGAGTTTCCACTTTCATTTTGAAATGGATACATTCGGCCCAGCCAACTCCTTACATGGACGAGACATTCCACGTACCCCAGGCTAGACATTATTGCGATGGGAACTTTTCTCATGTACATATTTTTTTTTTATTTTCTTTTTTCCCCCCCCCATCTTCTTTTCATTTTTATTTCTTCTTTTTCCATATTATTATTTATTCTTGTCTTCTCTTTGTTTTCTTCCAAGAGATAATCTTTTAATAATTGTTTGTATCATTGTATTTGTGTACTTACTGTGTTGACGCGCACTGGAAGTCTTTCATTGTCTTTTACGTCCCGGACGTTTGTATTTATTTACTACTGTCGTCGAAATTACAGCTTTTTTTCTCCCCCACATTATTTTTTAGTTACAAAAAAGAAGCCAAACCATTTCTGTGATGAGGGTACTTTTCTTTTCTTTTTTTAAATTAATTACAAAGAGATTAAATTAATTATATTATAGATATTTTTTTTCAATACTGTGATTATTAATTTTTTTTTTCGTATTTTCAATTTAAACCTTTTTTTTTCTGGTTATTTATTGTTTAAGGAAAAAATTAAAAATATATCAAGATCTTTTTTTTTTTTTTTACATTTCTTTTATTGAATATTTCTATTCTTTAAAACGAGTTTATTATCATCATTAATAGTAGTAGTAACTTGTTGAAATTGTTTTATGCGATAGGTAAATTGTCGCCTTTTTATTTTTAAATTTCGCGCATGCGTGTTTTTTTTTTAAATTTTTTTTTTATTTTCTTGACTACCCAATATAGTTGAAGAGATTTACTAAGCGCCGATGTAGCACAATACCGAAAGTATGGGGTACCCAGTGAGGATCGAATTCATTACTACTCAGTTGTAAAAAGGTTCTAGCAAGGCAAGTTTGCTAACCATTACCCCACGCCGAGGTGCCCACGCGTGACGTAGTTGATTATAGCGCGCCCGTTCTTGGCACAAGCTTCTAAAGTACCGAGGTTTATCAGTAGGGATCGAACTCACTTACTCAGTTGTAAAAAGATACTAGCAAGATAAGCTTGCTAACCATTACACCATGCAGAGGTGCTCTACACAGTAGGGTAAGTTGGGCCCCATCTCTGAGAAAAAGAGCACCATGATGCAGTTCACTTCAAGCATGACTGCTTGGCATTCGGTCAGGGAGCTCCATTACGAACATTTCAGAGTGTTTGGGTATCGATCTGAGGACAGTGCAGAGGATTCGGAAAGAGTTGAATGATAATTATGAACGTACGACAGATCGGTAAAAAAACCAACTCCCGAATTTGTTGGTGAGAGCTTCAGATTCAACACAGAGGTCTCCATCAAGTGCCTTGAAGAGATAGTACTGCCCTGGGTCAAGAAAGTGGCAGCTGGAAGACCCTATATTTGGCAACAGAACTGCACTATACCACACAAGCAGGAGAACCCAGTTATGGCTGTCAAACAATTTTTGCCACCACATCACCCTTCACATCTGTCCAACTAACTCCTCAGACTGCAACCTCTTTGATTATTATATTTGAAGCACAGTTGAGAAAGAGACAAACAAAACTTATAATACAAAAGATGAACTGAATTCAATTGAATAAATTTACTCTTTAGTATTTCAAAGTATTTTTTAAGTAATCTGGTAATTGTATCTGTTAAAACGAAATGTCTGTGTTATTTTCATTTTTGCATAATTTAGGCGACAATTCATCCATTGCACCTTGTAGAACAAGATGTTCAGAACATCATGGAAAGAAAGTTTTAAAAAAATGGTTATTGATTAAAAGATTTAACAAGCTAATTCTCCTAAAATGTTTACTTGACGTTTTCTTCCTGTAAAAGTCCTAAAGTTATTAAATAATAACTTTTTAAGAATGTAAATATAAGAAGAGTTTTTAAGTTATATTAATAGTTTTATTTTTATAAATTTGTTTTCTATGGTTTATCAACCCTTTGCAGGTTATTTAAAGCCAGAAAATATTTCTTAATTGTAAGAAAAAATAAACACTAAGAGCTAATTATCTTTAACCTCACCAACTATTCCTTCTTATAGTGAGGTGGTTGGTAGGACTTAATATATACTGGTTCCAAACTTTTCAAGTAGTAATCAGTATTAGCTCTGTTTAATACTTACATATCTGACTATATAACCAGACACATATTTAATTTATTAAGTTGTTAATTAAATTATTAAGTTATTAAATTATTAAATTATTAAATTATTAAATTATTAAATTATTAAATTATTAAGTTGTTAATTAAATGTTCAGTTAATTGAATCAGTTGTTAAGTTTGCAGCTAGGAAAGCTGCTTCACTACAGCAATCTCAACAATCTTTTTTGCCAGAAATTATCTTCCATATTTATAAGTCTACCATTCACCCTTGCATTGGATATTGCTGCCACATCTGCTTGGGTACTCCTGCTATATATTTAGAGATTATTGATAAAATTCAAAGAAGAATCTGCAATCTTATATGTCCTGACCTGGTATTTTGGCTTCAGTCACTTTTCCACTGCTGTAACATAAGTTCCCTGTGCCATTTTTATAAATACTTTTGTGGTAATTGTTTTGATGAACTTTTCTCTATTGAAAACTAGTTAAAACTTCATAGAGACTATGAGGTGTTATGGGGGCTGTAGTATGAATGATAAGATTGTGTTGTTTTAGTGTAAGGAATACTGGGGTATGTTTGGGTCAGTAACTGTGGCTAGCTAAGTTTAAAATGAGACAGATTGAAAACCAGCCTTCCCCAATCCCCCCTTTTGAACTTGTGCCATTATTACTTTCCTCTATGGTATCTACTCTTTATAAATTTTAGCACTGTACCAGATTGGTAGCAAGGTCTCATTATTTTACAGTTTAAATGTCCAGATGTAACTAAGTTCTATGCAAAGAGTTTCTTCTGTCACACTTCTCACTTTAAGAACTCTTTTCTGGCTTTTAGTTTTCAAGTCAAATTTGATTTTCAAAAGTTTAAATGAAATTTCAATCATTATTTTTTATTTCTTGTTCTTTTATTGTCTTCTCTTCTTAGTAGGAGTTTTTCACTAAGACTCAGTATCACCTTGCGTCTTAGGGCCTTTATTGCCTTGCTTGGAGTGATATGATTAAAAAAATGTACCCTGAGATTCAGTATAGCACTTAGTTTTCAATGTCTATGGCCAGTTGCTAAAAGTGTTTAAGGAAATATCATTCAGTTATATTTATATACATGTTTGACTTTCTTTTTTTTTTTTTTTTTTTTTTTTTAAGAAAGAGGCTTGAATAAGGTTCCAGGATGAGGGTGGGTAGCACCTGTTAGGGTTCCAGCTATGGGCAAATAGTTAAGCCCGAAACTGGGGTCAAAATACTTCTTCTTCTATGTGCCCTGTCTTTTCAGGACATAGGCGATCATGGCTTTCCATGTCTCCCTATCACTGGTGGCTGCTCTTAGCACGCTTTCTCCTGCTGCTCTACGCAACCTTCGTTCTGTCATCCACCTGATCAGGTCCTTCAAATATGTTATCTACTGTTTTCTCTTGTCTCTTTTTCCTTCTTTCTGGCCTGTTAATATCAGGTTCTCCAAGCCTTCCTTCCTCATTGCATGTTCCATTAACTCAGTACGCTTATAGAAATATATACATAAAAATAGACTTTTATAGAAAAATATTACCAACAATACATTTTTGAAGAAAAAATTATTTCCATAAAACAATTTTGAAGGAAAAAAATTCTCAGCATAACCAGGGTAGAAAAATTAAAAAAAAATATGCTAAAATGAAATAGACCCCTATTTATTTCTAATAGCACTTTCTATTTTTTCTATCATTTAATTTTCACTTTAATCCAGTTACATCCACCATGATTGTTTACTGTGATACAAATAGAAAAGTTTTTTCATTTGAAACTAAAAATTAAGTCAAACAAAATTTTCTCAAAGTCCCATCTGAATAGAGGTATTTTGCAACCCAATTAATGAAAGTACAACTTAAGCAGAGACCCATTTACATGGAGAACACTGTATATCTTGTGCATGTTAAATGAGTTGTAACAAAAAATTATATATATGTGTGTGAATTGTTTGAACATTATTTTTTTTTTTTATTATTGATACTGGTATTTAAGTAGTTATTCCGTTTTTAATGAAACAGTATTATATATTTATTTCTACCGGCCTGATTATTTACGATAAATTTTTATTACGAAAGTGTGTGCCATTCGGCAGGATTCGAACCTGCGACGCCTATCTATATAGGGGAAGCTACCATTGATCTGGTAACGTCTTAGACCTCTCGACCACGAATAGCCTCCAGTCTAAACGAGGTTTTTATCAAGCCTATATAACACAATTTTCGATCCATCGTAAACAAAATGGACAGTCAATGATAACATTTATTTTGAGATTACAAATACAATTATTACATTGCCAATTAAATATATATCCAGGGCGGTCCAAAAGTAGATGGACAGTCAATGATAACATTTATTTTGCGATTACATATACAATTATATTTACTAATACAATTATTACATTGCCAATTAAATATATATCCAGGGCGGTCCAAAAGTAGATGGACAGTCAATGATAACATTTATTTTGAGATTACGTATACAATTATATTTACTAATACAATTATTACATTGCCAATTAAATATATATCCTGGGCGGTCCAAAAGTAGATGGACAGTCAATGATAACATTTATTTTGAGATTACGTATACAATTATATTTACGAATACAATTATTACATTGCCAATTAAATATATATCCAGGGCGGTGCAAAAGTAGATGGACAGTCAATGATAACATTTATTTTGAGATTACATATACAATTATATTTACTAATACAATTATTACATTGCCAATTAAATATATATCCGTGGCGGTCCAAAAGTAGATGGACAGTTAATGATAACATTTATTTTGAGATTACATATACAATTATATTTACTAATACAATTATTACATTGCCAATTAAATATATATCCAGGGCGGTCCAAAAGTAGATGGACAGTCAATGATAACATTTATTTTGAGATTACGTATACAATTATATTTACTAATACAATTATTACATTGCCAATTAAATATATATCCAGGGCGGTCCAAAAGTAGATGGACAGTCAATGATAACATTTATTTTGAGATTACATATACAATTATATTTACTAATACAATTATTACATTGCCAATTAAATATATATCCGGGGCGGTCCAAAAGTAGATGGACAGTCAATGATAACATTTATTTTGAGATTACATATACAATTATATTTACTAATACAATTATTACATTGCCAATTAAATATATATCCAGGGCGGTCCAAAAGTAGATGGACAGTCAATGATAACATTTATTTTGAGATTACATATACAATTATATTTACTAATACAATTATTACATTGCCAATTAAATATATATCCGGGGCGGTCCAAAAGTAGATGGACAGTCAATGATAACATTTATTTTGAGATTACATATACAATTATATTTACTAATACAATTATTACATTGCCAATTAAATATATATCCAGGGCGGTCCAAAAGTAGATGGACAGTCAATGATAACATTTATTTTGAGATTACGTATACAATTATATTTACTAATACAATTATTACATTGTCAATTAAATATATATCCAGGGTGGTCCAAAAGTAGATGGACAGTCAATGATAACATTTACTTTGAGATTACGTATACAATTATATTTACTAATACAATTATTACATTGCCAATTAAATATATATCCTGGGCGGTCCAAAAGTAGATGGACAGTCAATGATAACATTTATTTTGAGATTACGTATACAATTATATTTACGAATCCAATTATTACATTGCCAATTAAATATATATCCAGGGCGGTGCAAAAGTAGATGGACAGTCAATGATAACATTTATTTTGAGATTACATATACAATTATATTTACTAATACAATTATTACATTGCCAATTAAATATATATCCAGGGCGGTCCAAAAGTAGATGGACAGTCAATGATAACATTTATTTTGAGATTACATATACAATTATATTTACTAATACAATTATTACATTGCCAATTAAATATATATCCGTGGCGGTCCAAAAGTAGATGGACAGTCAATGATAACATTTATTTTGAGATTACATATACAATTATATTTACTAATACAATTATTACATTGCCAATTAAATATATATCCAGGGCGGTCCAAAAGTAGATGGACAGTCAATGATAACATTTATTTTGAGATTACGTATACAATTATATTTACTAATACAATTATTACATTGCCAATTAAATATATATCCAGGGCGGTCCAAAAGTAGATGGACAGTCAATGATAACATTTATTTTGAGATTACATATACAATTATATTTACTAATACAATTATTACATTGCCAATTAAATATATATCCAGGGCGGTCCAAAAGTAGATGGACAGTCAATGATAACATTTATTTTGAGATTACATATACAATTATATTTACTAATACAATTATTACATTGCCAATTAAATATATATCCAGGGCGGTCCAAAAGTAGATGGACAGTCAATGATAACATTTATTTTGAGATTACATATACAATTATATTTACTAATACAATTATTACATTGCCAATTAAATATATATCCAGGGCGGTCCAAAAGTAGATGAACAGTCAATGATAACATTTATTTTGAGATTCCGTATACAATTATATTTACTAATACAATTATTACATTGCCAATTAAATATATATCCGGGGCAGTCCAAAAGTAGATGGACAGTCAATGATAACATTTATTTTGAGATTACATATACAATTATATTTACTAATACAATTATTACATTGCCAATTAAATATATATCCGGGGCGGTCCAAAAGTAGATGGACAGTCAATGATAACATTTATTTTGAGATTACGTATACAATTATATTTACTAATACAATTATTACATTGCCAATTAAATATATATCCAGGGCGGTCCAAAAGTAGATGGACAGTCAATGATAACATTTATTTTGAGATTACGTATACAATTATATTTACTAATACAATTATTACATTGCCAATTAAATATATATCCGGGGCGGTCCAAAAGTAGATGGACAGTCAATGATAACATTTATTTTGAGATTACATATACAATTATATTTACTAATAAAATTATTACATTGCCAATTAAATATATATCCGGGGCGGTCCAAAAGTAGATGGACAGTCAATGATAACATTTATTTTGAGATTACATATACAATTATATTTACTAATACAATTATTACATTGCCAATTAAATATATATCCAGGGCGGTCCAAAAGTAGATGGACAGTCAATGATAACATTTATTTTGAGATTACGTATACAATTATATTTACTAATACAATTATTACATTGCCAATTAAATATATATCCAGGGCGGTCCAAAAGTAGATGAACAGTCAATGATAACATTTATTTTGAGATTACGTATACAATTATATTTACTAATACAATTATTACATTGCCAATTAAATATATATCCAGGGCAGTCCAAAAGTAGATGGACAGTCAATGATAACATTTATTTTGAGATTACATATACAATTATATTTACTAATACAATTATTACATTGCCAATTAAATATATATCCGGGGCGGTCCAAAAGTAGATGGACAGTCAATGATAACATTTATTTTGAGATTACGTATACAATTATATTTACTAATACAATTATTACATTGCCAATTAAATATATATCCGGGGCGGTCCAAAAGTAGATGGACAGTCAATGATAACATTTATTTTGAGATTACATATACAATTATATTTACTAATACAATTATTACATTGCCAATTAAATATATATCCAGGGCGGTCCAAAAGTTGATGGACAGTCAATGATAACATTTATTTTGAGATTACATATACAATTATATTTACTAATAAAATTATTACATTTGCTATAAAATTTTATTGTTAATATGTTCATAAGTACCAATTGTAATAATCTAATCTAATCTAAACTTATTTATAAATGGAACTTTGTCTTTGTGTGTGTGTCCGTTAGACTCCGAAATGCCTGAACCGATTTTCTTGAAAATTTACACAGTTGTACTATACGCGACTGCGTGTGTTCTTAGCTAGGTTTTGTGTCGAGGTTACCCCCGATAAATATCGAAAATCGAGTTATAGAAGGCGTGGTCCAATTTTAATCAAATTTGATACACTCATAGACAAAGACATAAGAAACGATATTCAGAAGTTTCAAGGTTGCAGTTCTTACAATAGTGCAGAAAATCGATAATGTATATATATATATATATATATATATATATAAAGCAAGATGTTTGTGTGTGTGTGTGCTTGTTTTTCTGCCTGTATGTCTGTATTTCTTTCAGCCCTTTTATTTTAGTTTTTGCTTCGGGTTTGGCTCTAAGTAGGTATAATTGTAGTTCTTAGTCTCAGCCATGATACCATTTACTCAGAGGACTTATTTAGCTTTCAAAATTCAGTTTACGATGAAAAAAACTTGATATTGATACCAGGAAATCAAAATTTGATTTACATCCATTCAATTTTTCTTTCAGTCTACAGTTTCGCTTTAACTGGAAACAACTATTGCTTTTTAGTATTTTGTGCCAACGTCCAAAGAGTCCAGGACCATGGATTAGTTTTAAAGCTTTCATTACACTGGAGCAATGTCAGGCTATACTGCTAGTATAACCTATACATAAACCTATTCCTCTTACTGTCGGGCCACTTTGTATATTTGGTATAATAAAAAAGTTATTGAAACATCCTTTAGCAGTTATTTTTTGTATTAAAAGTGAAAATAACATTCTACAATCCAATTGATTATTTTTTTCTTTCTCTTTTTCTTGACTCCAGTGGGATCCAATGATCACAACCCTTCCTGGCTTGTACTTAATATCTTATGTGATGTTAGCATTGCCGGCTAAACTACTCGCTTTTACGGCCGATACATTTTGTACAACATATGCCCTGCGATCTACAAATCTCCTTTTTTCAACTGGTAATGTTACAATGCTTTTCTTGCTGTTAAAACGGATGCATCCTGTAAGTATTATTGAATTTGCTCTGTTTTTTGTAACTATTTTTGTTTATAATCATTTCACCCCAAGCAAGGCATGAATGCCACTGGTGCACATGAGATTACAGTCAGTTAAGTGCCATACATGAAGCACGCTTGGGTGATCATGTCTCTTATTCATGTAGAAGATTATCCCGCAGTAGGTTGCCATTACTTTCTGTGGTAGACTGATTGCTAGCCAAGGCTATAGAACCCAATCTGTCTTGTTATTTGACTCATAGCTAGAAGTGGAAGAGATGTATTATATTATTAAGTATTAATTATTGGGGGATCAGTTTATTACTTCATAACAATATAAAACCGATCCCCCACTTTATGCCCATTAGATGTCTTAATCATATTTCCAACTATTATATTCAGTCAGTCAGTTAAGTGCCATACGTGAAACACACTTGGTCGATCATGTCTCTTTTGAGACATAACTGACTGGGTAGAAGATTACCCATAGTAAGTTGCCATTACTTTCTGCAGTAGACTGATTGCCAGCCAAGGCTATAGAACCCAATCTGTCCTGCTATTTAACCCATAACTGGAGGGAAGAGACAGATTAATACCTTTAAAGTTACAGAAGATATCAAAGAAAAGATTAAAGATGGGTGGGAATCAAGTAGATAAAAGCTGGTAATTGACATTGCATTTAAACTTTTGGAGATTGTAGCTATCAGGGAAGCAAGCAAATGGAAGTAACTGTAAGACAGTGTAAATTGTAATTGCTGGGGTCCTGGGCATGACGGTAAACTGCATCCGGCAGCAAGGCCTCTGATTGGGAGGTTGTGAGGAGCATGGAACCACCGCTTAATTGCTGTTGTTCCCAGGTCCACCCTGACCCGGAGTGGTAGCACCTATTACGGTCCCAGCTATAGGCAAATAGTTAACCCCCAAACTGAGGTCAAAACACTATGAAAGTATAAAAATAGACTTTATAGAAATACATACATAAAAATGGACTTTTATAGAAAAATATAAATTTTTGAAGGCAAAATATTACCAACAATACATTTTTTGAAGAAAAAATTCTAACCATAACACATTTTTGAAGGGAAACAATTCTCAGCAAAACATTTTTGAATACAAAACCAGAAGACATTTTCAGTTTTCTAAAATAAAAAAAATAAAAACAAAAAATTTTAATTAAAATCTGACTAAATCAACCTTCTCATTATAACTGAGCATTAAAAAAAAATACACCTTAAAATACGACCTTTTTGGCATTAAATAACCCACAGAGGTTGATGTGCTGTTAAACAAAACTCACACTCAAAGTAATTGCTGTGATGAGGTATTATTATTTACACTATTTATATTCTGACTGTTATCTTGATCTTTGTTGTCATCACAACCAGTGCAAGACTGGTCAAGATGTTATGGTAACTTGCCCAATGGTGAGTGGGCCCCCTATATCAAATAAAAATGCAATAAAGAAACAAATACAAGCAACTGTGTTAAATAAAAAAGAATAAGAACTTTATTTACAAATTTTTTACATAATCCGTTGCAAAATGGATGAAATTTGACATATTAATTTATTTGTTTAAATATTGTTTTTAACAGTCATTTCGAATTCCAGTCTTTGCATTCACTTAAGCATAAATACCCTTGGGAAAGGTATTAATCCGTCTCTTCCCTCCAATTATGGGCTAAATAATAGGACAGATTGGGTTCTATAGCCTTGGTCAGCAACCAGTCTATCGCAGAAAGCAATGGCAACTTACTGCGGGATAATCTTCTGCCCAGTCAGTCATGTCTCTTTTGAGACATGATCGCCCAAGCGAATCTGAATCATGGGCGCTTGGTAGAAGAAGGCAGACCTTTTAGCGTGTATATTATCATTATACACACCCAATAGCTGAGAGTCTTCTAATTCATTGCTGAATGAACGATGCGTAGATGCCAGAGTAGCTATTGTTTTTATTGTGTATTTAGGCAGTAATCCCTCTTTTTTGTAAGTTTTGTTAAAGATGACAGACAAGGTGCTGTGTTTAAGTTTTATATAATTTTTCATGTGATTTTGCGTTTTTCTTTTCAGGACATATATAAAAGTTCTCTGAATGTTTTATTGATCCAAGTGATTTATACTTTTAGCCATTATCAAGGACAAATTTTATTTCACTTTTAACTGAACACATAGATTGTTTTTTTGCATGCATGTATCTAAACTTATTTATAAATGGAACTTTGTGTGTATGTGTATGTCCGTTACCTATAGACTCTGAAACTGCTGAACCGATTTTCTTGAAAATTTACACAGTTGTACAATAAGCGTCTGCGAGTGTTCTTAGCTAGGTTTTGTGTCGTGATACCCCCGATAAAAATCGATAATCGAAAAAATCCAGTCATAGGAGGAGTGGTCCAATTTTAATCAAATTTGATACACTTCTAGACAAAGACATAAGAAATGATATTCAGAAGTTTCAACGTTGCAGTTTTCACAATAGTGCAGAAAATTGATTATATATATATATATATATATATATATATATATATGTATATATATATAAGGCAAGATGTTTGTGTGTGTCTGTTTATCTGCCTGTATGTCTGTATTTTTTCAGCCCTTTTATTTTAGTTTTTGCTTCGGGTTTGGCTCTAAGTAGGTATAATTGTAGTTCTTAGTCTCAGCCATGATACCATTTACTCAGAGGACTTATTTAGCCTTCAAAATTCAGTTTACGATGAAAAAAACTTATTTGATATCGATACCAGAAAATCAAAATTTGACTTACATCCATTCACTTTTCTTTCAGTCTACGGTTTCACTTTAACTGGAAACAACTATTGCGTTTTAGTTTTTCATGCCGACGTCCAAAGGGTCTGAGCTCCAGGACCATGGATTAGTTTTAAAGCTTTCATTACACCCGAGCAATGCTGGGCTATACTGCTAGTGTTTGTATATTTTAAGAAAAGGATTATATCCAACATGTTTTTAATTTATTTTTTTTATCTTTACTTTTGATTGATACTCATATTTGAGTAGATGCTCTGTTTTTTATTATTAAACAGGATATTTATTTATTTATGTCTACTGGCCAGGATATTTAAGGAATCTTTTTAGAAAAATATTAACCTCTGAGGCCAGTAGATGTAAATATAAATAAATATCCTGTTTAATAATAAAAAACAGAGCATCTACTCAAATATGAGTATCCATCACAAATTACATTTAAACAAATAAATTCAAAATATGTCAGATTTAATCCATTAAATTAAGAAAATGTCTTTGTTTACATTAGGATATAAAACAGAGCAGATATGTATATTTCAACAATTCTCATACATCAGATCTCATGACAGTTTCCCTGACTGTTTATCTCTTTTTTGTACCATAATAAATTCTTCTTATGATTATAAATATTGGGAGAATATGCCTCTCAAAGACTGATGATTGAATGAGAAGTTGATTTGGTTGAGTCTTCCTGGTCTACACTTGGCAGCCCGCCTGATGTGTAACACTCTTGTATTTGTTTTCCGTTAATATACATTTGTTTCACTAATACCTGAGTTGTGTTTTCTTCCGAACCTATTCTGGGTCCACAACACTGGTGACGAAAGATTTAAAAAAAAAAATGAACTTCACGTGAAAATCATAAAAGATAAAAAAAAATTTTGGTTGGCCAGGGTTCACAAACACTTACGTGACGCAGGTTCATATCCTGCCAGAGTGTGCTTATTTTTCTAACAAGATTTCTTGAATATTCAGTCCGTTAGATATGAATAAATAAATATATTATTTAATAGTAAAAGAACAGAGTATCTACTCAAATATGAGCATCCATTTAGAAATAATGTCCAAACAAATGAATTAATAAGAACTTTATAAAATCATCTGCACATGATCAGTTACTCAAGTCCAGTGTAAGAGGATATTTACAAACTTAAAGGTCATAAAGACAAGGTTAATAAATTCACAGTCTGAGGAGAATTTGGAATCATACATGTTGCTATGCATTGAATAGAAATTGTTAAATGAATTGGATGCAGAAACAATTATTGGCAGATTCGAACAATCATTTTGTAAAAACAAACGAAATGATTGATAGCGAGGACTCCATGTTATGCCCTATTGTGCTTTTGAACTTTCTGTTAATGCATAAATTGTGCAGGAAACTATTTAAAAATATCAACCAATTACTTAAAATTAACTAAATAAATAAAAAATTAATTTATTCTGTATTTACACTTCGTATCTATTTCTAGGTATGTTTACAGTCAATTGTACATTGTAATTATTAAAAAATACATGATTTTTCTGAAAAAAAACTTAATTGTACCCTTTTTTCTATATGTATTTCTTGAAAATTTTATTTATTCATTATAAAAATGTTTCTTGAAAATTTTATTTATTCATTATGAAAATCTTTCTCATTTTCTACCTCTTTTTATTTTATACTGAATGGAAAATACTTTGGTCGAACTGTTCACCTCTTTAATTCTTTTTGCCAATAATCAATTTTTATATTGTTGACCAACTTAACGTCAGATGGCCCATTTAATTTTGCATTTTTTTTTTTTTTGTATTATAGTTGTGGGTGAGGGCTCCTTTGTCTCCATACAACCAATATTTTTAGAACTAGGCTGCCAATGATCACCCTATTTTGGTTATTGTGCTCTCTTGTCTTCAGCAGGGGTAGATCAGTCCGATGGGACATTGACTTACTGTTCATTTGTGAATTTTGTGATATAGTAATTGTGAGTTGAATTCCTGGAACGAGCAGTGTATACTTGAACTCAGTCAAAACCGGACAAGCAATAATTTAGCATTATAAAAAACCAGAATTAGACTGTATCCCTAGACAAGAGTGGTCTGCACACAGATTTAAATTTTAAGAATTAAATTTTAAAAATATTGTTTTCTTATTCATTTCTCATCTATTTTTTTGTGATTTTTATCAATGATTGTTGTGTTGGTGGCTTTCATAATTGAACTACTTAGTTATTGAAATAAATTAATTTTCTAGCTTGAAAGTAGTAACCACCTTAGCATTTAAATCACAGCTTGTGAGTAAAAAGTAGCATTGTCTAATTGATTGATTGATTTGTTTTTTATGGTTTATTGAAATTTGAAAACCAAAAAAATATTTCTAGATTATAAGAATTTTTTTGAGGACTTGGTTCTCTGATTTCAAGTTCCAAACATACCTTACCTGGTATTCGCAAGCAATTATGCATCTAGGTACTGATTAGATTTGATGGCTGTGTGTTTATATTTTAGAAATTTCTGATACTAAATAGCAACAGAATTTTAAGGAGTATTTTGAAAATCTCTTAGCTTAATTGATTCCCCCATTTTTCTTTTTATTTTCTTTTATTTCTTTCTTTTTCCCCTTTTCTTTTTCTTTTCTTTTTCATTTCTTTTTCTTTCTTCCCCACCTTATCTTTCTTTTTTTCTCATTTCTTCTTTTTTGTTTTACTTATTTCTTTTTTGCTCTTTTTCTTTCTGTTTCTCATTTCTTTTTCTTTTTCTTTTTCTGTTTTCTTTCTTTTTTCCTTTTATTTATTTTGTCTTTCTTTTTGCCTCTTCTTTATCTATCTTTTTACCTCGTTTTCTTTCTCTTTGCCTCGTTTTCTTTCTCTTTGCCTTTCTTTCCTTTCTTTTTTCTCATTTTTCCTTTTTTTTATCTCATTTTCTTTTTTCCTCCTTTTCTTTTTCTCTTTCTTTTTCCTCTTTTATTTCTTTTTTCCTTTTTCTTTGTCTTTCTTTTTTCTTTTCTTCTTCTTTTCTTTGTCTTTCTTTTTCTTTATTTACATTTTCTTTCTTCTACTTTTTATTTTTTATTCTTGTTTTCTTGAGGATTTGTTTTAGTAAATTAAAATTTCTTACAATCAAAAAATATTTTCTGACTTTGAATAACCTGCAAAGGGTTGATAAACCATAAAAAACGAATCAATCAATTTTTTAAAAATTTTCTTTTTCTTTCTAAACTTGCTTTTGGCATTGGGGACCTAAAGGTTAGAAAACCTAATCAAGAATTTTATCAGAAGTCATTTTACACTGACTGGAAATATGCCATCTTTAGTTCTTTCTGCCAATAACCACTCTCTACTCTTGCCTCTTTAAACATTTTCATCATCATTTATCCATCACACCCAGATGGTGCATTGGGCAGCAACTTTTTGTTGCTGTTTCTGTAACAAATTATTTTTTTATGGTGCAGGGTTGTTAGCCCTGCACCCAACCCTGGAGGACTGGTGGACCATTCTTGGTCCTTACATTTACAGCACCTGGTATTACCAAATGGTCACCCATTTAAGTACTGACCAGGCTCGATGTTGCTTAACTTCAGTGATCGGATGGTAACCGGTATTCAACACGATATAGCCGTAGACTAAACATTTTACTTTGTTTTATTATTATGCCAATATGCACATATTTGATTGATTGGTTTGTTTTTTATGTCTTATCAACTCTTTGAAGGTTATTTAAAGACAGAAAATACTTTTAAATTGTAAGAAGTGTTTTTTTTTTTTCTTTTTTTTTTTAGAAATAATAATAGTTTAGTGATACACTGGCTAAAGAAGAGGTGGATTCACACCTTTCCCAAGGGTATTTATGTATAGGTGAATATAACAAGCCCAACTGAAATTGGAACACAGCTCTCTGATTAACAGTTATCAATTACACCACCTGCACATCCAAGTTTGCAACACTTGGTATTCCCAAGCAGTCACCTGTCAATGTACTGACCTGACTCAATGTTGATTGTACAGGAACCAGTGTTTCAACATGATGTAGACATAAGCCTCATATTTGATTGAGTTTATGTAACTTCTGAGTCAGATATATATTTTTTTTTAAATTTGTGATGAAGAGATTTGTTAGGTGAGCAGTGAACTGAGGTCAGTCAAGGGAAAATGTTGTCATTCTGAATTGTCCTTGTTGACCAACTTAATGTCAGATGGCCCAATTATTTTTGCATTTTTCCACAAACAACCTGTCACTTTGCAAAATGTCAAGAAATAAATATTTCTTTTTTAAACCAAAATAACATTGATTGGACGAACCTCTCAAGATGTATAATCATTTTTCCTTTTCCTGTTGGTTTCAAAAATCTTATTTTTTTTATTTTATTTTATTTTTTTTAATCGTTTCACCCCGAGCAAGGCAGAAACGCCACTGATGTGCAGGGGGCTACATAAATGTAAAAAGATAAATTAGAAAAGAGTGAGGAGTACAAGCTAGTTAGAAAGGAACAATAGAAAGCTGAGAAAGAAGATGCGATGACAGATACATAGGTGGAGAGAAAGGGAAGGTTATACAGGGGAGGGGAGAGAGCTAGAGGCCAGTGGTTAGTAGATGAGTATTAACTTTGCATTTAAATTTCTGGAGGTTGTAGCCATCAGGAAAGCAAGAATACGGGAGTGAGTTCCACAGGCGGGAAATGCGAGAGAGGAAGCTGCAGGAGTAGAATTGTCGTCTGCATTTGGCTAACCTGACTGTGAATGGTATCCGCCACTTGTGTTATATTTTAGTGGATTATGTTGAGAATCTTTCAGTGTACCCTTCAGTCTTTTTCTTTATTTCTCTTTTTAGTATTAGACATCCCAAATCTAAAATGACATCTACATGGTGCGGCAGAAATACCTCCCACATAATAGTGCAACAATAGCTAAATGAGGACATCATTGTCACTTATGTCTTACCATTATTTGGGAGGTATGTGTAGATGGGTATTTCTGCTACACCCTGTATGAACAAAAATAATAATTTGCATTTTCTTTTGCAGACAGAGGAAACATGGTTCATTCACCAGTCTAGAGATTCTAGCTTGTTTGAGAATTTTTAGGTGTTTTATTCTCCTTTTTTAACTTCCAAAAATATTTAGAAAGTGAAGTCATTTTTTGTTTGTCCATATTAGTGAAAGATGAGAGATGATTTTAGAAATGTTTTTTAAAGTAATTCACTGTACTTCCAATATAAATTTTAGTAAGCTTTGGATTTTCTACTGATGAAATAGAACAAATATGCACAAGGGATTTTGTTAAGCAATTGTTAGATAAAGGGCATTGATCGGGATTTCTACAATTGCATAGATTATTTCTACGGGACAAATTGAGATCAGCATTAAAATTACGGTTATTATTATCATATAAATTCAGTATTTTATTATGTAATTTAATTATTTTCTCTAAATTATTAGTGCAACTATAACTAAGTTTTCGAGTGTTTCGATTGAAAATTTTACTTCAAGGATTATCTTAAGGAAAATGTTTATCAATTAAAAAAATTTATGTCCAATTTAGTATTAATTAATTGGAGGATTGTACTATATGATCTTGTTTCTGTTTTTCTTACTGGAACAACTTTAATCTTCTACAAATCTAATTTCAGAAGATCTGAACCCACTATCCCCAAGAACTTTGTCATAAACTGTTTTATGTTTTTCAAATATTTCTTTGGTAGAGGAGAGTTGATTAATACCGTCCTCTACCTTCTTCATTTTTCAAGGCTCTCATCAGCCGTACTGAATTTCTAGAACCACTTTCATACTATCTGATCACTTGTGAACCCATTTCCTCATGCTCTCTTGATATTGACAGAAGGTCGGGAGGCACTATGCCCAAGTTTGAACTCATCCAAGAAAAGTAAATGAAGATCATGTTTTGTTATGCTCATAATTAATGGCTTCTATGCTTCAAGAATATTTCTATCTAAAAATAAGTTAAAAATTGTTAAAGATCTCACATTAATTATTATGTATACCAAAATTCATGTAATATCTACCATGAATACCATGAACACTATGTGACAATGGCTTTTCAAAATATAACATTTCAAGTGGCTGTTATTTTTGTAACAAAGTACTATATATATATATATATATATATATATATATATATATATATACTAGCAGTATAGCCAGCGTTGCTCAGGTGTAATGAAAGCTTTAAAACTAATCCATGGTCCTGGAGCTCAGACTGTTTGGATGTTGGCATGAAAGACTAAAAAGCAATAGTTGTTTCCAGTTAAAGCGAAACCGTAGACTGAGAGAAAAATGAATGGATGTAAGTCAAATTTTGATTTCCTGGTATCGATATCGAATAAGTTTTTTTTTTGTTGTAAATTGAATTTTGAAGGCTAAATAAGTCCTCTGAGTAAATGGTATCATGGCTGAGACTAAGAACTACAATTATACCTACTTAGAGCCAAACCTGAAGCAAAAACTAAAATAAAAGGGCTGAAAAAATACAGCCATACAGGCAGATAAACAGACACACACACAAACATCTTGCCTTTTATTTATTTATATATATATATATATATATTATCGATTTTCTGCACTATTGTAAGAACTGCAATGTTAAAAATTCTGAATATCGTTTCTTATGTCTTTGTCTATGAGTGTATCAAATTTGATTAAAATCGGACCACTCCTTCTATAACCCGATATTTTCGATTATCGATTTTCAATATTTATCGGGAGTACCTCCGCACAAAACCTAGCTTAGAACATTCACAGACGCTTACAGTACAACTGTGTAAATTTTCATGAAAATCAGTTCAGCCATTTTGGAGTCTATAGGTAATGGACAGGCACACACACACACACACACACACACACAAAATTCCATTTATAAATAAGTTTAGATTTAGTTTAGGTATATATATATATATATATATATATATATATATATATATAGTGTATTGAGGCAGCAGATAATTTTCTAAACATATACTGTTAAATATAAGAGACAATAAATGTCTTTTATGTTTAATCATGAGCCATTCGAAACATCGTATTTTGGCTTTAATTTCAGGTGAAAATAAAAATATCTCTGGTACTAATAATAAACCTACTACATATATTGGTTTTACTCCAACCATGCTCTCCCATAAACTTACCTGTCACTTTTCTGATCAGAGTACAATTAAACAACATTTCTTAGAAAAATATAGCCATGTACGTAATATCAGACAGATTTTAGTCAACAATACAATAATCCTCACTCATACACACAGTAAAAAGAACCTTCAGATATTGGAGGCCATCTACATCCAATCCAAACAACCCACACTAAATAAAATCATGTTTAAATCTGGTCAGAACACATTACATTGCATTTAATTATATGGTTCTGTTATCGTTTCGAGCTCACACATGATGTGATGTCATAGAGCCGCATTACAAATTTATGAACTGCATTTGCTATTTTTGGTAACTGTTATTGTTGCTTAGCAAAGTTTTATGTCAACACAAGATAAAATTGTCACTGAGGGTGGATGTTTTTATGTTAACGTCTTTGTAACCTCTCTGAAAATAGCTCATGTGAGCCGAAAGCTTAGAACCAATTTAATAAAAAATTATCCAAATGTTTGTCTTTATTTTCACCTGAAATTAAAGCCAAAATACAATGTTTAGAACGACTCATGATTAAACATAATAGACATTCATTGTCTCTTATATTTAGCAGTATATGTTTAGAAAATATATATCTAAACTTATATAATAAATGGAACTTTGTCTGTGTGTGTCCCCGTTACCTATAGACACCAAAACGGCTGAACCGATTTTCTTGAAAATTTACACAGTTGTACTATAAGTGTCTGCGAGTGTTCTTAGCTAGGTTTTGTGTCGAGGTACTCCCAATAAATACCGATAATCGAAAAAATCCGGTTATAGAAGGAGTGGTTCAATTTTAATCAAATTTGATACACTCATAGACAAAGACATAAGAAACGATATTCAGAAGTTTCAACGTTGCAGTTCTTACAATAGTGCAGAAAATTGATTATATATATATATATATATATATATATATATATATATATATATAAAAAAGCAAGATGCTTGTGTGTGTCTGTTTATCTGCCTGTATGTCTTTTTTCAGCCCTTTTATTTTAGTTTTTGCTTCGGGTTTGGCTCTAAGTAGGTATAATTGTAGTTCTTAGTCTCAGCCATGGTATCATTTACTCAGATGACTTATTTAGCCTTCAAAGTTCAGTTTACGACGAAAAAACTTATTTGATATCGATATCAGGAAATCAAAATTTGACTTACATCCATTCATTTTTCTTTCAGTCTACGGTTTTGCTTTAACTGGAAACAACTATTGCCTTTTAATCTTTCGTGCCAACGTCCAAAGAGTCTGAGCTCCAGGACCATGGATTAGCTTTCGTTACACCCGAGCAATGCCGGGCTATACTGCTAGTATATATATATATATATATATATATATATATATACACACACACAGTACCATACAAAAGTATTAGGACAAGAACTATTTTATCTTTTATGAGGCATCAAATTAAAGTTTAAAATCAGCCTTTGTCCTAACACTTTTGCACATTACTGGTAGTGTGCAAACATATTAGGACAGAGGTGATTGTCCTAAAAACTTCACTGAAATTCAAATACTGGGTGAAAAGCCAAACCTTTGTAAGAATTATTTAACTAAAGAGGAAGGAAGGCTTCGGAATTTGAATTGGCCTCCACAAAGCGCTGATCTCAATCCTATTGAACATCTATGGGATATTTTGGATAAAAATATTGATAAATCTAATGTTAATTTGCAAGACACACTTTGGGAACAAATACAAGCTGCTTGGCAGGAAATACCATTAGATACAATGAAGAAGCTTGTGATGACAATGCCTGACAGAATGAAGGCTGTGATCAAAGCAAAAGGCTATTATACTAAATATTAAATTTATTTTGTAACAAGTATTTTTTTCTTGTTAAAGCATTTGTTGAGTAAATCAAATAAAGTTACTTTAATTAAATTGTTTATTTTCTGTCAGTATGCCTCATAAAAGATAAAATAGTTCTTGTGCTAACACTTTTGCACAGGACTGTATATAGTGACGTGAATTAATAACTATAGGGTGCACATATGTATAGTCTTATTATTCAGTTGTTAATAAAATGGTGCTCAATGTATGAACAGAGCTGTATTATATATTAATTAATAAAAATATGCATTGTCCTACGTCTATGGCCCGACTCAAAGTTTATGTGTTATGCAATCATCAGGTGAATATTTAAAACTGACTGTTTAATAGATTTTAATTAAAGTTCACTCGATGTTTATAGGAATTAAATCTTATAAAGTTAAGTTACTGCTTTTTTAATAACAACATTAAAAATTTAAATATTCTAAGATTCAGTCAGTCAGTTAAGTGCCATACGTGATATACGCTTGGGTGATCATGTCTCGAAAGAGACATGACTGACTGGGCAGAAGATTATCCCGTAGTAGGTTGCCATTGCTTTCTGTGGTAGACTGGTTGCCGACCAAGACTATAGAACCCAATCTGTCCTGCTATTTAACCCATAACTGGAAGGAAGAGACGGATTAATACCTTTCCCAAGGGTATTTGCGCGTAAGTGAATACAAGGGATTCAACTGGAATTCGAACTCGGCTCCCCAACTTCTCGTTCCGAGCCGATATCCACTGTACCACAACGCACATCCATTCTACCATTCACCCACCTTAAAAAAAAACTTCAACAAAAACAATGCTAAAGTCAGTTATAGTAGCATTAAGAACATAGATAAATATATTTCACAACATAATACATAATACTGGTCGGCAACCAGTCTACCGCAGAAAGCAATGGCAACCTACTGTGGGATAATCTTCTGCCCGGTCAGTTATGTCTCTTTCGAGACATGATCGCCCAAGCATGTATCACGTATGGCACTTAACTGACTGACTGAATATAATAGTTGGAAACATGATTAAGACATCTACTGGGCATAAAATGGGGGATCGGTTTTCTATTGTTATGAAGTAATAAACTGATCACCCACTAATTAATACTTAATAATATAATACCTCTCTCCCCCACCTCTAGCTATGTGTCAAATAATAGGACCGATTTGGTTCTATAGCCTTGGCTAGCACCCAGTCTAGTAAAGTCATAGCAACCTACTGCGGGACATGATCGCCCATGCATGTATCACGTATGGCACTTAACTGACTGAATGGTAGAAATGTTTAGGAATTAAGTTTAGAGTTCACCAATGTTAGTTTGGATGTTACAACTGAAGGGTGGGTTAAACAAAATAATGTTACATGTATGTGATTTTTGCTTATTTCTGTTTACCTGTGTTTTTAACAAAGTATTAAAAAACTAAATTAAAAAAACAAGAAGTCAATTATTACCTGGAATATTGTAACTAAATCCAAATCTTAGAACGGAAAAGGAGATAGACGTAAAAAGCATAGATCTAAAAAGATGAGATGTAAAAAGCATTTTTCTCAAAAGCATAGATGTAATCTATGCTTTTTAGAAAAACTTGTCATCGTAAATCATATCAATAATTCTAATTTGCTTAACAATAAAAAAGCAATATAATAATCACATGGTGTCATAGAAAAAAATACTTTCTTAAATTCTTAGACCCAGGTTGATATAGATTCCTGTATACGTTTGCCTTTTTCTTTTCCTCTTTCTTTCTTTCTTTCACAATATTACTTTTAACAATTATGAATGAAACCCCTTTAATTTTTGCTCCCTGCATTAAATTTTAATTTTTTCATTTTTATATTATTTTTATTTAAAATTTTAATTTTTTTATCTACACGTATGGGAGATTTGAATGCCAAAGTAGGCAAGGAGAGGGAAGGTATGACAACTGGCATCTTTGGCTTAGGAATTCACAACGAATGAGGAGAAAAATGGGTCCAATGGTGCACAGCGAATGACCAGGTAATAACAAATACCTGGTTTCAAAAACACCCACGATGTCTATGGACATGAAAAACCAGATAGACTACATAAGCATAAACAGGAGATTCAGAAAACGCAGTGGTTCAAAGCAAAGCCTGTCCAAGTGCCAACTGTGGAAGCGACCAAGTCTCAGTCATCTGCATACTAAAGGTGAAACTCAGGAGATTGAAGAAGCCTAGTGCAGCACCAAAACTGAAATACAACTCACTCGTGAATGACCTCAACCTACAGAAAGAATACACTAACAGCGTGAAAATCCAATACAAAGAACAAATTGGAAAAGGACACTTGAAATGGGACTGGTAAATTTTCGTTTTAATTCCCGTCGCTTTTCCCCTTCAAACTTATCCAAAATAGCATTATTTCAAATCAAGTGTTAGTGAAGAAACTTTCCTGTTTTGCTTTGAATGTCCATTAAGAAAACGAACTATATCTCACATGTTTTTTCTCCCATAACTCTCATGAAGTCATGTAATTGACTGCAGAATGGCGGACTGCGTAAGGTAACGAAATCTGGACTGTTTACATCCGCCTCTTTACTTCCGGTTAGGGAAGTAATGCGCTTTTTTCCAAAAAACACGCAACTTTCTGCTGAAATTGTGTACTGAAAACAACCAGCGCATTACTTCCCTAACCAGAAGTAAACAAGCGGATGTAAACAGGCCTCCAATTTCGTTCCCTTACGCAGTCCGTCATTCTGCAGTTAATTACATGATTTCATGAGAGTTGCGGGAGAAAAAGTACAAGATATAGTTCGTTTTTTTATGGACATTTCGATAAAAAAAAGTTAGTTTCTTCACTAATTGACACTTGATTTCAGTTCAGCATATACATTTGCATGGAAATAATGCTATTTTGGATAAGTTTGAAGGGGAACAGCGACGGGAATTAAAACGAAAATTTACCATGGGACTTGCTGAAGGAAGCAATAGTGACATCAGCAAACAACGTTGCCCCAAAGGAAATAAGGTGCAGAAGAAAAAACGAGTGGATGACTGAAAAGATTCTTGACATGATGCAAAGGAGGTAGAAAATGATGTCAAGACATGGAATGGAGTACCCGGAACTACACAAGGAAATAAGGAGAAAATGCAGACAGGCTAAAGAGGAATGGCTCAATGACAAATGTGCAGAAGTAGAGACACTGAGCAGGAATAATAAAGCAGATATGCATAAAGAAATAAAAGAACTGACAGAACAAAAAACCTGCTCTTCAACAGGATGTATAAGATCCAAGGATGGAACAATCATATTGGAGAAAGAGGAAATACTCCAACGATGGGAAGAATATATAAAAGATCTTTTCCACAACAAGAGAAAGAAACCGAAAATAAGCAAAGATGAGGACGGACTGGAAATATTAAAGTCTGAAGTGGAATCTGTAATAGTCAAACTGAATAGAAACAAAGCAACTGGACCAATTTGGTATAGAGAAATAATAATTTACAATAGTGGTGTAATACCAGATAACCTCAGCAAGTCAATCAAAGATATATAGAAAGGGGCGTAAGACAAAGATGTGTTTTTTCACCAGATCTGTTCAGCTTGTACAGCGAAAATATTTTGAGGACCCTAGAAATTATGCCTGGATTTGTCATTGGTGGTCACAATTTAAACAACCTAAGGTATGGAGATGATACAGTGCTGATAGTAGACACAGAAAAGAAACTACAAGATCTCCTACAGAAGGTAGCTGAAGAGAGTGACAAGAAAGGACTACAAATAAACTGCAAGAAAACTGAATGCACTGTCATCATTAAAAAAGGCAGCCCAATATGCCAAATACTGGTCGGGGATACTAAAATCAAGCAGGTACAAAAATTTAAATACCTGGGAAGTGTTATAACAGAAGATGGAAAGTGTGACACAGAGATCCAAAGGTGAATTGGCATGATGAAGGAAGCATTCCAGAAGTTGAGTAAAGTATTAAGAAACAGGACAATTTCGCTAGAAACAAAGAAAAGAGTACTGGATTGCTATGTGATGTCGGTTCTTCAATATGGCAGTGAATGCTGGACAATATCATCGAAGATGAAGGTAAACTTGAAGCAACTGAAATGTAGTTCTACAGAAGGATGCTGCAGATATCATGGATTGAGTATGTGAGCAATGATGAGGTCTTATAAATGATGGAAACAAAAAGGAAATTAATACTCAGCATCAGAAAGAGACGGCTGAAGTTCCTGGGACAAGCAATGAGGAAGGAAGGATTGGAGAACCTGATACTAACAGGCCAGACAGAAGGAAAAAGAGACAGGGGAAAGAGGCAGATAACATATTTGAAGGACCTGATCAGGTGGATGACAGAACGAGGGTTGTGTGGAGTAACAGGAGAAAGCATGCTAAGAGCCACCAGGGATAGGGAGATGTGGAAAGCCATGATCACCTACGTCCTGAAAGGACAGGGCACATAGAAGAAGAATATTAGAATTTTTAAATTTTTATGTTTTATGATTTAAGCCTCTTTGATTTCTTCTGCCTGCGTTTTAATATTTTTAGAATTTTTCTATGTTAATTTTAAATCTTGAATTTAAATTTAAATTTAATCTTAGAATATTTAAATTTTTAATCTTGTTATTAAAAAAACAGTAACTTAACTTAATAAGATTTAATTCCCATGAACATCGAGTGAAATTAAATTAAAATCTGTTAAACTGTCAGTTTGAAATATGCACTTGATGATTGCATAAAGCGTGAAACTCTGAGTTGTGCCATAGATGTAGGACAATATGTATATTTATTAATATATATATATATATATATATATGAAAGCTTGGGAGAAATGAATAAAGTTATGGCGATCATTATAATTTCCGTTATTATGCCCAGAGCACTTATGTACTTATGTATGGGGATGTGCGTTGTGGTACAGTGGATATCAGCTCGAAACGAGAAACCGGGGAGCCGAGTTCGAATTCCAGTTGAATCCATTGTATTCACTTACACGCAAATACCCTTGGGAAAGGTATTAATCCGTCTCTTCCTTCCAGTTATGGGTTAAATAGCAGGACAGATTGGGTTCTATAGCCTTGGTCGGCAACCAGTCTACCGCAGAAAGCAATGGTAACCTACTGTGGGATAATCTTCTGCCCAGTCAGTCATGTCTCTTTCGAGACATGATCGCCCAAGCGTGTATCACGTATGGCACTTAACTGACTGATTGAACATAATAGTTGAAAACAATTAAAGCTTCTACTGCTCATAAAGTGGGGAATCGGTTTTCTATTGTTATAAAGTAATAAACTGATCCCCCACTAATTACTACTTAATAATATAATACATCTCTTCCCTCTCTAGCTATGAATCAAATAATAGGACAGATTGGGTTCTATAGCCTTGGTCGGCAACCAGTCTACCGCAGAAAGCAATGGCAACCTACTGCAGGATAATCTTCTGCCCAGTCAGTCATGTCTCTTTTGAGACATGATTGCCGAAGTGTGTATCACGTATGGCACTTAACTGACTTAGGTACAGAGCTTACAGAGGTTACATGCATGCATATGTGTGTATAAATATAAGATAGATTATATCTGTAAACAAAGAATATGAATAAAGACAAATGGAAAACATATCTTAGCTCACTTATTTTGTCTGGTGAGAAATGCATTAGCTAAGTATTCCTTTTGTCTTTATTTGTATATATATTCTGATTGCTTGACAATTTTGGGTTTGTCCTGACAAGTGAGAGCATTGTAATGATGTCCTCACAAATCTTTGAAGTTGGCATGAACCTGCTCAGTTAAAGTGACAAACTCTTCAATGCTCTATCTTTTTTTTTTTATTATCATATCACCCCGAGCAAGGCGGTAAAGCCACTGATGTGCAGGGGGCTACATAGGAGTGAAAAGATTGGAAAAGAGAAAGCCGGAAACCACATCCTAAACAGGAAACAAGGGATGAGCCTCTTCACCTGTTCAATAGATGTGGATGGAGTGTGAACTGGGCGATAGTTTAGTCTATCTACTCCAATTTGAAAAAAAAAAAAAGTGAGAAGATTCTCCACCACAATATCAAGCACTTTGCAATAAAAAACCTGCTTGCCAAAATACATTTTATCAGTAAAACCACTGAAAAAAAACAACAATCTTGGTGCTAAACGTTACCCTAATTAACATATATACAGTGGAACCTGCCATATGCGACTCTCTTCGTCAGTGACCACCTGTTGTTAACAACCGTTTTTTTATGCACCAACGATTTGCTAATGTTAATTGACCCTTAGTGAGCGACCACCTCCAGAATGCGACCAGCAACTAACATCAACAAGTGAAAATCACTGATCAAGCAACCACTTAAAAAAAAAATTCATAACTTCTAAATTATGAGAAACTAAATGAGTAATCTTTTTCATTTTGCTTTGATCTAAGCCAGGAACTCTTCCTCATTGTTTTGTTATTGTAGTGTTGTACCAAACTGTTATTTCTTGTTGAAATGTACATTGCCTGATGGCTGTTTTGTACAACATGTATTGCATTTAACATGTTCAAAGGATTTATGGCAGTCTCTGTACTGACTTGGATAAATTCAGGGTTGGGGAAAATCACAATTATGTCACTTTCTCAAATGTCTATCTCTTTTGTTCCTTTATTCTTTTGTGTATCTATCTACTCTATTTCTATCTGGGTATATCTATCTCTGTTTCTCTCTTTCTCTACACCTACCCATGATGCTGTCAGTTTTTTGTATGTTTTTTTCTTTTTCTATGTATTATACAAATTCTCTTTTGCTATCACTCACTTCTAAGAAAAAAAAAATGAAACCGTATACTTTTTTTAAGTCCACTTAATAAATATTTTTTGTGAAAAAATATTTTGGTCTCATTTTTTAAAATTTTAAATGATTTATGCTGAATAAATTTCTTTAAAATTAGACCATTATGTTCTTATTTATTTATTACCAGATTACATGGCAAAATTCTAATATGTTCATTATGGTAAGTGGAATATACGTTACTGGTGTAAATAGGTCATGACTATGAGCCTATAGTGAGCGAGCACCTGTCATATGCGACCAGTCGCATATGACAGGTTCCACTGTATATATTTTATTTTTCATGCAAATTTTAAAGTGTCTGTTTTAATTCTTCTTCAGAAAATGAACACCAACTCCACATTCCTGGTTGCTGTGACACTGGGTAGCTTTCCTGTCCTCTACTTTTTCACGTTTCTTTATTACACGGATGTCGGCTCAACTTTCTTCACCCTGCTGATGTACTTTTTCCACTTGAAACAGTGGAGCATCTTGGCTACACTGACAGGAATCGTTGCCGTTATCTTCCGTCAGACCAATATCGTGTGGGTGGCTTTTATGGCTAGCATCTCTGTCCAACATACAATTCTTCAGTGGATGGCTGTCCAAAAAAAAAACGTCAAGTCCCAGAGAAAACAGGATCTCGTTCTGCTACGAACGTTCTTCAACCTTCTCTACGCAAACGCCAAGCGAAATCGAAAAGCTGTTCTGGAACTAATTTTTTCCATCCTCGCCAAAACATGGAGTTACCTTGTCATCGGCTCAGTGTTCTTGCTGTTTGTTTACCTTAACAATGGCATTGTTGTGGGTGACCGAACAAAACATCATGCTGCTATGAACTTTCCCCAGATTTTCTACTTTTTAATGGTGACTTTATTCTTTGCCAGCCCCCATCTTATTTCTATAAACAAGATCAGCAATTGGGTAAAATTCTCGTTAGACCAGAAACTGGGGTGCATCAGCTTTACGGCCATTGCTGCACTTCTGATTCACCATTGTACATACGTTCATGAATACCTCTTGGCCGACAATCGTCATTACACATTTTACGTGTGGTCCAAAATATTCCAGCGCCACTTTCTGGCCCGCTTTCTTCTCATTCCCTGCTATTGGTATGCCATTTTCCAGGTGTGCATTGACATGAAGAAGAAAAATATCTTCTGGAAGATAGCGTTCACCATCTGTGTTCTGGTCTCACTCGTTCCGCAGAAACTCTTAGAGTTTCGGTACTTCATAATTCCTTATCTTATTCTTCGTTTAAATATGCCACTGCCGGCACCGACATGGAAGACAATGCTGGAATTTTTGCTTAACATATTTGTCAATGCTGTGACTATATACATGTTTAATTATAGGACTTTCACTTGGCCTGGTTCCAAAGATGTCCAACACTTTATGTGGTAGCGATGAGTGATATATATATATATTTCTAAAGAATTACTGGATTTTTTTTTTTGTTTTTTTTGATCCAACATTATTTTTTTATTACTTTAAAGGTTATATTTTAGTGTTTGAGTAGACGTCCAGTTATTTTTTTTTTTTTATATTTGGTCTGTGAAGCTTTCTATGGCCAAACAATCTGAAGCACGCCATATCAGATGGTGGTTTTTTCCTAACAAGGAAGGACATACGTGTTGAACCTATTGGAGGGTGCATTTTTGTTTATTTAGACTCTTGAATGCGCCATCCAAGAAATATATTTCAACCCCTTTTTTTTTTTTTTTTAATGGGTGTCTACTGAAACATCCACAAAAAAAGTTTAAAGTAATAAGAGAATGGAAAACAACATGAAAGGCGGAATGGATTTAAAAAAAATCTCATACAAAAGAAAAATTCTAATCATTCCATCTTTCATTTTTTTTTTTAAGTATATAAAAAGAATTCCTATTTTCATTATTTTCCTGTTCTTACTTTTAAAAAAAAATTTCTTTTTAAATTTTTGTTTTTTAGAATTTTATTAAAATTTATGTTATATAGATATCATACCCTGATTGAGCACTCTGGAAGAATGGTAGACTTTGAAAAAACAGTAGCTACTCTGGCATGTACGCATTGCTCATTTAGTAATGGATTAGAGCACTCTGGCTCTTGGGCGGGTATAATGACAATATACACGCTTAAAAGTCTGCCTTCTTCTACCGAATTCCCATAGCCCAGAGATAGAATCGCCGGCTGATGCCAATTCGGTCGGGTTTCAATCCTGGGTTAAAAAGCAATTGGAGTCTAACCGTACTGATGAGCTGTGATACAGTGAAACAGATATATATATATATATATATATATATATATATATATATATATATAATATGCACTTTTTGGCAAAACAGATATCAGCTCAATGAGAAATCAGAGAGCTGAGTTCAAATTCCAGCTGAATTCATTGCATTCACTTATGCACAAATATATATATATATATATATGCACTTTTTGGCAAAACAGATATCAGCTCAATGAGAAATCAGAGAGCTGAGTTCAAATTCCAGCTGAATTCATTGCATTCACTTATGCACAAATATCCTTGAGAAAGTTATTAATCCATCTCTTCTCCCTCAAGCTATAGGTGAATAGCAGGATAGATTGGGTTCTGAAGCCTTGGTTGGCAACCAGTCTACCACAGAAAGTAATGGCAACTTACTGCGAGAAAATCTTCTGCCTCATCCGTCATGTCTCAAAAGAGACATGATCGCCCAAGTGTTTATCACATATGGCGATTAACTGACTGACTGATGTGTGATTAGAGGAACAGTTATTGGTGCTGAAAGAGGAATCAACAAATCAGATTAAAATTACAAAAGGCATGAATCTATCTCCCCTCAACGTCAACTATGGATTAAAATGCAGGTTAGATTGGTCTCTCTAGCCTTGAGTGGCAAGCATTACTCAGAATTATGAATCGTGGAAAAAGAAAGTGGAAACCATTCTACCATCCTTCCTCAAAATTTATAGCAATTTCAGTCAGTCAGTTAAATGCCATATGTGATATAGGCTTTGGGCGATCATGTCTCGAAGGAGACATTCTTTTCCTGTCTATTAAATAGGAGTAAAGATCCATCCTTTATTTCCTGTTTAGGATTGGGTTTCTAATTCTTTCTTACGTCTACTTCAATGCTATACTTTTAATGTCTTCATTTAAAACGATGAAATTTTATTTATTATTTTTTCGCAATAGAAGCAGGTAGTTTCACCTAAGCTCCATTTCAGGTTCCTTTCCTGTCTATTAAATAGGGGTAAAGATTCATCCTTTATTTCCTGTTTAGGATTGGGTTTCTAAAGTCGTCTCATTCCTTTCACTCCCCGTAGCCTCTTGCGTTTTGGTGGCATTATCGTTTTACTTGTGGATGTTTAACTGATTTCATATCTTTGGTATTCGGTAAAATATTTAGTTTTATGTTGTGTAAAAAAAAAACTGATAATAGAGACAAAGTTTTAAAAGAAAGTAATTTAAAAAAGAAAATCTTTGGTTTGGGGCTCCATATCTTCATCCAACTCTTTGAGCTGACCTGTTTGAGCTGACCTCTCCTGGTTTTATAATAAACGTTTTTTGGGTTATTTAACATTGAATTTTTGTATTGGGAGGTGGGGGGCTCTCAGTCAGGATCAAACTCACTACTCCGTAGCCGTGATCAATCAGACAATCTTTGCTAATGTTTAACCAAAGGTTACACATCAAACTAATTTATGGATCCATTTTTTTTTTTTAATTATTTCACCCCAAGCAAGGCAATAAAGCCACTGGGATGCAAAATGTTAGTGAGTGTTAAAGAATATGATAAAAATTACTATTAAGTTGAGAGGAAAATAAAAGAGTAAGAATTAAAGAAGCCAAAAGATAATGATTGACATTGCATTTAAGTTTTTGAAAATCAAAGTTGACTGAAAAGCAAGGAAGAGAATTCCATATCAGAGAAGTGTGATTTTTGTTAGCATAGAACGGTTACGTCTAGCCATTTCAAATGTAAAATGATGGAACCTAGCTGCCAGTCCAGTACTGCGTTTAAATTCCTAAATTCAAGGTACCATAAAGTTCATCAGAACAATTCCCATGAAAGTATTAATAGAAAAGGCACAGGGAAGCTTGTTATGGTGATGGGGAAAAAGGTTAAAACTGAGATGCCAGGTCAAGAACAATAACATTGCAGATATTTTTTTGATTTTATCAAGAATTTCTAAATAGATTTCTACAAATAATGAAGTGGCATTTAATTCACATTCATTTTCACTTTTAAAAGATTTAAATTTCTCAATCTGTGCATGAATCATATTGAAACGTTACTTTTCAGAATATGTATATAGGTCACAAATTTCAGCCACATGTAAAATGAAATCACATTCAAAGTATGCCTATTAAAAAATGCTGCATAGTGTTTTAATATTATCCTTGTTAAAAATAACAAAATCCATACTGTACAATGTGTTGACTGATGGGTTGAGTAGCACCACCAGTGATTTAAAGCATTATTTGATGTAACATTCTTCTCTGTTGGGTGCATATCACACTTGTAAGTTGGCATCAACTGTAGCTTTTATAGACTATTGATGTTTGTTAAGAAGTCACATATTACTGGTTTGCTATTGCCTAAGAAAAACAGAGGTGGTCTATTTTTCTGACCACAGCTATACTACATCTTTACCTGTTATGCTTAGTAGAGTCTATTTCTACAATTGGGAAAAGGCAAAATTCCTGGAGTTTATTCATTTTATTATAGACATGTTCATCTGTTGTACCCCTTAACTGCTGAGTTTGACAAAGCGAACCTCAATCTGTGATGGACTGGAGAAAGAAATGGCTTGTAAAGTTTAATGCTTCCAAAATGAATCTGCTTTCTATTAACCATCATAGACAATTGATCCTACCCACCATGATCACGGAACAGGCTAGCCTCCCTGAGAATAAAACACTACGCCTCTTTGGCCTCACACTCTCAGCGGATCTCAAGTGGAATGACTATATCGAATCCATTGCTAAATCTGCCGCCAAGAAGGTTGGTTCACTGTGAAGGGCCAAGAAGTTTTTCCCATCTGAGTCCATCCTGTACATATATAAATCTACGATTGAATACACCTGCCACATCTGGTCGGGTGCCTCTGCCAATTTTGTCAAGAGCCTCAAGGTTCTTAACAAAATTCAACGGAGAATCTGCAATGTGATCGATACTGACTTAGCAGTTTGGCTGCAGTCACTCTCTCACCGGCGTGACGTGGCTTCCCTGTGCCTTTTCTATAAATACTTTCACGGCTTCTGCTCTAATGAACTTAGATCACTGGTGCCCCCTAGGTATAAATTTACATGAGCTACTAGATTAGCAACTAGGTCCCATCCTTTTACAGTGAAATCGATAAAGTGTAACCGCAATTTCTACTCTAACACCTTCTTTTCACGCACTTTCCACGTGTGGAATTCCCTTCCATATAGTTGCTTCCCCAACAGCTACAATCTTCAGGAGTTTAAATGTAAGGTCAATAGACATCTCCTATCACATTAAATCACATCCATTCTCACAAGCTCTTTTTTCCATCTATTCCACCCACATCCTTGGTATCTTCATCCGTCTATTACCCTCCTCCTGACATTTCCTATAACTAACCCCTCTTTCTCATCATTTTCCCCCTATGTGACCCCCTGCGCAACAGTGGCAGTAGAATGCCTTGCTTAGGGTGAGATGATTTTAAACAACAAAAAAAAAATAATTTTAACCAAACCCTTCATTCAATTCTACTTTCCTTGACTGAAGGGTTTCTTTCATCTAAGTAACGAATCCAACTGGAATTTGAACTCAACTCTCTGATTTTTTTATTCTAATATTCTATCCATTATATCACCCACGCAGTCAAGCTTATAACACTTGGTATTCCCAGGCAGACACCCAGCTATATACTGACCAAGTTTGATATTGCTTAACTGCAGTTATCAGATGAGAATCTGTGTTTGAGTGTGATAAGCCCACCTGTACTGGGTGGGGTTGGAATTTTTTTTAACTGTGATGGATTGTTTTTGTTTATGGCAGTGAATGTTGGACAATATCAACAAAGATGAAGGGAAAACTTGAAGTAACTGAAATGTGGTTCTACAGAAGGATGCTGCGGATATCGTGGACCGAGCATGTAAGCAATGACGAGGTGTTGGAAAGAATGGAAATGAAAAGGAAATTAATATTGAGCATCAAGAAGAGACAACTGAAGTTCCTGGGACATGTAATGAGGAAGGAGGGCTTGGAGAACCTGATACTAACAGGCTAGGTAGAGGGAAAAAGAGACAGGAAAGCAGTGGATAACATATTTGAAGGGCCTGAACAGGTGGATGACAAAACGGGGGGCTGAGAGACGTTACAGGAGAAATCATTCTAAGAGTCCTCAGGGATAGGGAGATGAGGAAGGCCACGATCGCCTATGTCCTGAAAGGACAAGGTACATAGAAGGAGAAGTTAATATGACTGGAAAATGCAGAGAGACAGCAGTAGAAGAGTGAAGACTCCTCTCTGCTTCCAAATTCTTTCACATGCCTGACTTCATCAGGTTGAAACAAGCTACCATGTGGTAATGGCTAGTCACTGGCTGACCTGTTGGAATCTGTTCCGTCTCTCTCTCTCTGTCTCCCTCTTTCTTCCTCCAAGAAACTGTGCTGCTACTGCTCTGTCCCCACCACTGAAATAAAGCAAAGAAAAGAAACCTAACTAAATTTCTCATAATTTACTTTGTCTGAGATGTAGTACTGAGTGACTAAAGAATTGCCAATCAGAAGACCACAAGAAACCAAAGACAAAACTCAATGTCAGGGTTTGAACCTGTCCCTGCCTGGGAACCAAAAATTGTTTAATCAATGCTTCAATCCATTGGGTCATGGGATTTAAACCTAATTTATGTACTCAGGTGGTTGGATTATATGAGTGTCTTGACACAGGTGGTAAGACTAAATAAGTGTGTGAACTCAGGTAGTGGAATATTTAGATGTTCTTTCTTTATTAATCAGAGGCTCCAAAATGGTGTTCATTTTCATGCTAGCTCTACTGAGGAAGTTATCAGTGCCTTATTTTTATTCTCCAGTGTTATTCCCATAGGGTTGATGAGCACCCTTTTCCTTCGATATATGATCAGCTATGCCTGATTTCCATCCCAACAATATTTAGCAATTAAAACATTTGCACAGTTTTTAAAATTAACTCATATATCTTTTTTCTTTGCATCATTCTAATTAGGAATGTTAGCAACTAAATTTGTCAATATGATGAAGCATCATATTGAAAATTGATTGGATGCAACCTGTAGCTAAAGAAGGCCAGAGATCACATCAGCTGAAACAAAAACGATGAGTCTATTTGTCAAAATAATAAGGATTTATGCCAATATTTCATCTCAGAATTTCATGTATCTGTGACATTTTAATTGAAATGGTGGTAAAAGAACTTTTCAATGAGAAACAGGACTATCATACACAGTCAGTCAGTTAAGTGCCATATGTGAAACACGCTTGGGCGATCATGTCTCGAAAGAGACATGACTGACTGGGCAGAAGATTATCCCACAGTAGGTTGCCATTGCTTTCTGCGGTAGCCTGGTTGCCAGCCAAGGCCATAGAACCCAATATGTCCTGTTAATTGACTCATAGCTAGAGGGAGAAGAGATTTATTATATTATTAAGTAGTAATTAGTGGGGAGATCAGTTTATTACTTCATAACAATATAAAACCGATCCCCCACTTCATGCCCAGTAGATGCCTTAATCATGTTTTCAACTATTCAGTCAGTCAGTTAAGTGCCATATGTAATACACGCTTTGGGCGACCATGTGTCAAAGGAGACATGACTGACTGGGCAGAAGATTATCCCGCAGTAGGTTGCCATTGCTTTCTGTGATAGACTGGTTGCCAGCTAAGGCTATAGAACCCAATCTGTCCTGTTGTAATATAACAATCCCGCCCCACCCGAGGAAAGGCTGATGCAAGCGGGGGTGTTTCCGGTCGGTGAAAAGTAACGGATGTCACTTTGACCCTATTTCCGGCAGATGCGGAAATAACTCAGAGGCAAACAGACAGGTGACTCTGAGAATTACGTAGGCGTCGCGTGGGCGTCGCGTGATGAAGACAAAGCCGGAAGAAACAAGTCCCGGTTTTGGAAGATATATAAAGACCGCGAAAACACGGATTTCGGGCAGTCAGTCAGAAGAAGTCAGAAGAAGTAGCAACTGCCTTCCTTCGTGTTCTGTGGTTCTGCTCACAGCTGCCCCCAATAGCATGCTGCTATTGCGGGGTACGCACCCGTCAACCCTTGGAAGCGCGCTCTCACTCTCTGTTCACTAGGCTACACGGTTCATCGTCATTAATAAAAATATAACTTATATTTTTATATATATCCGTGTTTGTCTGTTTATTGATATACAACACTGTTATTTAACCCATAACTGGAAGGAAGGGACGAACTAATACCTTTCCCAAGGGTATTTATGCATAAGTGAATGCAATGAACTGGAATTCGAACTCGGATCACCGATTTCTCGTTCCGATCCGATATCCACTGCACCACAATGCGCATCCGCACATACCCCATAAGAATGCCAGAGAATAAACTGACTAAAATTTAGTAATCGAAGTAACAAACATGAGATTATTAGTTTGAGAAATTTGTGAAATCTAAATCTAAACTTATTTATAAATGGAACTTTGTGTGTGTGTCTGTCCGTTACCTATAGACTCCAAAACGGCTAAACCAATTTTCTTGAAAATTAATACAGTTGTACTATAAGCATCTGCAAGTGTTCTTAGCTAGGATTTGTGTTGAAAAAATCGGGTTATAGAATGAGTGGTCCAATTTTAATCAAGTTTGATACACTCATAGACAAAGACATAAGAAACGATATTCAGAAGTTTCAAGGTTGCAGTTCTTACAATAGTGCAGAAAATTGATTATATATAAATATAAAAGGCAAGATGTTTGTGTGTGTGTCTGTTCATCTGTCTGTATGTCCTTTAAACAAATCCACAATTTTTATTCGATTCTCACCAAACTTCACACAAATATTCTTTAGGCTGAGTCTGAGCTCCATGACCATGGGTTAGTTTTAAAGCTTTCATTACACCCGAGCGACGCCGGGTTATACTGCTAGTGCATAGTAAAAGTAAGGGTGAAATTAACTGATTCCGTACAGAAAACTTTCAACAATCATTGACTGAACACCATTACTGTTGGTGGTAAAGTATCAAATGTTTTCCTTAAGATACCACATCACTCAATAAGTCTCGGGTCTAACTAATAAAACAACGACTTTTAGGCAAACTTTGACTTTATTTATCAACATAGTCTCTTTCTAGGGTGATACACAGATTCCAATGCTTCTCTAACAATTTGATGCCTTTTTTGTAGAATCATTTATCTTTAGACTCAAAATACACATCAGTTTCCAATATCATTTCTTCATCGGAGCCAAATCTCTTTCCCTGGAGCATTCTTTTGAGGTCTGCAAACATCCAGTTGTCACTGGGGGCCAGATCTGGAGAAAAGGGTTGATGCAGAAGCAATTCGAAGTGCAATTCATGTAGTTTTGCCTTTGTTTCGGTTGACTTGTGACATGGTGCATTGTCTCGGTGAAAGATCACTTTTTTCTTTTTCATTTATGGTAATTTTTGGTGATTTCTTCCTTCAAATACACGAATAATGCTATATTGATGGTTCTTCCTTTTTCAAGGTAATCAATGAATAAAATACCTTGCTCATCCCAAAATACGGAGGCCAAAACCTTGCCTGCTGATCTTTGCGTCTTTGGTTACTTTGGATAGTTTTCACCTGCTGCTGTCCACTCGGCTGACTGCCGATTTGACTTCGGAGTGAAGTGGTGGATCCATGTTTCATCTATTGCTACATATTTATGCAAAACTTCTTGTTGCGTTAAAACAGTTGCAAACAATGCTCTGAATTGTCGACACATTCTTTTTGATCGACTGTGAGCAAACGCGGCACCCACTTTGAACACAGCTTTCTCATTGACAAATGTTCATGCAAAATGGTGAATACACTGCTTTCTGATATGTTCAACTCCTCTGCTATCTCACGCAAATTCAAATTACGATCGGCCAAAACGAGTTTGTGGATTTTTTGGTGTTTTCCGGGACAAATGCCAATTTTGGGTGACCTTACCATTCAGTATCATTTGTATCTGTATGACAGTGTTTAAAGTCAACATACCACCTCTTAACTGTTGTTTCCTACAGAGCAGAGTTCGAATAACACTTATCAAGCCATTGCTTTGCTTGAACAGTATTTTTCCCCATCAGAAAGCAATGCATTATCAACATACGAAATTCAGATTTTTCCATTATTTTGAAAATTTGCAACAGTAGCTTCACTTAAATAACCAATTTGTAAACTAGTAATTCGATTGGGCCCAAGTTTTGTCATGTGCCATTTGAACGTTAGTATTTCATAAAAATCATATGGATATTTTTATTAGTAGTGCCATCTATATGTCAGGCCCGGGACTAATTGAGTGATGTGTTAGTTTTCCAGTAAATTAGACCTCTCAAGTTCACTAAATGTGATAGTGTTTTTTAGTATTGATGGGGTATTTCCTTCGAAGCCTTTTGTTTAAGGTAATGTGGAAAATCAACATCTTGATTATATCATTATTTTCTCTTTTGTTTACATGTGCTGTTCAGCTTTTTTGTTGTTGCTGTTGGAAGTGATGTGTTTTTTGTTATTTGTTAAAGCTCATTGATTGGGATTTTCTAGTGCCATTCTGATTTTTAAGACGTGAATGATTTATTTTCTTGAAACCATTTGTAAGAATTGAACTTTGTTTATGTTAAAGTTTGATCAATTTGCAAAATGCATGGCAACAGTTTGGTGAAATTAGCTGTTTCCATACAGGAAACATTCGTCATTCATTGACCAAATAGCATTATTATCAATTGGAATTTACAAAATCTGCCTCTTGAAACTTTTTTTTTTTCCGGAAAGTAATACTCTCAATTCTACCTGGGTGTGGTGCAGTGGATATTGACTCAGAATGACAAATCGGGTAGCCAAATTTGAATTCCAGTTAAATTCCTTGCACTCACTTACGCATAAATTGCCTTGGGGAAGGTATTAATCCCTTAATCTTCCCTCCAGTTATGGGTTAAATAACAGGACAGATTGGGTTCTATAGCCTTGGCTGGCAACCAGTCTACCACAGAAAGCAATGGCAACCTACTGCAGGATAATCTTCTGCCCAGTCAGTCATGTCTCGAAAGAGACATGATCGTCCGAAGCATGTATCACGTATGGCATTTAACTGACTGACTGATTCTACTTCCTTTTTCACCTTTTTTTACTAATTTTTTTCACTTTCCTCTTCTTTTCTTGGATGTGTGTTGTGGTGCAGTGGGTATCGGCTTGGAATGAGAAATTGGGGAACCGAGTTCAAATTCCAGTTGAATTTGTTGCATTCACTTATGCACAAATACACTTGGGAAAGGTATTAATCTGTCTCTTCCCTCCAGTTATGGATTAAATAACAGAACAGATTGGGTTATATAGCCTTGGCTGGCAGCCAGTCTATTGCAGGAAGAAATGGCAACCTACTGCGGGATAATCTTCTGCCCAGTCAGAGACATGATCACACAAAGCATGTATCACGTATGGCACTTAACTTACTGATGGCATTAAACTACAATAATCAGCAAGGCTTCTGAATAGGAGATTGGAGGTTTCGAGGAGCAGGGTACTGTCTCTTAATTTCTGTCAAGCACAAGCAGCACCTATTAGGTTTCCAACTATAGGAAAATAGTGACACCTCAAACAAAAATATGAAAGTATAAAAATACATTTTATAGTAAAATACATGCCATACATTTTTATATCAGTAAATTACCAGCAATACATATTTATAGAATTACCAAGAGTATATATGTCATAGGAAAATGACCAACAATACATTTTATAGCAAAATGACCAAAAATGCATTTGATAGCAAAATAACCAACAATACATTTTATGGCAAAATGACCAACAATACATTTCATGGCAAAATGACCAACAATACATTTCATGGCAAAATGACCAACAATACATTTCATGGCAAAATGACCAACAATACATTTCATGGCAAAATGACCAACAATACATTTCATGGCAAAATGACCAACAATACATTTCATGGCAAAATGACCAACAATACATTTCATGGCAAAATGACCAACAATACATTTCATAGCAAAATGACCAAAAATTCATTTTGTAGCAAAATGACCAACAATACATTTCATGGCAAAATGACCAACAATACATTTCATGGCAAAATGACCAACAATACATTTGATAGCAAAATGACCAACAATACATTTTATGGCAAAATGACCAACAATACATTTTTATCTGTATTTGAAGGCTTACAATTTAGTTCAAAATATTTTTTGAAGCCATAAAATTGTCTTCAATTTTTTTTGATTTCAGCATTAAATAATCTATAAAAGTTGGTATGCTGTTAAAAATCAGCAAACCAAGCAACTAGCAACTGTTATAGCTCTGTCTAGTGTTGATTAGAGTTTCTTTCCTAACCTTTTGTTTGAAGCAGTATGGAACATTAACATCTTCATTATGTCACTATTCTCTACAGAAGTTACATCCATTTTAGTTTCTGCTATTACTGAAAATTTTAACTGTTATATCTCTTTCTAGTAGTGATGGGAATTTCCTTCTTAACCTTTTGTTTAATGTGCTGTGGAAAATCAACATCTTCATGATATAATTATGTTTCCCTTCTAATTATATTTATTCATTTTAGTTATTGCTTCCATTGGAAGTTTGCAAGTGTTGTGGTTTTTGTTATTTGGTAAAGCTCTTTGTGATTTTGCAGATCTGAAAGATGAAAGATTGTCTTATTTCAGGCCTAACAGATTCTCTTTGAAGGTTTTTTTTTTCTTGTTTGAAACTAGTTTTAATCACCAATCTGAGAAAACAGTTGTGTACAGTTGATAATTTAGGCATTTCTGAACTGGTTAGCCCCCCCCCCCCTCATAATTGAAATGGGGAAATTAGCCACTTCAATACAGGAAATGCTGCTTTTGTGATGATGTCTATTCTTTCCCCCAAATCTATATAATAAAACGCACCACAAATTTCTCACTCACAATACCAAGACTCCATTTCTTTTCTTCTATCACATAAGCGGTCTTTCGAAGAAGGTTTATTCTTCTTTTGAAGAAGGTTTATTCTTCTTTCTATAGTTTCTTCACTACAGAAGACGCAACATTGCAAACCTATTGCTGTTTCCTTGGTAAATGTTTCTTTTTTTTTTTAATCATCTCACTCCAAGCAATGTATTCTACTGCCACTGTTGTGCAGGGGGTTACATAGGCAAAAGTGATGAGAAAGAGGGGTTAGTTATAGGAAATGCCAGAAGGAGGGTAATAGACTGATGAGAATACCGAGGATGTGGATGAAGTAGATGGAAAAAGAGCTTGTGAGAATGGATGCGAGTTAGTGTGATAAATGTCTATTGACCTTACATTTAAATTCCTGGAGATTGTAGCTGTTGGGGAAGCAAGTATATGGAAGGGAATTCCACAGTGAAAAGAAACTATTAGAGTAGAAATTGCGGTTACATTTTCTCGGTTTCGCTGTGGGAAGTGTGTGAAAAGAAGCTGTTAGAGTAGAAATTGCGGTTACATTTTATTGGTTTCACTGTAAAATGTTCAGATAAACTGTATTCTTTACTCCGAACAGTCAGACCCTTACAGCTGGGACACGACATGCAACTTCCACAGAGTTGAATAATCCTAATTCCCCTACATTCCAAATGTGAGGAGAAAGTTCTACTCAGATAACTTTTTCTCTATGAATTGCCACGTAGTGGAACAGACTCCCACGTGGGTGCTTATCTGAACACTACATTATTAATGCCTTCAAGTCAAGTGTCAGTGGTTATCTATCATCTTTAATCTCATAATATTCCCTTCCTGCTATGTCCTCTTTAATTCTTATTGCACATCTCATTCAGCGTTAAGATTTTGAGTTTTTATCTTGAACAGTTTTTGAACCTTATGACCTCTTACAGAAGGTAACAAGGAAAAGTGATGAGAAAGGACTAAACATAAACCTCAAGAAAACCAAATGCATGGTCATCAGCAAAACTAGGTCCCCAAAATGCCAACTACACATACAGAAATTTAAATACCTGGGAAGCATTCTGACAGGGAGAGTTAGTCAGTTAAGTGCCATACGTGATACACTGATACATGCTTGGGCGATCATGTCTCAAAAGAGACATGACTGATTGGGCAGAAGATTATCCCGCAGTAGGTTGCCATTGCTTTCTGCGGTAGACTGGTTGCTGACCAAGGCTATAGAACCCAATCTGTCCTGTTATTTAACCCATAACTGGAAGGAATAGACGGATTAATACCTTTCCCAAGGGTATTTGTGCATAAGTGAATGCAATGAATTCAGCTGGAATTTGAACTCAGTTCCCCGATTTCTCCTTCTGAGCTGATATCCAATGCACCACAACGCAGCGGGGGTGGGGTACGTGAGGATAAAACTCTCAGAAAACAGCCTTGGTCTGTCTACCCTATGTGAAGGGGTTGTTGGAGAAAATACAAAAAATCTGTTGTTCATATAACATCAGGATGATCTTCAGAAGTGGTTCTACACTTTCCAGGTACCTCTCCCGAGTAAGACCCCCAACAGAGAAGAACATGATTAAGGACTGTGTGTACGCCATTCCTTGTAGCCGTGGAAAAAAAATATAAAGGTCGCTCCCTCAAGGTAAGGCTACAAGAACATCACAAGACTGTAACACGAGTGGAGGTAGGAAAATCAGGCATAGCTGACCACATATGAAGTGAGAAAGGGGATCACCACACCCTATGGGATGAAGTTGAAATAATAGATAGAGAACACCACTGGAAACCACGTAAACTTAAGGAATCAGTGCATATGCTTGGTTACAAAAATATCCTAAGCTGACCATGCATAGAGATGAACATAATATGGGAATACGGAGTGTCAGAGAAAATCATTAGTGTAAAAAATTGCAATATGAGCTCTAGCAAAAAATACTAGAGAAAACCATTAACATAAAAAAAAAATTGCAATATGAACTATGGTAAAAAAGTTAATTGAAACGTTAGCTCTGGTAAAATATACTAGAGAAAACCATTAACATCAAAAATTGCAATATGATCACTGGTAAAAAAAAAATACTAGAAAATCTATTAACATCAAAAATTACTAGAGAAAACCATTAACATCAAAAAATTGCAATATGAACTATGGTAAAAAGGTTAGTTGAAACATTAGGCTTATAAGTCCAAAAATTTCACTTGCCAGTATAGGCGTTGGTTCGTTCCAGTAACTTGACTCAAAGAATTGTTTGTTCGGAACATTTTCATCGCGTTTAAAACGGTTTTATTTTCATACAAATAAATTCATAATTGAGACAACATATCGAACAAATGCCACGTGGACATAAACGTGTGGAAATATATTTATTTAAATAGATTAAAACATGGTTTTGCCCATTACGCAAAAACATTGAGCCGTTGTCACATCAAAGAATACAAATTTCGTTTGCACAATGACAGACTGTCGTCTTTTGAAAGATTAACACACATTTGTAAGATAAGTTTTCTGGCTTGCCAACATGAGTTATCTTGTTTGTGGCAGTGGCATAGATAATAAATAATTCATCTCCGAGTCAAAACAAAACAAACTGCGCCCGACAAACAACTTTAAAAGCTTAACTTGTGGCTTTAGAATGACGTATATGAACTCCGTAATCTTTGATTTGATCAGTGAGCGAATTTTTGAGTGAAGACTTCTGACGGAGAATGAAAGTTGTTGTCGTCTTAGTATAAATGTTAAAGAGGGTTTTTTATTATCTGACACTTGTCTATATACTTCCTCAAGAACCAGTGACTTGAACCCAAAGAGTTGTGAGTTCAATACCTGGCTACAGCAGTGGTGAATAAATAACTTAGAGAGTTGAGCTCAAGGAAGATAAGTAAGACATCGGGAATGGCATGGCTTGCGGAACGAGAACAATATACCCCAGTGATCGAAATAATGGGTTTGGTTAGACATTTCAATCACCTGAAGATGGCCGCAGCGCACAACGGTCGAAACATCATGAATATGGCAGTAAAGATGAGGACAACAGTCTGGACAATATCAGTTAAGTTCCATAGATGATACACACTTTTGCCGATCATGTCACGAAAGAGACATGACTGACTGGGCAGAAGATTATCCCGCAGTAGGTTGCCATTGCTTTCTGCGCGATACTGGCTGCCAGCCAAGGCTACAGAACCCAATCTGTCCTGTTATTTAACCCATAAACTGAAGGGAAGAGACGGATTAATACCTTTCCCAAGGGTATTGGTGCGTAAATGAATGCAAAAATTTCAACTGGAATTCGAACTCGGCTCCCCGATTTGTCGTTCCGAGCCGATATCCACTGCACCACAATGCACATCCATGCAAACAATGAAGAAGAAGAAAGAAAAGAAAAATTATTGACAGGGGGAATAAAACACTGAAAATAATGATGAATCAAAGCGGAAATGATAAAGTGAGTGTCTGTTTGAAGACTTAAAAATATCGTTCAGTTGACATGAGACGTTTAGTTTCTACTTCGTATTTGTGTTTTACTGTCCTGGTTTTGTGACGGTATCGAATTTCACGTCTTACTCGAGGACAGGTGGTGATGAAAGAGAGCGAGCTAATAATCCCTTCACCAGAAATTGAAATTTTAGAGGTTCTTATTCTTCTGTGTGCTATGTCCCTTCAGGACGTAGGCGATCATGGCCTTCCACTTCTCCCTTTTCATGGTAGCTCTTAGCACGCTTTCTCACATTGCCCCACCCAAACCCCGTTCTGCCATTCACCTGCTCAGGCCCTTCAAATATGTTATCCACGGCTTTCCATTGTCTTTCTTTCCCTCTATCTGACCTGTGAGTATCAGATTCTCCAAGCCTTCCTTTCTCATTACATGTCCCAAGAACAGCTGTCTGTTCCTGATGCTTAGTATTAATTGCCTTTTCGTTTCCATCCTTTCTAAAACTTTATCATCGCATCCTTCTGTAGAACCACATTTCAGCAGCTTCAAATTTTTGCTTCATCTTTGATGATATTGTCCAACATTCACTGCCATATTGAAGAACTGACATCACGTAGCAATCCAGTATTCTCTTCTTTGTTTCTCGTGAAAGTTTTCTGTCTCTTAACACTCTTCTCAGCTCCTGGAATGCATCCTTGTGCATCCTTGTGCATCCTTGTGCTTTTGGATCTCAGGAATATAAATGTATAGAAACTGATGTGACCACAAAGTGAGGGGTCAGTTTATATATTGATTGTAATATGGTACTGATCCCCCACTTTATATGCAGTATGCTATTTTATTTGTATTTATTGATCTATTTTTTTTAAATTTTTTTTTTTACTTTTCTGTGCTTGATTGATTCGTTTTCTACGGCTTATCGACGCTTTGGAGGTCATTTAAAGCCAGAAATTATTTTTTAGATTGTCAGAATCTTTGTGAGATAATAAGGATTTAGTGATGCAAGTCTTACTAATTAACCCATGGTTAGGGAGAAAAGATGTAGATTCATACTTTTCCAAATGATATTTGCGCGCAAGTGAATATAATCAAGCCCAACTGGAATTGGAACACAGCTCTCCGATTAACAATTTCGAAGCATTATCGATTACACCAACCAAGCTCACAGCACTTGGTATTTCCACAGGATCACCTATCTAGGTACTGGCCAGGCTCGACATCGTTTTATTTTGGTGATCTTACGTGAACCTTTGTTTCAACATGATACGGTCGTAAGCCTCCCAGTATTCTCTGTCATATAGGAGGATAGATATTATAATTCAGTTCAACCCTTCTTGTTTGTTAATACTTTGGTTAGTTTTTTTTTATCATCATTTCACCCCCAAGTAAGGCAAGGCTGTTTCTGGTGCGAGAGAGAGAGAGAGAGAGAGAGAGAGAGAGAGAGAGAAAACAAGGTACAGAAGATGCCAAACAAAGGAAGGGAGGTGTATGGGATTTAGAAAGATAGAAGATGGCAATTTTGGAGATTATAGCTATCAGAGAAGCAAGTATACGAAAGGGAGTTCCACAGGCGGGAAGTGTGAGAAAAGAAACTGTTAGAGTAGAAGTGACTGTTACATTTGACTATTTTGGGGGTAAAAAGGTGGGGCCTTGATGCCAATCTAGTAGCACAAGTAAATTCATGTAGTCAGGGCACCAGGAAAAGAAGCTCGCTAGAGCTGAACCCGTAAAAATATCTGTAGAAAAGACAGAGGGAAGCCACATCCCATTGGTGAGAAGGTGATTAAAGGTGAGCTACCAAGCCAGGATCAACTACGTTGCAGATCCTCTTTTGAAGTTTGTCGAGAACCTCAAGATGAATAGCAAGAACACCCGACCAGATATGGCAACAGTATTCAATGCACAGACGAATAGTAGATGTATAATTGTACAAGATAGATTCTGACTAGAAAAAACTTTCTGGCCCGATAGAATGACCTGACCTTCCTAGCAGTAGATGAAGCTTTAGATTCGTAGTCGTTCCACTTGAGGTTGGTTCAGAGAGTGAGGCCAAGGAGGCGTTCATATGAAAAGATCTGGTAGCTTGTCCGTTCAGACCAACCTTAATTTCACGATATGAGAGGAACGAATTTCAAACCAAACCCTTTATTTAGACCACGGGAGTAGATTTTTCCCAGTTCAACATGCCATGCCTTTGGATATCTCACTTTTAGTTGATTCACTAATTTTTTGTTATCTCCGCTGAGGGCAGGGATTGAACTGACAACTCTTTCGTTCAAGTCGCTTTTTGGATCAATCAAACAATGCTTTGGACGCTTCAACATGGTGTAATGGTTAACAAGCTTGTCTTGCTAGATCAATTACGACTGAGTAGTGAGTTCGATCCTCACTGGGTTTCCCATACTTTCGACCTTGTATCACATCTAAGCGGCGCTTTGAATATCAAAATAGTTACGATAACTCATCTCAGAAATATAGACGATGACTATTATTAATTTGCGTACATTTTTTTGATTTTTATTTTTATATACATAATATTGTATAAGTTTATTTGGTTAATAATTAACTTAATAAGCTTTGGGATAAAATTCTTTTTTCAAGTGACAGCTAAAACTAAGCTAATGCCGATTTCGCTTAGGAACATTTTTTTTTTTTTTTTTGAATCAAACGAACAGATGCTTTTCCTTACCGCAGTCCATGTTAGTTCGCCGATTTGGAGTGGCAGGGGTTCTCTTAGTTTGTTGGAGAAAGGAAGAGTGAGTCAGGGTTTAATTAAGTCATCCGTCAAAGGAAAGCGAGAGCCACTAACGGTTGAGGAACGTGACGAGAGAGAGAGAGAGAGAGTAAAAAAAAGGAAGAGCGAATTTATGTAAAAAGAAAAGAAAAAGAAACAGCGACTGAGGGAGCGGGGGCGTGAATAGAAAAGAAAAGTAAAAAATAAAATCACACACAGAGATGGCAAAGGAGTGTGAGAAGTTTTTTTTTATCAACTGAGTAGGACATAGATATGAACAGACATTATTTGCACCATACTTTAAAAATTCATTCAGATGTGTTGACTCAGACAGCTAGCAGAAAATTGTGTGGTAATAATCTGCAAAATGAAGATGAGCCAGCTTGCTTTGAAAATCAGCGTTGGAAATAAAGTCTTTTTATTTGGGATCGAACACAAATCATACACGCCGGGAGCAAACAAAAAAAAACTCTCAGCAATCAAAAATATTTACTGCTTTTAGCCGCTTTGTTTGGTGCCAAGTTCGAATTCCAGTTGAATTCATTGCATTCACTCACGCACAAATACCCTTGGGAAAGGTATTAATCCGTCTCTTCCCTTCAGTTATGTGTTAAATAAATAAAACAGATTGGGTTCTTTTAGCCTTGGTCGGCAACCAGTCTATCATAGAAAGCAATGGCAACCTACTGCGGGATAATCTTCTGCCCAGTCATGTCTCTTTCGAGACCTGATCACCTAAGCGTGTATCACGTATGGCCCTTAACTGACTGACTGTCTGGCGCAAGGTCGTATTTGTGGAGGGCTCAGTCAGGATCAAAATCTTTGTTGATAGTCTGTGTATGTGATTATTTCCTATTAAATTTGGTAGGTGAAATTGTTGAGTATAGAAAGAGAGAGAAAAAAAACTCGTCCTTCGTCGAAGACGCTTGACATGTAGTCGAAACGTGTTGTATCTAAAAAGCTTTGCCAATTTTGTTTCATTGTTTCCCTCCCTGCTAAATATAAACAAAAGTAAAATTAAATAGGCAGAAAAAAACAAAAAACGGTACGTTAGGATTTATGTCCCTCGAGCCGAGAAGAATTATTTTGTCTTTCCAAGTCAATTAAAAAAAAAAACAAGAATTAATTAATTGAAGAACAACTAGAGAAAAAGTTTATTCTTTTTAGTTCTTTTTTTTCTTTTGTTTTCATTCTTTTTGTTCTTACCTTTTCTGTTTGTTCTTTCTTTCTTGCATTCGTTCGTCCTTCTTTCATTCGATCTTTCTTTTCTCACTTGTTCTTAATTTTCTTTTTCGTTTGTGCTTTCTTATTTTCATTCGTTCTTTCGTTTGTTTTATACTTTTTCTAACTTTCTTTCGTTTGTTCTTTCTTAACGATCTTCTTTCTTTCTCTTGCTTGTTCGTTCTTTTCATTATCTTTTTTTTTTTGTTCAACTTTGGAAGGTAATACGAATTTAAACCTTCCTTTAAGACATATCATTTGTCAGAATCGTAAAATGTTAATTCTTTATCGACTTAGAAGCAAGGACGGGGAACATTTTCATAGTAAAATCGATCCTTGACTTTTTACAGATTTTGAACCGAGTTGTTGTTTAATGTCAAGTTTGAAACTACTTATCGTAACTTACGTCGCTGATTTATACATTTTTAAAAATTTTCTAAATTTTTGGAATTTTAAAAACTTTTCTTCTTAGGAGGAATTTTTCGGGAAACATGCACAAAAATTGGATGGATAAATAATAATGGTTTATTTTTCATAATGAAGAATAAACATATACTTATGTAAATTTGTTGTTTTTTTTTTAATAAAAAATGACATAAATAATCTGAATCTGTTCTTGATTTAATAGAATTATTTTTGTGAAATAAAAATATGTTTTCGAATGCAGAACGGCTAAGTCGCGATAACTCTGTCAAAGACAGGAATTGATTTTAATTTCTGCACTTACGAACAGAACTCTTTTTCTAAAAGCACAAAAATATTTTTTGATTTTGACAAATGTTGCACATTGAGGTCGATCTAAGGAATGTTATAAATCATATCCGCCCCCCCTTCTCCATGAAATATTTTCCCCTATTTTTTACGAGTTGGACAGTTTAAATTTAAAGTTTTTAAGTAGTGTAAAGAATGGCAACCTACTGCGGGATAATCTTCTGCCCAGTCAGTCATGTCTCTTTCGAGACATGATCGCCCAAGCGTGTTTCACGTATGGCACTTTAACTGACTGAAAGAAGATCCAACTAAGTAATAATAGACTGAGGGATACGCTTGCGAACAAACCGACAAAGAAGTAAAGCTATTTCTAACACAGGCGCGAAAACTTCCACAACGAAATTAATTGGAGGAAAAATTGATAAACGGATCCAGAAGAAATGTAATTGTTTGAGAGAGAGAAAATGTAGTCTGGCACGAGGCCAACTTCAGGCACTGTTGAGTATCGAACCCACTCCATTTGCAACTATCGAATTTGGTTGCAGACAGATGACAAATCCCCTGTGTGTGCATATCTTTGCATTTACGGCTGGCTCTCGTAATAATATCAAGTTTAGCTTTTTTTTTCCTTTTATCTGTAACAAGACTACAATAATTTTTTAGGGTGCTTTTTTTTCCTTCAATTTTGACTTTCAATTAAAGCTAATTTTAAAGCTGAAATATAACTTATTTATTTTAAAAATTGCAAATTAAATTTAGGTATCTAAAATAATGTGTGGAGGTACCTACTCAAAATATGGATCGAACACACTCTTTAAATAAAAGTTATTAATTTATTAATGTTTGTTAATTACTACCTAACCAGTCATCATTTTCCGGGCGCGCAAAAATGAACTGACTTTAAAAAAAAAACTAAACGAAGTTATAAAAATGCAGATAGTTTAAAAATTAATGCTAAAAATCGGCTACTGTAGGCAGGAAAATGAATTTGAAGTGATTGAAAGGCAGTAAGGGTCGAATATAGAAAGAGGTGTAAAAAGAGAAGCCTGTAAAAATTCTATGAGAAAGTCGAGAATCGAGATGGGGGCGCGTCTATAAATAACCCAATAGCCAGACCGAACGACTGACAGACGGAAGGCCAGGCGGACAGTGCGCCGGTTCCAACTTCAACATAACATGTCATCGTAAAAAGAAAGGCTTCATTAATTTCACCTCGGATTTAAATTTACTACTGTTTCTGTTTTCGTCACGAATAGCAAAAAAGTCCTCTACGCTATCAGAATGACGGATTTAAATAAAGGTAAGATGATTTTTAAAAATTAATTTTTTTTTTATTGTCTTAAAGTTAATTTTTTTTTTTCTAAACTTTTGTTATTAGTTTTTGTTTGCATTTTCTTTTCTTTTTCGAAACTGTTCCCCTCTCATTTTTACGAGAACGGCTAAAAAAGTATCTTGGTTTCTTGGTTATTGCTATGGTTACTGCTGCTGCTATTAAGGGTCTCTCTGGAAATGAAAGGATGAAGAAGGTGTTAAGAATGTAGTCGCTGCCGGGGTTTTTCTTTTAGGCTGTGTAGAGAATAATAAATTTAAATTTCATATGAGAAGAACTAAGAAAAAAAAAATGCCTATGGAAGAGAATGAGTGAGTGCTTCTGTTTGTGCTAATGTCTCTGAAGAAACAAAAAAATGAGATCGTATAATTGGAGTTGGGCTTCCTTAAAATTTAAAGATCCCATCATGAATCTGATATCTGTATTTTTTTTTTTTTTTTTTTTTTTTAGAATTACTCCTCCATCTTTTATTTTTATTTATTTCTCTCACCCTTTTGTCTGTTTTTCTCCCCTTCTAAGACATTTTGTTTTTACTTGGAGTGGACAAAGATAAAAATCTGTACATTTTTTGTTTGTTTGTTTATTTATTTGTTTGTTTGCCCCCACCTTTTTTTTTTTTTTACTTTCATCTTCTCACTAACTAAAAATGAGTTCGTTTACTTTTTGTGGGGATGCTCCTTGCTAGGGACGATCTAAAATTAAATAAATAAAAATTAATAAAGTTAATATTTTTTTTGTTTTGTTAAGAGTAAAACTGAACAGTAAAAAGGTTAACCTTTGTCCTTTTTACCTAATTCTGATACTGTTTGATTTCTGGCGTACGACAGTTACATGCACAGGCCCCTCAGACACACATAAGGAACTCCTACAGGCAATGAATGTGGCATGCATTCTCAAGAAGATGATCTTCGCTACTTTTCAACCGGCCTCATTTTGATGATGCATTTGTTGAGGGTTAATAATGGGAACCGTTTGAAAAGGGTGCTATAGGTGAGGGGTTAATTTTTGTTTATATCTTAAAAAACCTTTTGTGGTCCCCCCTCCACAAAATATAGATATTTTTAGGAAGAGGGTTAAAAAATTTCAAAACACGCCGACACAATTAATGATTTCAGGGTGCGATGAATGAATTGTCGTCTAAATCACGCTAATAATGTAAATAGGGCTGACATTTCATTTTAACAGATGTTTTTACCAAAATTACACAAATGTTTTTTTGAAATACTAATTGGCGATTTATTCAATAAAATCGCCATTGGTTTCAAACATGGCCTCCAGACAATTTCGGAATCTCCTGCAACTCTTATGGATTGTCTCCTTGTTTAAGTTGGTGAATACTGCCATAATCCTTGCCTTCAGTTCATCTTTGGTGTTACAAAAAAAAATTTTGTTGGTCTCTTGCTCAACTGCACCCCACACATAATAACCAAGGGGGTTGCAGTCTGGGGTTTGAGTTTGAGTTTTGTTTAATGGCATATCAACACCTCTGTGGGTTATGTAATGCAAAACAGGTGGGGTCTTAACGTATTGTTTTTTAAATTTTCGGTTATAGTGAGGTGGTTGATTTAGTTAGATTTTAATGAAATCTTTTTAAATTATTTTTTATTTTAGAAAACGGAAAATGTCTTCTAGTTTTGGATTAAAAAATGTTTTGTTGAGAATAATTTTTTCTTTCAAAAATGTGTTATGGTAATAATTTTTCTTCAAAAAAGTATTGTTGATAATATTTTTCCTTCAAAAGTGTATATTTTTTCTATAAAAGTCTATTTTTATGTATATATTTCTATAAGTGTATTTTTATACTTTCATAGTGTTTTGACCTCAGTTTAGGGTTTAATTATTTGCCTATAGCTGGGACCCAAACAGGTGCTACCACTCCAGTTCAGAGTGGACCTTGGAACAACAGCAATTAAGCGGTGGTTCCATGCTCCTCACAACCTTCCAATCAGAGGCCTTGCTGCCAGATGCAGTTTACTGTCATGCCCAGGACCCCAGCAATTACAATTTACACTGTCTTACAGTTACTTCCATTTGCTTGCTTCCCTGATAGCTACAATCTCCAAAAGTTTAAATGCAATGTCAATTACCAGCTTTTATCTACTTGATTCCCACCCATCTTTAATCTTTTCTTTGATATCTTCTATAACTTTAAAGGTATTAATCTGTCTCTTCCCTCCAGTTATAGGTTAAATAGCAGGACAGATTGGGTTCTATAGCCTTGGCTGGCAACCAATCTACTTCAGAAAGCAATGGCAACCTACTGCGGGATAATCTTCTACCCAGTCAGTTATGTCTCAAAAGAGACATAATCGCCCAAGCGTGTTTCACGTATGGCACTTAACTGATTGCATATAATAGTTGGAAACATGATTAAGGCATCTAATGGGCATAAAGTGGGGGATCGGTTTTCTATTGTTATGAAGTAATAAACTGATCCCCCAATAATTAATACTTAATAATATAATACATCTCTTCCGCTTCTGGCTATGAGTCAAATAACAAGACAGATTGAGTTCTATAGCCTTGGCTGGCAATCAGTCTACTGCAGAAAGTAATGGCAGCCTACTGCGGGATAATCTTCTACATGAATAAGTAACATGATCACCCAAGCGTGCTTCACGTATGACACTTAACTGACTGACTGTAATCTCATGTGCACCAGTGGCATTTATTTCTATAAGTGTATTTTTATACTTTCATAGTATTTTCATCCCAGTTTAGGGTTTAATTATTTGCCCATAGCTGGGACCCAAACAGGTGCTACCACTCCAGTTCAGAGTGGACCTGGGAACAACAGCAATTAAGAGGTGGTTCCATGCTTCTCACAACCTCCCAATCAGAGGCCTTGCTGCCGGGTGTAATTTACCATCATATCTAAGACATTGCAGTCTGGGAAGTTAGGTAGCCAACTGTAAGGATTCATGTGATTGCAGAAATTGTTTGACAGCCATGACTGAGTTCTCTTGCTTGTGTAACATGGTGCAGTGTTCTGTTGGCAAACATAGGGTTTTCTAGCAGCCACCCTCTTTACCCAGGGTAGCACTACCTCCTCAAAACCCTTAATGTAGGCTTCTTTGTTGAGTCCGAGGCTCACACCAGCAAATTCAGGAGTTCTTTTTTTATCTGAATGATCAGAGTGAATTTCCCAAGCTGTCATACTTTTGTCATCACCATTAGACTCATCCAACTCTTTATAAATCCTCTACACTGTCCTCAGATTGACACCCAAGCAGTCTGAAATGTTTGTATTGGAACATCTGGCATGAATTCTAAGCAATACAGCATGCTCTTTCCAAATTTCTAGCAAAGTGAACTGCATCATGGCGATCTTTTTCTAACAAATGGTGCCCAACTGACCCGACTATACTGTGCAACCAACAAAATAAACAACAATGCACATGTTTGAAATTAAAAATATAAATGGGCGACAATTTGCCTACCATATTTTGTATCTCGATTTCGACATCAGGGTCCATAAAGTTGATGATAAAAAGAGCATGTTTTGTTGATGAGGAAAGTGTGTACCTTACCACAACTATTATCAAATATAATTCAGAGTTTAACTCTCACCAAGTGCCCTGGCTTTGTGCCAGATTTTGCTAAAGCTGAATATAAGTGTTATTTTTTGTTCTTATAACCCATTTTATCTATCTGTCTAACATCCATTTATCCACCTATCTATTTTTATAGATATCATTTTTTATCTATCTATCCATCTATCTATCCATCCATCCATCTATCTATCCATCCATCCATCTATCCATCTATCTATCTAAAGACACTAAAACATGGTTTGGCTCATAAACATACATTAAATGAAGCTAAATGAAATTGACTAGATTATGTACCCTAACACATATTTTTAAAAAAAGACATTTATATGTGAAAACACTCGGCAACTTCTCACCTTTGTGCATGTGTAGTCACATCATTGTAAACATCACTTTAGGCTGATGATGTCCTAGAGGATGAAACAAAAAAAGTGTCCCCCGTTTTCACTGTAGGTAGCTTTTTTTTTTTATTTTTTTTATTTTTTTTATACCCTTGCGGCTCATTAAAAAAAAATCACTCTTCCTTTTTTTTTTTTCTTGTAACAAAATCATTAGACTGCAAAAGATGCCTTCCAAAAGCTAACCAGTGTATTTAGAAACAGAAATATCTCACCAGAAACAAAGAAAAGAATACTGAGATGAAGAAGAGGCTTGAAACAACAGAAATTTGGTTCTACAGAAGGATGCTGAGAATACTATGAACTGGCATGTGAGCAAAGATGAAGTTAAAAAAAAAAAACAAACAAAAGTGACATTTAAACTTAACATCAGGATGAGACAGCTGAAATTTCTAGGGTGCATAATGAGAAGAGTGATTGAAAAATTTGATACCCACAGGAGAAACTGAAGGTTAAAGGGACAGAGGAAAGCAATGCATAATCTACTTAGTGAGCTTGAGTAAATGAATGGAGGAACAAATCCTTGCATTGAATACTGTTGCTATATGTGGTTGAATGCTCCTGCATCTGGAGGTTTTTGACAAAATCCAAATGAGGATCTGCAATATAATCAATCCTTACTTGGCAACTCGCCTTCAGTCTCTTTCTCACTAATGCAATGTGGCTTCCCTCTGTCTTCTCTACAAGTATTTTCATGGTTTCTAATCTGATGAGCTCATTTTCCTGGTGCCCTGTCTAAACAAATTTACAAGCACTGCTTAAAGTCCTTGCAATGTTACCCTTCTGTCAGACTGAATGAGGTCATTGATTGATTCGATCACCTCAGGAGACATCACTTCTGTAGGCCTCCCAGGCCTGTCTTCATCCTCAACACTGCTCCATCCTTCTTTAAACAATTTAACCCACTTGTAGACATTTTTTGGCTGAAACATGTGGCACCATACACAGTTGACATTCTCCTATGAATTTCAACTGGTTTGCACCCTTCAGCAACCAAAAACTTGATAACTGACCTCTGTTCAATCCTGGAGCATGCTTCTTGGTCGGCCATCTTTGTTTATCTCCAAAACTCACAAAGTTGTTTTTCAATCTGCAAAAAAACTTACTCCCCTTTGAAGTAAAGAAGTAAAGAAAAATTAAAAAAAAAAAAAAGCTTCTATCTGTATTAGAAGTCATACCAAAAAATTCACCTTATTTATTGAATGACCCTTGTATATAGTTTTAGTGTAAACAATTTGTTAGTTTTAACTGAGCAGGTTCATGCCAACTTCAAAGTTTCTTGACACTGTTATGTCTTCACTCCTTGGAGCAGGTTTTCTAGAAAATTGGCATGAAAATACTCAGTTAAAGTGACAAATTCTTGATACTAAAACTATTATATACATGGTGTCCCAGAAGTTGCACATCATCCAGATTTTTATAAAAATACATATGAATATCAAATCTGTAACATTGTGCATGAATTCTGAGACATCCTATATATATATATATATATATATATATATATATATATATACATACAGTACTGTATTTGGTTTACTCAACAAATGTTTTAACAAGAAAAAATACTTGTTACAAAATAAATTTAATATTTAGTATAATAGCATTTTTCTTTGAAAATAATTTGCGACAATTTACCAATCGCACTTAGTGTACGTATATATATATATATATATATATATATATACAGTACTGTGCAAAAGTATTAGGACAAGAACTATTTTATCTTTTATGAGGCATATTGACAGAAAATAAACAATTTAATTAAAGTAATTTTATTTGATTTACTCAACAAATGCTTTAACAAGAAAAAAAAATACTTGTTAAAAAATAAATTTGATATTTAGTATAACAGCCTTTTGCTTTGATCACAACCTTTTCTTGAAAATAAAAAATGATTTTATTAAATATTTCCACTTATGTGGGACAATTTTCTCTTGTAACATAGTCTGCTACATACAAAAGTGACATTTTAATATCTTTAGGGATTCTAGTTTCAAGGTCTAGTAAGTTATCAAATATTTGGCATCTAATCTCATTCAGCAAATGTCCACATTTTGATCAATTATGGGCTAGATCAAAGATGTATTCTTTAACATTTAAGTTAAGAAGTTGGTTGATTGTTTTGTTTTTATGGCAAATCAACCTCGGCGGGTCATTTATTGCCAACTAAATTTTATTTATTTATTGCTGGTAATACCTTTTTCTTTCAACAATTTGTTGTTTTTTTTACATAAATTTGTGTCTAGTAATACTTTTTTTTTCTTTTCAAGTATCAAGATTCATTGGGATTTGTTTTTAAGGGCAGGGTCCCTAAGTCCTACTCTTGTTATTTAACCCATAACTGGAGGGAAGGGACAGATTAATACCTTTCCCAAGGGTATCAGTGCTTAAGTGAATGCAGGGTATTTAACTGGAATTCGAACTTGGTTCACCGATTTCTCTTTCTGAGGCGATATCCACTGCATCACAACGCACATCCGTCACTAAATGCTTACAACACCTGGTATTCCCAAGTGGTCACCCATCTAAGTACTGACCAGGCTCAACATTGCTTAACTTCGGTGATCAAGCGAGAACTGGAGTATTCAACGTGATAGGCCGTAAGCCCAATTTAAAAAGTAATTTAGTTCTTTTACATTGTTGAAATTTTTCAATAACATTTTGAACTGTTATAAAATATGCACCTCCAGATCTTTCTTAATTTTCCAGATTTGATTTTCTAATAGTCTGTGGTAAATTCACCAAACATAAGATTAAACCCACTGTTTTTTAAAATATCTGAAAATATCAAGTAAGCCATTGCATGTATGCTCAATATCTAAACTAGTACCACTTGTTAATGATTTATTTCTTTTTTTTTCTTGATTGCCTTCATTTCTGTTTTTTTCATTTTTCCAGGATGGAAAAAGAAATAACAAATGTTCATTATCAAAATCTAAGATCATCTTTTTTAGGAGATCATTTTTCTTAGTATCACTAAATATTTCTTTGACACTTTCCAAAGTTTGAATTTTATCAATGAAATTTACTGTTTCTGCAATGTCCTTCCCATTTAATAATGTAGATGTTTTTAATGACATCTACAGTTTAATCACAAAACACTTTTAAACAATGTGAAACATTTTGTTACTCAAAAGGTTTTGAGTGAACTGCGATATCAGTTTCAACTGCTTAACAAATTGAGTTTTTCATACCCAAAAAGACTTTTTACAATTTCCAATTTTGCTGTAATTTTTTTGCCTTTAGAATAAAACAGTAATTCAGAAGTAAGTTCAGTAATCCAGCCACTTTGAATATTAAAAAAAAAAAAAAAAAAAAAGGTGGTGGTTCTGGGCTAGATGGTAAACTGCATCCGGCAGCAAGGCCTCCAATAGGGAGGTTGTGAGGAGCATGGAACCACCTCTTAATTGCTGTTGTTCTCAGGTCCACCCTGACCCGGAGTGGTAGCATCTGTTAGGGTCCCAGCTATGAGCAAATAATTAATCCCCAAATTGGGGTCAAAACACTATGAAAGTATATATAAAAATAGACTTTTATATAAATATATACATAAAAATAGACTTTTATATAAATATATACATAAAAATAGACTTTTATATAAATATATACATAAAAATAGACTTTTATATAAATATATACATAAAAATAGACTTTTATATAAATATATACATAAAAATAGACTTTTATATAAATATATACATAAAAATAGACTTTTATATAAATATATACATAAAAATAGACTTTTATATAAATATATACATAAAAATAGACTTTTATATAAATATATACATAAAAATAGACTTTTATATAAATATATACATAAAAATAGACTTTTATAAAATAAATATACATTTATAAAGGAAAGATATTACCAACAATACATTTTTGAAGAAAAAAATTATTACCATAACATATTTTCGAAGGAAAAAATTATTCTCAGAAAAACATTTTTGAATACAAAACTAGAGGACATTTTCAGTTTTCTAAAATAAAATTTAAAAAAAAAAAAAAATTTTTATTTAAAATCTGTCTAAATCAACCTTCACATTATAACTGAACATTAAAAAAATACCTTAAGACCCAACCTTTTTGGCATTAAGTAACCCACAGAGGTGTTGATATGCCGTTAAACAAAACTCACTCAAAAAAAGGTGGACATACAAGCCATTTTCAGTTATCCAAGGCTTATTAAAAACAGTGTCAAATTTCTTTCAAAAAAAGATTGTCGGGTTCTGTTATTGTAACATATAATTGCAATTAATTGACTGTTTGACTGCATCAAGAAAATATAAATATTTTTTCAAATAAAAAAAAAATTGCCTCTAAATTTGCAACTGGGATTAGTTTTAATAAAATTTTTAGTTCTCCATTTATATATTTAATCCTGATACCCAATACTGTTTTTGCTAATCCCTCCAAATTTTCAGCCAAAGCAAATAAGATTCCTCCAAGATATTTTAGAGCAACCTTGGCATACATTTTATAAACTAAAAGGTGACATTTTTCCTGATTTTCAGAGATTTCATAAAAATATCACCAAGAAAATTTAAGTCATCTAATTTTGAAAATTCTGATGTTAAAGCTGGTAATGTCCTCACACTGAAGCCTGTTATATAATGTCAGATGTAATAAAAATGCCCTGATGAGAATATTAGAATCATAATGTTTTGTCTTAGGTACCTCTTTGGTAAAAAATGTTTACTGAACATTAGGTTTATAACTCCTAGAAGTTCAGTTGTTCACATGACAGTGGATATAGATGTTGATTAATTTCTGTGACTTGACCCAAGCTACTTGGTGAACAAGTAACTTAGAGGGAGATAACTCATGACTACTAAAGCGGCTTTGCACAAAGGAATGAGAATGATATACCCCAGTGATTGTAATAAAGGGTTCTGTTTGAAATTCCTAGCATCTGAAGAAGGCCGGAGCGTACAATGACCAAAACGTCATACAAATGTCAACAAAAATGAGGACAATAGTTTGAATAATGTAAATAGTGTAAAGATTTTGGGGTACTGAAATTTGAAAATATTAAACTGTTATTTTGTAAAAATTACATGGTGATTTTAAAAAGTGTACAAACCTTATATTCTAAGGGTTTAGGATTCAGAATTTTAAAGTTTGTATGAATGTGGGTATTTGTCATCTTTCCATTGTCTTTAAGGAAAGAATTTCCAAATTTTTTCACTGGTCAGGGTCCATTTTATGTTAAAGTTACATGGTGAACTTCCCTCATTAAAACTTTTGGATAATCCTATTTTATGGGATGTGGATTTCCCCATAAAAAATGATTATGTAAACAAAATTAACCAGTTTGATATTTTTACTCTATATTTTAAAAAATACTAAACTGGTTAAATTTGTTTTACATTTTTAACAACAAGAATGCTAATAAAATATATCAGACATTTTTATCCTCTGGGTCATGAGAACATCAGTGTATTAATTTTTGGGACTTATAAACCTATTTTTTTTTTGCCAGAGCTCATATTACAATTCTTATTGTTTTTCTCTAGCATTCTGTATTACTGGTTCCCATATTGTATTCATTTTTATGCTTGACTGACTTAGGAGATTTTTGTGGCCCAGCATATGCTTTGATTCCTTAAGTTTTTTTAATTTCCAGAGGTGTTTTCTGTTAACTATTTCAATTTCATTCCCTAAGGAGAGGTGATATCTTTTTTTTTTATTCCCCTATATGCAGTCTGCTATGCCTGATTTTTTTATTTCCCCTTATGTTATGGCTTTGTGGTGTTCTCGCACTCTTATTTTAAGTAGGCAGCCCATCTCTCATTTATATTTGTTACCACATCTGCATGGGATGACATACATACCGTTCTTAATCTTGTTCTCCTCTACGGGAGATCTTACTTGGAAGAGGTGTCTGCGATGTGTTGAAACACTTTTGAAGGTTGTCTTGAACTACAGATCTTTTCCAATAATCCTTTCACGTAGGATAGGCAGACCAAGGCTGTTTTCTGGGTGTTGTTATCCTCTTTCACCCTCCCATCTGCATTTGTTGGAGCTGCTGTCATGTACCCCGGTAGTTATGTTGTAGAATATGCTTATACTGACCATTTCTTATTTGTATGTTTATGGATCGTCAATTATGACTTTTGCTCGACGTTATAAGCAGTGGATGATTCCTTTCTTTACACTATATGGGTGGTAAGAGTTGAAGTTGAGGTATTGTCTGATGAATGTTGGCTTGTGATATACAGATGTCTTGAATCCATGCTCTGTTCGAAATACTAGTGCACCCAAAAATCCTAATTTGTTGTTCCTTCATTCCTTCATGGTGAACTTTATCCAGGATCTTATTGAGTTCACATGATCCAGTAGTAACTGGACCTCTTTCAGGTGTGACCAGTGTTTGTTACCTATGTATCTCAGCCATAGAGTTGGCCTTAGTGGTTTCTAATGCCATCTTTTCAAAGTATTCCATGTATATGTTAGCCATTACTGGTGATAATGGTGAGCCATTGCTAAGCTTTCATCTTGTCGATATATATCTGATCTCATTCCGAAGTGATTTGTTTATATACAGACAGTCAGCATCTCTGTCATGTTATCTATTGGTATACTTGTACATTCTCCTAGGGATGAGTCTGAAGCTAGTCTGTCCCTGATTACTGTCAGTGCCTCCTCTCTTGGTATTTTGGTGAAAAAATTCACCACATCTAGGCCCTTCATCTGGTTGAATTGGATGGGAGCATCTTTGATTAATTCCATGAAGTGACAGACATATGATGTTGATTTTTCTTTTTTCTATTAATGGGTCGATTATATCCACAATGTGCAGGATGTACATTGTAGTGCAGTGGATATCGACTCGAAATGACAAATTGGGGTGCTGAGTTTCAATTCCAGTTAAATACCTTGCATCCACTTACGCACAAATACCCTTGGGAAAGGTATAAATCCATCTCTTCCCTCAAGTTATGGGCCAAATAATAGAACAGATTGGATTCTATAGCCTTGGCTGGCAACCAGTCTACTGCAGAAAGCAATGGCAACCTACTGCGGGATAATCTTCTGCCCAGTCAGTCATCTCTCTCTCTTTCGAGACATGATCGCCCAAAGTGTGTATCACGTATAGCACTTGACTGACTGATATCCACAAGAAAGCAACTCAAAGGGTGATGCACAAAGCCTTGGCCTGAGAGGAATACCATCTTTGTGAATTGGTAAATTTTCGTTTTATGACCCGAAGGCTAACATCCCTTCAAATCTTTCCAAAATAGTTTTATTTCTGTGCAAATATATATGCTGAATTCAAATCAGCAGTTAGATATTGAAGAAACCAACCTTTTTTGATGTTAACAACCAGAAAAAAAATCAGACCTCTCGCTCTTTTTGTCAGCCATTACCAGCTTAGTGAGAGTCATTCGCTGCAGAATGATTTTAGGAGTAGGAAGAAAATTTGGGCCTATTTACTTCCTTTACAGAAAAGTCCTTGCAGAAATTAGTATATGATTTTTTTTTTCTTGTATTTAATTTCAGAAGAAAGTTATTGACATTGAAACAAGTGAAAAAAATTATTTATTTGTCTGTATAAAAAGTTATTTGCGTGTGTTGGTGTATATAAGGGGTATTAGCCTTCGGGTCCTAAAATGAAAATTTACCTGTGAATTTTGGGTGAGACCATACTTGTGAGGTAGCTTGCTGTAACATTGAGGCAACTGCCTGTATGTCTTAGGTCGGAAGTGGTTCTTTTTCTTGATTAGCATCTGTAACAGTTGTTTTACTTTTGATCATTCCTTACTTTACTATAGCTACGATTTCTAATGAAGTCCTCCATTTTTCCTGTATATTCCGGTAGGGTGATGCTGGTAGGGTGATGCTGTTGCCATTCTTCTGTAGGGATTTGATTGAGAGTGGCTCCAGTTTCGTGATGTTTAATTTTGGCAGCTTGGCTTTTTCCAGTGTCTATATCACTTTCCATCATAGTTTATCCGCTTTCGCCTGAGAAATGTTCAAGGCTATTTCCTCAATTCTAGCAACGATGTCCATGGAATCCGCTTGATGGTTGTCGCAAGGTTGAAACACTTGTTCAGTACTCGCTCTTCAGAGGCGCTCAGCTGATGTTGACTAATGTTGATTACTGCCTTCATTGGGGGAGTGATGGACTTTGTGTGTAACCTTCTGATCTTTTAATTTGTTCAAAGTTTGTACGTGACCGACCTTGTCTGATTTCTCTAGATCATTCTGGGCCCTCTTTCGAACTTCTTCATTGGTAATTCTGTTGAGGAAGGCCTCGAGCCTTTGGGATACATTGGATTGCAATTTTTGTGTCATCCACTGGTTGTACTGGAATTTTCCTTGGACTGCAGTGTATACATAAAAGAACATTACTTACTTCAGTATCGTGAATAATACACTTAACATAATCCAAAGGTAAAAAGTACAAAACAAACCTCTGCATTTTGACATGCCCCCACTGTTTAAAGAATAAGTGATTTTCTAAGCACCGCTTAGATATGGCACAAGGCCGAAAATATAGGACACCCAGTCAGAATCGAATTCACTACTCAGTTGTAACTGGTTCCAGCGAGACAAGCTTGTTAACCATTACACCATGCTGAGGTGCACAACACGTGCTGTATGGGTATGAGTTAAAAATCGCCTTGCATCTACCTGGGGCTTACGGCCTATCACGTTGAATACACCGGTTCTCGCCCAATCACCAAAGTTAAGCAATGTTGAGCCTGGTCAGTACTTAGATGGGTGACCGCTTGGGAATACCAGGTGCTGTAAGCGTTTAGTGACAGATGTGCGTTGTGGTGCAGTGGATATCGGCTCGGAAAGAGAAATCGGTGCGCCGAGTTCGAATTCCAGTTGAATACCCTGCATTCACTTAAGCACTGGTAGCCTTGGGAAAGGTTCCAGCGAGACAAGCTTGTTAACCATTACACCATGCTGAGGTGCACAACACGTGCTGTATAGGTATGCGTTAAGAATCGCCTTGTATCTATCAAAATAAATACACTGCAAATTCTGTCTGTCCATCCGTGTCTGAAACCCCTCTAAATATGGCCATACTTGCTCCACACAATCGTATTATACCTTTTTAAAATCATGATCCCTGGATTTAAAATATGCCCTTCATCTGTCACTTGAACAGCATTGGGAATTTTATGTGCGTAGTGGTCCAGTGGATATCGGCTCGGAACAAGAAATCGGAGAGCCGAGTTCGAATTCCAGTTGAATTCATTGCATTCACTTACGCGCAAATACCCTTGGGAAAGGTATTAATCCGTCTCTTCCTTCCAGTTATGGGTTAAATAACAGGACAGATTGGGTTCTATAGCCTTGGCTGGCAACAAGTCTACCGCAGAAAGCAATGGCAACCTACTGTGGGATAATCTTCTGCCCAGTCAGTCATGTCTCTTTCGAGACATGATCGCCCAAGTGTGTCTCACGTATGGCACTTAACTGACTGAGGAAGGAACAGTTAAACATTCAAATTTTAAAATAACTGAAAAAAAATTAGGGATTTTAAAAGTTTTTAAAATTAATATTGAGTTTAACGTAACACAAAAACTTTGTGAATTTAAAAGTGTTTGTTTTAAATTTAGTTTAAAATATCTTTAAAACATTGTGAATTGATAAAATCATTTTTATTTCTTCGAAATCCCAAAGAATCAGTGTTCATTTTATTTTTTATGTCATGTCCCTTCAGGATGTACAGGACTATGGCTCTCCACAGATTCCTTTTCTTTATTATCTGTAAACTAGCAGTAAAGCCCGGCGTTGCTCGGTTGTAATGAAAGCTTTAAAACTAATCCACGGTCCTGAAGCTCAGACTCTTTGGACGTTGGCACGAAAGACTAAAAAGCAATAGTTGTTTCCAGTTAAAGCGAAACCGTAGACTGAAAGAAAAATGATGTAAGTCAAATTTTGATTTCCTGGTATCAATATCAAATAAGTGTTTTTCATCGTAAACTGAATTTTGAAGGCTAAATAAGTTCTCTGAGTAAATGGCATCATGGCTGAGACGAAGAACTACAATTATACCTACTTAGAGCCAAACCCGAAGCAAAAACTAAAATAAAAAGGCTGGTTTAAATAGTGAAACTTCTCATGATGCCGGCTCCAGCGAAGCTTTTTCACTTACGTGTGAAAATACGTCATGTATAAATTTGCTGTTTTTAATCCAATCAGCATTCAGTATTAGCTTTTTACACTGATTTGTGAAGTCTTTTTTTTAGTTGGGTTTTTCCAAAGTCGTTTGAATCCCATGTTGCGGGTGTGTCATTTTACTTTGGGTTTTTCCAAAATGCTGTAGTCGTTTGAATCCGATTTTTCGGGTGTGCAATTTATTTTTTGTTTTGTAGTTGGTTGATGGATTATATAGCATTTGTATGCAATAAAGATGATGACAACAGCCCAAACAATGTAAATACTGTAAATACTATCTCATCTCAGAAGTATAAACAAATAGCGTAATTTTTTAATAAAATTAATAATATTGTTATATCATCATTTTGTATTATGAACTGCTTTTAAAAGAAAACCAACGTGTTTATGAGTGGTTGAGTATATACTGACAATGTAAAATTCTTCCTCACCGTTAGGCGACAACTGAAAACTGCCCGTTTTAATATATCGATATTTATAATATACTGGCATGATAGTGGAGTAGTCCTTGTACTTATGAAGTCCTGGGTATGACCTCTGATTGAGAGGTTGCGAGGAGCATGGAACCACCTCTTAATTGCTGTTGTTCCCAGGTCGGCCCTGACCCGGGGTGGTCGCCCCAGTTAGGGTCCCAGCTATGGGCAAATAGTTAACCTCCAAACTGAGGTCAAAACACCGTGAAACTATAAAAATAGACTTTTATAGAAAAATATACATTTTTGAATGAAAAATATTACCAACAATACAGTTTTGAAAAAATATTACCATAACACTTTTTTTTTATAACCAGCAATACATTTTTAAATACAAAACTAGAAGATATATTCAGTTTCTAAAATAAAAAAATATGACTAAATCAACCTTCTTACTATAACCGAACATTAAAAAACAATACTTTAAAACCCTAACTATCCTATTCTATTCGCTATCCTTACTCATTTGTCATCTTCCTCCTGACATTCCCTATGTCTAACCACTCCTTCTCTTTACCTTCCCCTATGTAGCCCCATGCGCAATAGTGGCAGTGGAATGCCTTGCTTGGGGTGAGATGATTTAAAAAAAAACAAAAAAAAACACCATTTTGGCATTAAATAATCCACAGAGGTTGATAAAGCCGTTAAACAAAACTCAAATTCAAAATTGATCGAACCAACCTTTCACTATAACTGAACATTAATAAAATACCTTAAAACCCCCACCTTTTGGCATTAAATAATCCACAGAGGTTGATAAGCCGTTAAACAAAAAACTCAAATTCAAACTGACTGCACCAACCTTCTCACTATAACCGAACATTAATAAAATACCTTAAAACCCCCACCTTTTTGGCATTAAAATAATCCACAGAGGTTGATAAGCCGTTAAACAAAAACTCAAATTCAAACTGACTGAACCAACCTTCTCACTATAACCGAACATTAATAAATACCTTAAAACCCCACCTTTTGGCATGAAATAATCCACAGAGGTTGATAAGCCGTTAAACAAAACTCAAATTCAAACTGACTGCACCAACCTTCTCACTATAACCGAACATTAATAAAATACCTTAAAAACCCCCACCTTTTTGGCATGAAATAATCCACAGAGGTTGATAAGCCGTTAAACAAAAACTCAAATTCAAACTGACTGCACCAACCTTCTCACTATAACTGAACATTAATAAAATACTCAAAAACCCCACCTTTTTGGCATTAAATAATCCACAGAGGTTGATAAGCCGTTAAACAAAAAACTCAAATTCAAACTGACTGCACCAACCTTCTCACTATAACCGAACATTAATAAAATACCTTAAAAACCCCACCTTTTTGGCATTAAATAATCCACAGAGGTTGATAAGCCGTTAAACAAACTCAAATTCAAACTGACTGCACCAACCTTCTCACTATAACCGAACATTAATAAAATACCTTAAAACCCCACCTTTTTGGCATTAAATAATCCACAGAGGTTGATAAGCCGTTAAACAAAACTCAATTCAAACTGACTGCACCAACCTTCTCACTATAACCGAACATTAATAAAATACCTTAAAACCCCACCTTTTTGGCATGAAATAATCCACAGAGGTTGATAAGCCGTTAAACAAAACTCAAATTCAAAACTGACTGCACCAACCTTCTCACTATAACCGAACATTAATAAAATACCTTAAAACCCCCACCTTTTTGGCATGAAATAATCCACAGAGGTTGATAAGCCGTTAAACAAAACTCAAATTCAAACTGACTGCACCAACCTTCTCACTATAACCGAACATTAATAAAATACCTTAAAACCCCACCTTTTGGCATTAAATAATCCACAGAGGTTGATAAGCCGTTAAACAAAACTCAAATTCAAACTGACTGCACCAACCTTCTCACTATAACCGAACATTAATAAAATACCTAAACCCCACCTTTTTGGCATTAAATAATCCACAGAGGTTGATAAGCCGTTAAACAAAATCAAATTCAAACTGACTGCACCAACCTTCTCACTATAACCGAACATTAATAAAATACCTTAAAACCCCACCTTTTTGGCATTAACAATCCACAGAGGTTGATAAGCCGTTAAACAAAACTCAAATTCAAACTGACTGCACCAACCTTCTCACTATAACCGAACATTAATAAAATACCTTAAAACCCCACCTTTTGGCATTAAATAATCCACAGAGGTTGATAAGCCGTTAAACAAAACTCAAATTCAAACTGACTGCACCAACCTTCTCACTATAACCGAACATTAATAAAATAATTCCTAAAACCCCCACCTTTTTGGCATTAAATAATCCACAGAGGTTGATAAGCCGTTAAACAAAACTCAAATTCAAACTGACTGCACCAACCTTCTCACTATAACCGAACATTAAAATACCTTAAAACCCCACCTTTTGGCATTAAATAATCCACAGAGGTTGATAAGCCGTTAAACAAAACTCAAATTCAAACTGACTAAACCAACCTTCTCACTATAACCGAACATTAATAAAATACCTTAAAACCCCCACCTTTTTGGCATGAAATAAATCAATGTTAGAGGTTGATAAGCCGTTAAACAAAACTCAAATTCAAACTGACTGAACCAACCTTCTCACTATAACCGAACATTAATAAAAATACCTTAAAACCCCACCTTTTTGGCATGAAATAATCCACAGAGGTTGATAAGCCGTTAAACAAAACTCAAAATTCAAACTGACTGCACCAACCTTCTCACTATAACCGAACATTAATAAAATACCTTAAAACCCCCACCTTTTTGGCATTAAATAATCCACAGAGGTTGATAAGCCGTTAAACAAAACTCAAATTCAAACTGACTGCACCAACCTTCTCACTATAACCGAACATTAATAAAATACCTTAAAACCCCCACCTTTTTGGCATTATCAATCCACAGAGGTTGATAAGCCGTTAAACAAACTCAAATTCAAACTGACTAAACCAACCTTCTCACTATAACCGAACATTAATAAAATACCTTAAAACCCCCACCTTTTTGGCATTAAATAATCCACAGAGGTTGATAAGCCGTTAAACAAACTCAAATTCAAACTGACTAAACCAACCTTCTCACTATAACCGAACATTAATAAAATACCTTAAAACCCCACCTTTTTGGCATTAAATAATCCACAGAGGTTGATAAGCCGTTAAACAAAACTCAACTAAACTGACTAAACCAACCTTCTCACTATAACCGAACATTAATAAAATACCTTAAAACCCCACCTTTTTGGCATGAAATAATCCACAGAGGTTGATAAGCCGTTAAACAAAACTCAAATTCAAACTGACTAAACCAACTTCACTATAACCGAACATTAATAAAATACCTTAAAACCCCACCTTTTGGCATGAAATAATCCACAGAGGTTGATAAGCCGTTAAACAAAACTCAAATTCAAACCCACCAAAACCAACTCTCTCTCACTATAACCGAACATTAATAAAATACCTTTAAACCCCCCACCTTTTGGCATGAAATAATCCACAGAGGTTGATAAGCCGTTAAACAAACTCAAATTCAAACTGACTAAACCAACCTTCTCACTATAACCGAACATTAATAAAATGCCTTAAAACCCCCCACCTTTTTGGCATGAAATATCCACAGAGGTTGATAAGCCGTTAAACAAAACTCAAATTCAAACTGACTAAAACCAACCTCACTATAACCGAACATTAATAAAATAATTCCTAAAACCCCACCTTTTTGGCATTAAATAATCCACAGAGGCTGATATGCTGTTAAACAAAACTCAAACTCCTTGTGAAACTGAAAAAAAAAAAATTAATAAAAATGAATCTATTACAAAAATTGTTAAAGAGTATATATATATATATATATATATATATATATATATATATTATTTGTTTGAACATTATTTTTAATTGATCTTCGTATTTGAGTAGATATTCTGTTTTTAATCAAACAGTATATTTATTTCTACCAGCCTGATTATTTACGATAAATTTTGTACGAAAATGTGTCATTCGGCAGGATTCGAACCTGCGATCCCTAACAACATAGGGGAAGCCACAAATTGATCTGGCGCGTCTTAGACCACTCGACCACGAATGATACCACAGTTTGAACGAAGTCAAATAAAGCCTATATAGCACAATTTTCGATTCCACGCAAATACAAGGTTACCAAAAATGTTATGTCCGTTTTTAAAGGCAAAAAAGAAAACGTTTCACAGTATGTGTAACTTATATTTAGTCTTTGAAGTAATCGCCATCGGCATCCAACTCCTTCTGCCAACGTGTCTTCAGCTGTTCAATGCTCTTGCTGTAGAACTCGGTGAGGGGGGGGTTGACGCAAAGAAGTCCGTCAGGGCGCAAGTCTGCTTCATTGGTGAAGGATTTCACACGAAGATGATTATCCAGGAAGTGGAATCGGTGATATTCGGATGGCGCAAGGTCAGGTGAATAAGGTGGATGGCACAAAGTTTCCCGCCAAGTTGCTGTGTAGTATCCCTGACCACTCGCGCGACATGCGGCCTGGCGTTGTCATGGAGGAAAAGCACACCTTTGCGATTCACCAGTGCTGGTTCCTTCTGGCGCAATGCCTGTTGCACACGTTTTTTTTTTTTTTTTTTTTTTTTTGCTGCGAGTATAAGTCTCCAGTGACCCTTTAGCCCGTTGGTAGCAGTTCATAATGAACCATTTGACGATCTGTCCACCAGACACAAAACATAATCTTGTGTTGGTGCATAGGCGGTCTTGCGGTGTGAGGGACAGCATCCTGAGGAGACAACCAATGTCAGGAACGGTGGCGAGAAAGCAGCGATACGCAGGCTGCCACTCGTTGTCCCTTGTGGACCTCCAACAGCGTTTGCGGAACCCACTTGCTCAGTTTATTCGTCTTACCTAGGCAATGCAGGTGAAGTCTGTTTCATCGGAAACGCTGAACTGTTTTGCAAGTTCACCACACGTTAGACTACTGTCCTCTTCAATGGCTGCCTTCAGCACTCCGTCATTCAAGACCTGTGGTCGCCCACTGCGAGGCTCATCATGGAGAGACAAATCTTCCAACTTGAATTTTCGAAACCAACGCCTTGCAGTACGTTCATCCAGAGCACTATTCCCAAACGCTTGACACATGCGGCGACTTGATGCAGCTGCTGATAAGTCCACTTTGAAGTCGTAAAGCAAAGAGCCCCGAATGAGATCTCTAGACACTTCCATCCTTCTCAGAGCTGTCCGGCTTATAACTGATGACCGGGCAACGTCTGATGTTTCTACTTCCGGCTCTCCGAATCTAAAAACAATTGCTACACGCATTTCGTATATATTTCAATTTCATTCAATGACTAATCAAAAAACGGACAGAACTTTTTCGGTCACCTTGTAACTATCTCTGCTCTAAAAAGTATATATAAATATATAAATATACTGTTTGATTAATAACAGAATATCTACTCAAATACGAGTATCAATTAAAAATAATATTCAAACAAATAATTTCAATATGCCGGTTGTTAAAACCATTTCGTTAATATTCGGAATTTTCCGAAACACACACACACACACACACACACACACACATATATATATATAAACATGTTACTGAAATTAACGAATTTTAACGAAACTTGGTACTTGGTTATAAGCAACCAACAATTTGTCATGAATTATATATATATATATATATATATATATATATATATACTCATTAACAATATATATAATGTATTAATTTAAAAATTAATGTATCAATTTTTTAAAAAAGTCATTTTATATGCACTGTTAAATTGTAATGACGCTTAGTGCCGAAATTGCTGTTTTTTTAATTTTAAGGGACCATATATACTGACACGGTAAAAAGAAATCACCCAAAAATGGTAAAAAGAGGTTAACACAATAAAAAGCAATTAACCACCTGCAAATCCTACACCACTTAAGAAACAACATTCATCAAGCAAAAAGAATCAGTTATACACAAATATATCAGCTGACACCAAACTTTACATAAATACGAAAAAATGAGAAACAGCATAGTAAACAAAGAACCCTGAAGAGTGAAAACATGACAAAAATTCCTTCGCGTAATTTCGAAGATGGTATGAGTGAGATAAATACTGCTCAGCTAAGTGACAAATTTCTTCACATTAATTCTATGTACACTACCGGCCATAATTATTAGGCCACCCCAGTGTTTTAAAGAAATGATGTATTTCATACTATTTCTTAGTATTTATTGCCAAGTGAATAAGTGTAAATAAAAATAGAATGGCTCTTTTGTTAATACTGCACAATAACATGTGCATCAAATGAATTTATAAATATTTAATAATTACCTATATTGCATTTTCATCACTGAAAGAATGAAGAAAATTTAAGGTGATTCGGAAGAGTTCATCTTTGCTTCCTTGCCGTGTAAAATTTTGCAAAATAATAACAAAAGAACCATTCAATTTTCATTTACAATTATTCACTTGGCAATAAATACTAAAAATAGTACGAAGTACATCATTTAATAGATCATTCTTTCCCATAGGCGTCAAGATTGTTGTTAACTGATAAAAAGTATTTTGACAAGTAGTTTTTTTTTTTATCGTAAAGTGCTCAATATCGGAGTGGAGATAAAACGTTGATATATATATATATAATCACTACTGGCCATTATTATTAAGCCACCTCAGTGTTTAAAAAATGATTATTTCATAATATTTTTTAGTATTTATTGCCAAGTGAATAATTGTAAATAAAAATAGAATGATTCCTTTGTTAATACTGCACAATAACATGTGCATCAAATGAATTTATAAATATTTAATAATTACCTATATTGCAGTTTCATCACTGAAAGAATAAAGAAAATTTATGGTGATTTGGACGAGTTCATCTTTGCTTCCTTGTCTTGTCAAATTTTGAAAAGTAATAATTACAAAAGAACCATTCTATTTTCATTTAAAATTATCCACTTAAAAATAATATGAAATAAATCATTTCTTTAAAAAACAACTGGAGTGGCCTAACAATTATGGCCGGTAGTGTACATATGTATAGCAATTTCTAAAGGATTAATGGATATTACTTTTAATCCGACATTTTTATTACTGCAAACGCTTTTTTGGCTACCCGTATTTAAGTAGACGTTCTGTTTATTTTAAACATTTATTTCATCTGTTTATTTAAAACATTTATTTAATCTACTAAGAAAACTCAATAAAGGAAATACCAGATGTGTTTATGGCTTATCAACCTTATGAGAGTTCAGAATGAAACATACTGTTGATTAATCCGAAGGTGGAACAAGGTAGCGTCGATTAGTCTGCAAAAGTACCGTAATCAACCGTGAGCCAGATGACCATGCGTGGGGAGCAGCAGACAACTGATAAGTTAAAAAAAAGCTCCCTCTTCCACCCACTGGATATTTAGCAACTCTTATCTTTTCATGTGGATCCTTGGGCTCGGCGTTTTCGCTGTGGACGTGTATATAGGTGAGGAGATTAGTTAACTAAGAATCCTTCTTGAATCACCTGTAGTTTAATCTCGAGCATGGCGCCTTTTTAATTCTGGCATGAAAAACAATTTAGGCAACTATTTAAATCGACTGATCCACGCGTTAAAAAATAAGGATGTGGAAATATTTTTTTTAGTTTAGTCTTAGACCTCTAATTCACGACATTTCTCAAAATCGAAAAATATTGATTTAAAAAAATTATTTTTAAAAAACCAGCGCGACTATTCTGAGGACCGTAGAAGTTATGCCAGGATTCGTCATTGGCTGTCACAATCTGAACAACATAAGATACTCAGATCATACAGTGCTGATAGCCGACACAGAAAGAAAACTATAAGACCTCCTAAAAATGGTAGATGAAGAAAGTCAAAAGAACTATAAATAATATACAAGAAAACCGAATGTATGGTCATCAGTAAACAGAGGAGCCAAAATTGCCAATTATACGTTGGGGACATTAAAATCAAGCAATTACAAAAATTTAAGTACTTGGGAAGCGTTCAAACGGAAGATGGAAAGTGCAACACAGAGATCCGAAGGCGAATTAGAAAGGATGGAAACGAAAATGAAATTAATACTGAGCATCAGAAAAAGACAGCTGCAGTTCCTGGGACATGTGATGAGGAAAGAAGGCTTGGAGAATCTGATACTCACATGTCAAATAAAGGGAAATAGAGACAGGGGAAAGCAGCGGATAACATATTTGACGGGTCTGAGCAGGTGGATGACAGAGCGGGGTTTTTTTTTTTTTTTTTTTTTTTGAGGGGGTAACATGAGAAAACGTGCTAAGAGCTACCAGGGATAAGGAGACGTGGAAGGCCACGATCGCCTGCGTCCTGAAGGAACGTGGCACATAGAAGAAGGTTATCATGCAAGGAATTCAACTGGAATTTGAACTCGGCTCCCTGATTTCTTGTTCCAAGCTGATATCCACTGCATCACAACGCACATTGCAAGAGTAGTAGCAATAAAAAGAAAAAAAAAACATGAAAGGCAGTAGTAACACTTATACTCTACTCCCATAGATTAAATAAAGGGTCAGTTTGGAGTTCCCTCTATGGTATCTAAACTTTAAGCGCAGTACTAGATTGGTGGCAAGGTCTCATCATTTTACATTTGCATTGGCTCGATGTAATTGTAAGGTCTATGTTAACAGATTCTTACGTATGGAATTCTTTTATGGCTTCTTGTTTTCCAGTAAGTTTTGATCTTCAGTAATTTAAATGCGATGTCAATCGTTATCTACTGTCTTCTTGATTACTCTTTTATTGTTCTCTCTCCTTTTTTTTTTCGCACTCAGTCCTTGTGTCTTAGTGGTTTTATTGCCTTGTTTAGGGTGAAATCGGATTTTTAAAAAATCGCTCATATCTTTTCACTTAGAAACACGATGCATTTATAAAGCTCTCTTCTGTTTCGCTGGGTCATTTGTTCAAATGAATTCCATTCGTTGTATTTAATTTTGTTTGTTAAATAACTCGCTGGGAAAAAGTCCATTTCATTCTTCAACACTTCTTGTGCAGTGGACGTACTTATACGTTTTTAGTAATCTTACTTTACCTGCTGTCGACGTATATATACGTTTTCAAGAGACCGTGAGATGGTCCTTAGCGTTTGTGTTCTGAAATAACAAGCGCTTCGATCTACTTCCAAATCAAAGCCGACATATAGTGACGTACAATACGATCTGTTTTGTGTCATTTTTTTTTTTTAAATTTAAATAGTATTGTCTGTTCTGCGTATTATGCGATCAAAACCGAAGCGGCGGCGCCGCTGCGAATTCACCATCAACGGTAGCATTTCTTTATTTCGAGTAGATCGTAATTTCCTTTTTTTCCTAAAACGGGCCAGCACAGCCAGGCAACAATGCTAGAACAATGCAATAATTAAAGTTTTTGAGGATTTAAATATGTTATGAATAAACAGAAGCATATTAGCGAAGTTATATACGATTTGTTTTTGCTATTCAAATAATTAGCCATGTTTACTAGACTTACATTTTGTCTGCATGTATAAGAATAAAGTATCTTATGAACCAAAAAAGGAACTTATGCATAAAAAGTATCAAATGCATTAATCAGACATAGAAATAAGGTCAATCAATATCACCGATGAGTTGAGACATCATAACAGTGCCCTGACGAAACTTCGAAGTCGGTATGAACCTGCTCAGTTAAATTTGCCTTAATGTATATATAGTCATTCGCAGACAGATCTGTTTCGCTGTATCACAGCTCATCAGTACGGTTAGACTCCGATTGCTTTTAACCCAGGATTGAAACCCGACCGAAATGGCTAGATAGATAGATAGATAGATAGATAGATAGATAGGTGTGAGTTTGTAACTCTGGGTTTCATGCTCTTGCGATCGTCAGACAAACTGATTACATACAGCCAATTTAAAAAAAAAAATAATCAGTTTGTCTGACGATCGCAAGAGCGTGAAACCCAGGGTTACAAACTCACATCTATCTATATGAATATGTCAGCTCTATCACTGATATTGAGCGCTTTCAAATAAGTACCACGCATATATAATATATAAATAATATAATATATATAACAAATTGCATATATATATATATATATATATATATATATATATATATATAATTATATGCATACTTTACTCACTCACTCACTCACACACACACACACACACACACACACACACACACACATATATATATATATATATAAGGAGGGAGAGGGGACTAATACAAATATCAAATTTGTCACTGGGCCGATTAATATTATATTTAGCAGCTCTACTCCAAAATTTCAAAGAAGAATCTTTGCGTAATCTTTCTGCCCACTCGTCAGGAGGTAACAACAATTGGACACTTTACCTCAGCAGTATTGCTAAGCTTGAGGTCTTCTTCAAACACTGTCTTCGCCCCTTTCTGACAAGTTTCTCCAATGCTGAGCTGTTCGCAAGGTTCAATATCGGTGGGATTGAGACGTTTCTGATGCAGCCCCAACTCAGGTAGGCTGCTCATGTTTTACGGATGACTGAGGACCGCACATCCAAGGCACTGTTCAGTTTGACCAAATAATGTGACACACACACACACACTGTTTATATGTTTTGGTTTACGGAAAAATAAAAAATTACTTCTGTGTGTGTGTGTGTGTGTGTCTGTCTATGTCTATATAGATAGTCAATTTTAGGATGGTGCCCGTTGTATAGGCCATCCTTATCCTAGATATCTAAATCTAAACATATTTATAAATGGAACTTTGTGTGTGTGTACCGTTAGCTATAGACTCCAAACCAGCTGAACCAATTTTCTTGAAAATTTACACAGTTGTACTATAAGCATCTGCGAGTGTTCTTAGCTAGGTTTTGTATCGAGTTACCCCCGATAAATATCGAAAATCGATAATCGAAAAAATCGGGTTACAGAAGGAGTGGTCCGATTTTAATAAAATTTGATACACTCATAGGCAAAGACATAAGAAACGATATTCAGAAGTTTCAAGGTTGCAGTTCTTACAATACTGCAGAAAATTTGATATCGATACCAGGAAACTAAAATTTGACTTACATCCATTCATTTTGCTTTAACTGGAAATAGTTAAAGTTTAGTCTTTTGTACCAACGTCCAAAGAGTCTGCGCTCCAGGACCATGGATTAGTTTTAAAGCTTCCATTACACCCGAGCAACGCCGGGCTATACTGCTAGTAAAAAATAAAATGAAGTACAATCTTAAGTCTGCCAAGATCTAAAACTGACCATATGATGAAAGAAAGGAAAGTAAAGCAGTTGTTTTAATTTTCACAAGGGTGTAATTAGAGAACTAGAAAGGATTATTATTAAAATAGACATAATATGTCTATATTATTCATCGAAACATTCTTTTATATATATATATATATATATATATATATATATATATATATATATATATTTGATCTGGTACTGTCTTAACCACTCGACCATGAATAACCTCTTGATCAGACGAGGTTTTTATCATGCTTATATAACACAATTTTCGATCCATCGTAAACAAACCATATCTGCTCTGTAATGTATCGTAATGTCAGACAAATGTAAACATGTTACGGAAATTAACGAACTTTAACGAAACTTGGTTATAAGCAACCGACAATTTGTAATGAATTATTTTGAACATTATTTTTACCGATACTCGTATTTAAGTAGATATTCATATCAAATGGTAGCTTCCCCTATGTAAATAGGGGTCGCAGGTTCGAATCCTGCTGGATAGCACACATTTTCGTAATAAAAATTCATCGTGAAATAATCAGGCCGGTAGATACAAATATAAAATACTGTTTAATTAAAAACAGAACATCTACTTAAATACGAGTATCGGTAAAAATAATGTTCAAAATAATTCATTATATATATATATATATATTACGGGATTTAACGAAACTTGGTTATAAACAACCGACAATTTGAAATGATTTGTTTGAACATTTTTTTTGATCGATACTCATATTTAAGTAGATATTCCGTTTTTTAATTAAACAGTATTATATATTTACATCTACTGGCCTGATTATTTACGATAAATTTTTACTACGAAAATGTGTGTCATTCGGCAGGATTCGAACCTGCGACCCCAATCCACATAGGGGAAGCTACCATGTGATCTGGCACGTCTTAGATCTCTCGACCACGAATGACCTTCAGTCTAAATAAGGTTTTAATCAAGCCTATATGACACAATTTTCGATTCATCGCAATAACCATATCTGCCCTGAAATACATTTAAACAAGTTTTTTGTTATACAAAATTTTACAATAGCAAGGAATAGACGTCATTTAAGTTATTTTTAATATAAATATAATAACTAAAAAACCGGTTTCGTCTCAGTCTTATCAATTTTACTCGTGGGAATTAAAATAAGAGACGTGTAAAATAAATAGAGGATGACTAATGGGAAGGAAAAAAAGTATGCAAGGAAAACTAGAGCCCAATAACATCCAAACCCAGAAAACAATTCCTCTGTTTACAGAGAGAAGGCTTGCGGGATCTGATCTTTAAATGACATGCAGAGCATATTATAAATAGCAGGAATTGCGTTTCTGGAATTAGTGTGGACCGTTTTTTTTTATTTTATCAAGGTCCCACTCTTCATATCATTTAAAGGTTCTAGAGTCCCTATACATCAGATTCCGCAAGTTTTGCTCTCTGTAAACAGAGGGATTGTTTGCTAGGTTTGAATGTTATTGGACTGTAGTTTTCCTTGCATACTTTCTCTCCATTTGTCATCCTCTCACGTCTCTTATTTTAATTCCCATGCGTAATTATAAGACTTGATAAGACTGGGACGAAATCGATTGCTTTTTATGTTGAATGTACATAAGCCAGTTAAGTGGCATATGTGATACACGTTTGGGCCATCATGTCTCGAAAGAGGCATGATTATCTGGGCAGAAATGATGGAGGGAGAAGCGATGGATTAGTATTTTTCTCAATGGTATTTGCGCGTAAGTGAATGCAACGAATGGTTAAAATATAATTTTAAGGTATGCTATATTTATGGGCTAAAGTGCTCAATATCAGGGATAAATATTTATGGGCTAAAGTGCTCAATATCAGGGGCAAATATAAAAGTGGACATTGCGGTCAACACCTAGTGGCGACGCAGTCTTTAGGTCACTGCGTATTTGGGCAGCAAACTTTCCTTAATACATGTTTTGTTTAACAAAACTGAAAATGTATTTTTGTTAAGTATTTTTTTTTATATTTTTCTTGCATGTAAACAAGTATTTTCTTTTCTGAACTTTAATGAGTACTTGTCTAAATCTTGGGTAATTCCCACCGTTTTCGGATGATCAATTACTCATTTCCAATGATTTTAATCATACTATTTTAATAAATGGTATGTAAGTGCTATCGTAGACAGTCTACAAAGTTACTGAAAAGTGAACATATTCTTAATCTTCAAATACCGCCAATAAAATGTGGCCGTGTTAAAAACTGTCTTTAGTAAGGGTTGATTTCTTTTCTTTTCTTTTTATGAAACATTTTCTTTCTATCTTTTAATTTTCTATTTAGTTTTTTAAATGTATTTATTTTATTTAGTTAATTTTTTAAATTTATTTTCTATTTTATGAAGATTTTTCTAATTTATTCTCTTTTTCATTCTAATTTCTTTATTTTGTTTATTTTCTTTACTTTTTTTTATTTTATATTATTTTCTTTCCTTTCTGTTTTCTTTTCTTTATTTTTTATTCATTTTTATAAAAGTTTCTATTCATTTTTAAAAGTTTTTGAAAGTTGGAGGTGCGTATCACATTTGAGCTCTCGACAAATTATGTTCCGTATCGAGGTTAGTACAATTCCATGCTGGTTAAAACGTGTCCGTATGGAACTCTGGTCAGACGAGTGTAGGGTCAGTTGTCTCGACAGGCCAGCAGTGACTTGTCCGACAACTATTTATATATTTATTTATTTATCCCCGACATAATTATCATTTGTTATATATATATATATATATATATATATATATATATATATAAATAACAAGTCATCCACATACAAGCCCGTTTCACTGTATCACAGCTCATCAGTGTGGCTAGACATATCCACTTGCTTCTGGCCGAAGCTCGACCGATTTGGTGTCAGTCGGAGTATCTATTCCCTAAGCCATCGGCGCATGGGGTCAGAGAAGGGAAATTTTAATGTCTTGTATGTAAGCAGTGTATACAGACGCCAGTTACCGAGAGAACTCAATTCATTTCTGAAGAGTCACGCATTATAGCCGAAGTGGAAACTGTTTTTAAAATTTTCTTCTCCAGAGAGCTCAATATATATATATATATATATATATATATATATATAATTTTATTTTTTTTTAAAGATTAACTGTTGTACCATTTGGGTCTGACGAGCCGCAATGTCATCATTGAGCGGTGAAATATGTATTACCCGTTGAAATTGTTGTAGTATACCAATATTTTTTTTTCTAAATTATATTACTCTGATACATTTAAATAAATGAATTTAATATTGAGTTCTTTTGAGTTTGTCTCTATCGGAATTTACTTGGATAATATACCAAGTTTTCTACGTTATATATGCTTATTCTAACGCCCTGCTTCACACGTAGATTCGTGTTTCTTCTTTCAGATGAGAAGCATTTCTTCTTCCACCGAAGCAATGTTTGATTTTGCTTGAATATCATGTTTAGTAAAAAGACTCGCTAACCGAATTCCTTTCTTAGAATAGTACGTATGCCGAAGCACTCTCCTCCACCGAGAAAGGAGAGGGAATAAAAGGTACTGTGATCGGGCAACGTTAGTAGCATTGATGATAAAACCAGACGAGAGCGAACCGTGTTTACATAAAACTAATCGTGCTAACGAGAATAAACTCATTGTAAGTACTTTTATTTACGCTATAAACCATCAGTCAGTCAGTTAAGTGCCATAAGTGATACACGCTTGGGCGATCATGTCTTGAAAGAGACATGACTGACAGTTGTCGCAGTAAGTTGCAATTATTTTCTGCCTTAAACTAGTCGCCAATTAAGTCTAAAGAACACAATTTGTCCTGCTATTTAACCTATAGCTGGAGGGAGAATTGATGGATCAATACCTTTCCGTAGGACATTTGCGCGAGTGAAATTTATAAGCTTGTGACATCTATCTGTTTAACTTCTCCGACCTCTCTCTCTCTCTCTCTCTCTCTCTCTATATATATATATATATATATATATATATATATATATATATATAATCTTAGAATTAATACAAGCAAAAGTTTTGCTACTTAGCTGATTGATGTTACCTTCAGCATACCGAATTCAGCGTTTCGTAGAATCACCCCTCCACTCGTCAGGAGGTATCAGCAATGTATATATATATATATAGTGTGTGTGAATTATTATTATTATTGCATACTGCAACTTTATAGCTATCTAACTGCGGAATATATATCCATTAGTAACCATTCAGTCAGTTAAGTGCCATTCGAGACATGACTGACTGGGCAGAAGATTATTCCGCAGTAGGTTGCCATTGCTTTCTGCGGTAGATTGGTTGCCAGCCAAGGCTATAGAACCCAATCTGTCCTGTTATTTAACCCATAACTGGAAGGAAAAGACGGATTAATACCTTTCCCAAGGGTATTTGCGCGTAAGTGAATGCAATGAATTCAACTGGAATTTGAACTCGGCTCCCCGATTTCTCGTTCCGAGCCGATATCCATTGCACCACAACGCACATAACTAAAATCACTGCCTGATGATGGTATTATAACACCGAAACTTTATAGCTATCAAGTTGCAATAATAATAATAATAATAATAATAATTCATATATATATATATATATATATATACTAGCAGTATAGCCCGGCGTTGCTCGGGTGTAATGAAAGCTTTAAGACTAATCCATGGTCCTGGACTCTTTGAACGTTGGCAAGAAAGACTAAAAAGCAACAGTTGTTTCCACTTAAAGCGAAACCGTATACTGAAAGAAAAATGAATGGATGTAAATCAAATTTTGGTTTCCTGGTATCAATATCAAATTTTCTGCACTATTGTAAGAACTGCAACCTTGAAACTTCTGAATATCGTTTTTTATGCCTTTGTCTATGAGTGTATCAAATTTGATTAAAATCGGACCACTTCTTCTATAACCCGATTTTTTTCGATTATCGATTTTCGACACAAAACCTAGCTAAGAACACTCGCAGACGCTTATTGTACAACCGTGTAAATTTTCAAGAAAATTGGTTAAGCCGTTTCGGAGTCTATAGGTAACGGACACACACACACACACACACACACACACACACAAAGTTCTATTTATAAATGAGTTATATATATATATATATATATATATATATATATATATTAGTTATTATGATTGTTATAATAGCATACTGCAACTCAAAAGCTATTAAGTTTCGGTGTTCAATACACCATCATCAGGCAGTGAAATGTAGTTCATTTACCTGGTCATATATATATATATATATATAGATAGATAGATAGATAGATAAAGACATTTAAAATAACAAAACTAGACTTAAAAATAAAGAATAGGTGCATCTATAAATGCAAAACATTAAATATTTCAAGCAAAATAATAATACCAAACATGACAGAAAAATAATTTGACAAACACCATCATTTAACCAAATGCTGTAGTACTAAGTTAGGCAATAAATTCCTTAACCTAGTCCAGAAACTAATAACTCCTTACCAAAATTTTTAATAAGAATCCACTGAAACTTAGTAAAAGTTGCACTGATAATCTTTAAATTATAATAAAACACAATAAAATCATAAAACAATATAACAGTTATCATTCATAACAACCCTATTATAAATAACAACAATAATACTTATACTTGCAATTTTCGCGACCTAAACGAATGTCCACTGCAAATCAGATGCCTTTCAAATTCCATTGTATACCAATCTATCATCTCTTGTACAGTAAAATCTCATCAAACATTATATTGGGAGTACTAAGAACACTTTTAAGGCTAGACTTTAGCAGCATAAACTATCCTTAAATAATAAAGTAACTCAACTTCTCTCTTCAAATACTGTTGGCTATTGAAAGATGCAAATAAAACTCCTACAGTAAAATGGAAGATATTAACAAACGCTAGAACATGTATATCGTTACATGAAATGTTTTCTTTGCTTACAAGAAACATTCCATATAATTCAATTCCCAGAAACAAACTTATTAAGCCAAGTAATGAAATTACCATTTACTGTCGTCATAAGATAATTCACACTCTTAAATATATCTAAAATTATTTCAATCTGTTTACTGCAATCAATAATCCTATACATTTTAGTTAATAAATTTTAGCTTTAAGGTATATATAATTAACTTTTACATTGCTGTGTACGCTTCTTTTCACTCCTAGTCTTCTCTAAAATCTGGTAATTCTGCTTTTAAAATTTATCTTTATGGCCTTATGTCTATTTCAAATTGTATTTTTATGTTAACAAAACCCTTTAAGACTAATATTTTATTTTGTTATTGTTATTTTTATGTTTAATTCTCGTCGCTTCTAAAAATAATGTTAGCTACAGTTTTATTCCATTCTTATTTAAACACATGACACTTCCTGTCAGGGAAACATCGCTACACTTTGCCCCAATATTCATTGGTCTACAACCACAATTCTTTTAAAATATGATAACCTCACATCCCTCTACAATCATTTAATACGGTGACATTTTAAAAAAAAATTTAATATCATTATTTTAAATTTCCTTATCGATACATTTTAACAATCAACCCCTGAAAAGGATCTTGGGCAAGATTGAAAGCATGTAAAAATTAAATAAAATGTATATAGCGCCTTTTTTCCTAATTTTAAACATTTTACCAATAAATTATTCATGACTACGAGAATCCAAATAAAAACAATATGTCTGAATTGTTTGATCAAACATTCTTATATATAAGAATGTTTTGTAATTTGCTTGAAGCATTAGGAATATGGTTAGGTTTTGAAGGCTGTCACAATGCGTTTAGTAAAATAAAGGAAGGTAAATAAGTTGTTGGATATCACCTATTTATTATACATTAATATTTTGAGATTAAAATCTCATCTTCAGAATGTTAGAAAACTTGTGTTTGATTCCTCGAATTTCAACAAATGATCCATCTTTGCTGTGGCTGTTGTTAATTGTTTGTGTGTGTGTGTGTGTGTGTGTGTGTGTGTGTGTGTGATGCCTACATGAATTCTGCATAATCTTTCACTTTAATAATAACAGCAACGTTTTGAAAATAAAACTTTACTTTCAGTAAATTTGTGGCCTTCTTCATTACGCCATTAGAAAAGATTTAAAAAAAAAATTCAAAAAATAATTACAAAAATACTTTGGAGATCACAAACACAAAACGAAGTAAAAAAAACAAACAAAAAACAAACAGATAAAGCACATATCAAAGCAGACTGACACCATTGGACCATAAAAATCCCAACTATCAATCACACAATAGTCATCCACAGACACTCCTGTTTCGTTGTATCACATCTCATCAGTACGTTTAGACATCCGATTACTTCCATTTGAAACCCGAGCGATTTAACACCAGTCGAAGTTTCTACACCTAAGCTATCGGCGCACGGCAGAGGAAGGCAGATTTTAGAAAGTTGAATACGCAAAGTAATCAAACACTAGTAGCCAAAAGTGTTCAATTCATATATCGTATACTCCAGAACGTTTACACTTGAACTCTTGAAAATTTCACCTTATCCTTCCATATTAAATTATGTTATATAAAGATTTATTTTGTGTTTTCTTTTAATCATTACACAAGCCCAATATAAGTGTATTAAATCACAGTAAGCCCCCATAACCCATTAATCAATAAATTTGAGGACTTCAAATCTTCAGCGGACAAAGCCAACTACTTTTCTTGCAGTTTCTCCACCAACTTGACATTTGATTCGTTTGGGGTATCCGTACCCTACTCCCTACTAAGAACTGAGGCTCAACTGAGTGATGTTCACATTACTCCCTCGCTGGTCTTTAACATAATTTCAAAGCTTGACCCCCCCCATAAAGCGAGCGGAGGCGACGGAATCCCAATCATTGTCCTGAAGAAATGTGCCCCTGAACTCTCCTCTGTCCTCTCTAAACTCTACAACTACTGCCACTCTGCTTCTTGCTTCCCTACCTGTTGGGATTCCTCCTCTGTGGTATTTAAGAATTCTGGAGAACCCTCGGGTCCCTCTAATTATCGCCCTATCAGCCTCCTATTTTTGTTAAAGTGTTCGAGACTGAAGTGGTTCAACATCTCACAGCCCACGGTTTCTTCTCTGACAAACCGTATGGTTTCCGCTTCACCAGGTCTACTGCTGATATGTTAACGACCCTCACTGAGTATATATACCAGTATATATAAGAACAGTGAAGCTTGAGGTGTTACTCTGGATATCTCCAAAGCGTTTGACAGCCTGGCATGCTGGCCGTCAACGCAAGCTATGGGGCTATGGTATAACTGGACGATTGTTTGATCTAAGTCGTTCCTTTCATATCGCGTAATGAAGTTAGTATTGAACGGACATGCCTCCCAATACTATCATACGAACGCGGGTGTCCCTCAAGACTATTCTAGGTTCTACGCTTTTTTTGATCTTCATTAACGATTTCCCTGATGTAATCAGATCCCAAGTAGGCATCTACGCTGACAACACCACCATTTACTCCCGTTTTGATGAGAAATCCGCTGGGGCTGACAAAGCGAAACTCGCTGCTGAGCTTGAAAAGAACCTCCAATCTGTGGTAGACTATGGTAAGAAACAGCTCGTGATTTTTAATGCTTCCAAACAAAACTGCTATCTGTTAACCAACATAGACGATCGCTCCTACCCATCGTTAGCATGGATCAGGATAGTCTAGCCTGAAAGTAAAACACTGCGCCTCCTCGGCCTAAATCTCTCAGTTGACCTCAAGTAAAATGACTACATTGAATCCATAGCTAAATCTGCTGCTAGGAAGATCGGTTCACTGTGTAGGGCCAGGAAGTTTTTCCCGTCTGAATCCATTTGGACATGTATAAATCTAGCATCTGTCCGTGCAGTGAATATTGTTGTCATATCCGGTCAGATGCCCTTGCTATTCATTTCGGGGTTCTTGAATGTGTTCGATTCCGACCTGGTAGCTCAGCTCTAGTCACTTTCTCACCGACGTAATGTGGTTTCCCTCTGTCTCTTCTACAAATACTTTTACTGCTTCTGCTCCGTTGAGCTAAGCTCCCTGGTGACCCCTCTGTATGAATTTAGTCGAGCTAGCAACTAGGCCCCACCCTTTTACAGTGAAACCAATAAAATGTAACCGCAGCTTCTACTCTCTGTTTCTTTTCTCGCACTTCCGGCCTGTGGAATTCCCTTCCATATACTTGCTTTTCCGACAGCTACAGTCTCCAAGAATTTAAACGTAAGGCCAGTTACTATCTCATATGACTTTTGACTAGCATCCTTTCAACCTGACAACCTATGTATCATGTTCTTTTTCCCGTCCACTCTACTCTCGTGCAGCCCTTTTCATACCAGTGTTTTCATCTTTCTCTTGCCAATTTTCTGACACCCTCGAAACTTGTTCCTCTTTCTCATTACTCTCCTCTTATGTAACCCCCTGCGAACCAGTGGTAGTACTGCCTTGCTTGGGGTGAAATGATTATAAAAAATATAACAATAATCTTCTACAAATCATTCATAACATTCTGACTTTAATTAGAAATTAAAACTAATTTAGTTTTTAATTACTTTTGTTTTAAATCAAATATTCTGTATACTTTTGGGTTGTGAAAATATCGTCGATAATTTATAAAAAATATCTTAATTTATTTAATTAATAAATATTTTTATTTCATATTTTAAAATGTCTATTCTTTTGAATAATTTTGAAATGTTTTTTTCCTCAATAATTATTTTTTAATGAGTGGGCCCATGCCGTCTAAAATGACGGCAGCATCTATATTGATGTATTTAGTATTTTACATTAAGTCATATGAAAAACAATAATCCACCCACTTGAGCGTGACAGGAGGGATATATATTCCTCCTGTATATATATATATATATATATAATCTCGGTCATTATTATAATAGAGAGGAGATATACATATATTATTCACTACTCGACGATATAATTATGGAAAAAATAAAATAAGGCACTGTTAACGTGCAAACACGCAGCAAGACCTTTCATAACTGGTAGTAAAGTTTAATAACTGGTAGTAAAGCGAATAAACTGAGCCGACGCTACCTCACTATTGTCTCTCTCTAAACAGAAAGGAAATAAATATCTATATCTATCTATCTATCTCTCTCTCTCTATCTCTATCTCTCTCTCTCTCTCTCTATATATATATATCTATATCTCTCTCTCTATATATATCTATCTCTCTATATCTCTCTCTCTCTATATATATATCTATCTCTCTCTATATATATATCTATATCTCTCTATATATATCTATCTCTCTCTATATATATATCTATCTCTCTCTATATATATATCTATCTCTCTCTTCTCTCTCTCTCTCTCTCTCTCTCTCTCTCTCTCTCTCTCTCTCTCTCTTCTCTCTCTCTCTCTCTCTCTCTCTCTCTCTCTATCTCTCTCTCTCTCTCTATATATCTCTATATATATATATATATATATATATAGTCTTTATTATAGTAGAGAGGATAATATATTTTGCGATCTGTTTGTTGTAACAATTAAAATAATAAAATGTAATAATTTTAATCTCTTATGTTGCAACAGAGCGGAGGGAGGGCATTAGTCAGTATTTCTACTCCAAATTAGTCAAAAATGTATAATAACCTTTTCTGTTCTTTTATTTAAAAAAAGAAAAAGAAAAAAAAGCTTCCTTTGTTTCAAATACCGTGTCCATTGCCCGCCCACTTAACGCTAATTGCATTTCCAAGCCTCTCTTTGCTTCTTTTCTCACTCTATTTCCTTCCTCCAATGTCGCCATATCCACCCATGCTTAGCCGTATCTTTTGTTCGAATTGTCATATTTTCTCGCTGTGTCATAAATCGATGATAAATACGTTCTGATTTTGCGACAATCGCCACAAGCAAGCCACTGAATGTGTGCGTGCCTGCGTTCGCCTCTGTTCTTGTGCGGTCGTATTTTCGAGTCTGTTTGAAAGACAGTAACTATGTGAGAATCCATGATGACGTTGATGATGTATTTGGCTCCCGACTGGTTCCTAAATATTTTTATGATTGGATTTATTTATGAAAACGGAAATTTTGAAGAAATAATTTAATGAAATCTTAAGCCAATTTTAAACGGACATTAATTTTCTGAAATTTTAAAATACAATTCAGAGAAATCGAATCGATTAGAAATTTAATTTTAAGTTGCGTAAAATTTAGAATATGTAAAATTCGTTCATTTACCGTAGCTCTTCAGGGTGTTGGCGATCATGGCTTGCCACAATTTACTGCCTTTTGTAGCTCAGAAGAAATTAAAAAACAAAAAACAAAAAAATCTTTCTTAAGCCTTGCAAAGCAGGAAGGGGTCTCTCGGTTAATCTTCTTCATGTGCCGTGTCCCTTCAGGTCGTAAGCGATCATGGACTTCTTGGCTCTGTCTCTTGTCACTTTCAATAATTTTTATCTTCGTAATTCTTCTAAGCCCCTCACCGTCAACCATTTGCTCAGACCTTACAAGTACACTACCGGCCATAATTATTAGACCAGCCCAGTTTTAAAAAAAATGATATATTTCAAACTATTTTTAGTATTTATTGCCAAGTGGATAATTCTAAATGAAAATAGAATGGTTCTTTTGTTATCTTGCAAAATGTTTCAAGGCAGCCAGGAAGACTTTGCTTCAGCCATCCAATAAGAGACTAGCATAGGGAAGAGAACACAAAAACTGGACACCAGAACAGGTCATTTAATGCACATATTATTGTGCAATATAAAAAAAGAACGATTCTATTTTCATTGAGAATTATCCACTTAGCAATAAATACTAAAAATAATATGAAATACAACATTTATTTAAAAGAAACTGGGGTGACCTAATAATTATAGCTGACTAGCAGTATAGCCCGGCCAATTTACCAAGCATCACCGAGGCTCCTACACTATATTCATGACGTTTCGGTCGTTAAACGCTCCAGACTTGTTCAAGTGATTAGAATTTTAAACCGAACCCTTTCGATCACTGGGGTATACTGTTCTCGTATCAGGTTTTAGCTTATCCATTATTTTATACTAGCAGTATAGCCCAGCGTTCCTCAGATGTAATGAAAACTTTAAAACTAATCCATGGTCCTGGAGTTCAAACTCTTTGGGGGTTGGCACGAAAGACTAAAAAGCAATAGTTGTTTCCAGTTAAAGCGAAACCGTAGACTGAAAGAAAAATGAATGGATGTAAGTCAAATTTTCATTTCCTGGTATTGATATCAAATAAGTTTTTTTGTCATAAACTGAATTTTGAAGGCTAAATAAGTCCTCTGAGTAAATGGCATCATGGCTGAGACTAAGAACTACAATTATACCCACTTAGAGCCAAACCCGAAGCAAAAACTAAAATAAAAGGGCTGAAAAAAAAAAATACAGACATACAGGCAGATAAACAGACACACACACACACACACAAACATCTTGCCTTATATATATATATATATATATATATATATATATATATATATATATATATATTTTGATTTTCTGCACTATTGTAAGAACTGCAACCTTGAAACTTCTGAATATCGTTTCTTATGTCTTTGTCTATGAGTGTATCAAATTTGATTAAAATCAAACCACTCCTTCTATAACCCGATTTTTTCGATTATCGATATTTATCAGGGATGCCTCGACACAAAACCTAGCGAAGAACACACGCAGACGCTTATAGTACAACTGTGTAAATTTTCAAGAAAATCGGTTCAGCCGTTTCGGAGTCTATAGGTAACGGACACACACACACACACACACACACACACACACACACACACACACAGTTTATAAATAAGTTTAGATATTGTACGTCTCGCGCTTTCCTCTGTCTCTCTTCCATTTATCCGACCTGTGAGTATCAAGTTCTCCAGGCCCTCTTTCCTCATTGCGTCCCATGAACCTCATTTGTCTCTTCCTGATGTTGTATGAGTTTTTTCTCCAACACCTCATCGTTACACACATTTTTTATTTAATTTTGTCGGCCAAATATAAGAAATCGGAAAGCCGAAACAGTCATGAATCTCTGTTTTTTGCTTTCTTTTTTTATGTCTGGCCGACAAATACAAATATTTTTTTTTTAACTTCCTGTGTATGGATATGTTTTTAAGCTTCTTCCGCTATAACAATTTTGTACAATATTTGAATTAATTTTTTTTTCTCGCTGAAATGGCTATTCAACGAAAGTAAATTTAGGAATTTTTTGACATACTTCATAAAAACGGTTTCCACTTCTGCGATATATGCATTACTCTTTAGGAATGAATTGAGTTCTTTCGGTGACTGGCGTGTTTATACACTGCTTATATACAACACGTTAAAATTTCCCTCGCAGATTCCATGCGCCTATGGCTTAGTGAGTAGCGACTCCGACTGACACTATATTGGTCGAGTTTCGATCGCGGCCAGAAGCAAGTGAATGTGTCTAACCACACTGATGAGCTGTGATAATGTGTATATATATATATATATATATATATATATAAACTATAGTCATCCGCAGACAGATCTGTTTCGCTGTATCACAGCTCATCAGTACGGATAGACAGCCGATTACTTTTTACCCAGGACTGAAACCCAACCGAATTGCCGTCAGTCGGTGATTCTACCTCTGAGCTATGGGCGCTCGGTAGAAGGAGACAGACTTTTGAGCATGTATATTATCATTATACATGCCCAATAGCTGAAATGATCTTTAAAAATTGGGGGTCATCTTATACTACATTCCCCCCCTCCAAAAAAAAAAAGAAGGAAACTTTAAATTCTGAGTGATGTTTTTCAGTAGGCTAACCTCGGCTTGGGTGCAATAACCAATGACGTACCTGAAAAGATTCAAGTTATCAAATAAACTGATATTAAAAGTAATAAACCATTTCTACTTTATATATTACTGTCATTAAATTGCCGTTTCGAAGATTAACTCCATGTCAATGAAATCAACTTGTATCCTGTGAAAATGTAAACATCAAGTTATGATTGCGTTCAGTCAGTTAAGTGCCATACGTGATACACGCTTGGGCGATCATGTCTCTTTCGAGACATGACTGACTGGGCAGAAGATTATCCTGCAGTAGGTTGCTATTGCTTTCTGCGGGAGACTGGTTGCCGACCAAGGCTATAGAACCCAATCTGTCCTGCTATTTAACCCATAACTGGAAGGAATAGACGGATTAATACCTTTCCCAAGGGTATTTGCGCGTAAGTGAATGCAAGGAATTCAACTGGAATTCGAACTCGGCTCTCCGATCTCTCGTTCCGAGTTCCACTGCGCCACAACGCACATGATTGCGTTCACAGCAGTTAAATGTATTATTATCGTACACTACTATACTTTTATTTCTTTATTTTTTTTTTAATCATATCACTCCGAGCAAGGCGGTAACGCCACTGATGTGCAGGGGGCTCCATAAGAGTAAAAGCTCTAGATAGAAGAGAGAGAAGAGAAGGACAAATCATTTAGAAAGGAGCAAGAGAAGAAAGGGAATACAGGTGTGATGACAGTTGCAGAGGCGGAGAGAAAGGAAAGGATATACAGGGCGGTGAGGAAAGAACTAGGGTCAAGTGGTTAAGAGATGAGTATTGACTTTGCATTTGAATTCCTGGAGGTTGTAGCCGTCAGGAAAGCAAGAATAAGGAAGCGAGTTCCACAGGCAGGAAGTGCGGAAAAAAAAAGCTGCAGGAGTAGAATTGTCGTCTGCATTTGGTTGATCTCACTGTGAATGGGTGACACCCAGTTGCCAGTCTGGTTGCACGAGTAAACACCTGAAGCAGTATTTTGTGATAGTCGAAGAAATGTAAGTAAATGGCCAGGCTGTTTGTAACTGTTTAAATATAAGATTTTCTTTTTTTTTATAATCATATCGCCTCAAACAAGGCTTTTTTACTGCCACTGTTGTACAGGGGGTTACATAGGAGGAAAGTTATGAGAAAGAGTGACAGGTTATAGGGGGTGTCAGGAAGTGGGTAAGAGAAGGATGAGAATACTGATGAGAGTGGAGTGGACGGAGAAAGGAGCAGGAGAGAGAGAATGCAGGTTAGTGAGATAGGAGATGACTATTGACTTTACATTTAAATTCTTGGAGATTGTAGCTGTCGGGGAAGTAAATGGAAGGGAATTTCACAGGCGGGAAGTGCGAGAAAAGAAGCTGATGGAGTAGAATTTGCGTTTACATATTATTGGTTTCACAGTAAAAGAGTGGGACTTAGTTGTTAATCTTGTGACTCGAGTAAATTTACATATAGGGATCATCAGTGAGCCAAGTTCATGGGAGATTAAGTAGAATAAGGATTCGCAAGAGATCATGTGATGAAACCTAAACAAAACAATGGTTACTTTTTTAGGAAAAACGCAATACAGAATAGCTTTTTTTTATTTGGTTTATTTTGAATTTCTAAGGAAATAAAATTTCCAAAAACATGATCTTTATATAATTAATAAGCGGTCGTCTAATACTATAGGTATCAGTTAAGTGCCATACGTAAACACGCTTTGGGCGATCATGTCTCGAAAGAGACATGACTGACTGGGTAGAACATTATCCCGCAGTAGGTTGCCATTGCTTTCTGCGGTAGACTGGTTGCCCACCAAGGCTATGAAACCCAATCTGTTCTGTTATTTAACCTATAATTGGAAGGAAGACCTTTCCTAAGGGTATTTGCGCGTAAGTGAATGCAATAAATTCAGCTAGAATTCGAACTCGGCTCCCTGATTTCTCGTTCCGAGTCGATATCCACTGCACCACAACGCATTTTGCTATAGTGTACATATGCATTTCGTTGTTTAATATATTGTTGGCTTTGCATATTTGTGCATTGACTACTTTGTGGAAATAACCATCTAAGGGTGTAATCAGTAACTCTTTACTGTTATATATATATATATATATATATATATATATATATATATATATATAGCATTAATATTACAGCATATATGAGTCTATGTGATATGTCAGTCAGTTTCGAGAGAATGATACACGCTTGTCTCGAAAGAAAAAAAAATATGACTTACTGGGCAAAAGATTTTCCCGCAGTAGGTTGCCATTACTTTCTGCGGTAGACTGGTTATCATCCAAGGCTATAGAACCCAATGTGTCCTGCTATTTAAGTTATAGCTGGAGGGAGAATCGACGGATTAACACCTTTCCCAAGGGCATTTGCGCGAATGCAACGAATTAGAATTCGAACTCTGCTCTCCGATTTCTCGTTCCGAGCCGATATCCAATGATAGGCGAAATTATAAATATACGTGGATTCATGTGTTTCAGTCAAACCTAAACCTATTTGTGTGAACGTATGTGTATTTTGCGTGCCTATGTGTGTATTCGCATCTGTGAGTAGGTGAGAATCGTACTGATCTAAACTTATTTATAAATGGAACTTTGTGTGTCTGTGTGTACCGTTACCTATAGACGCCGAAACGGCTGAACCAATTTTCTTGAAAATTTACAAAGTTGTACTATAAGCGTCTGCGAGTGTTCTTAGCTAGGTTTTGTGTCGCGGTACCCCCGATAAATATCGAAAATCGATAATCGAAAAAATCTGGTTACAGAAGGAGTGGTCCGATTTTAATCAAATTTGATACACTCATAGGCAAAGACATAAGAAACGATATTCAGAAGTTTCAGGGTTGCAGTTCTTATAATAATGCAGAAAATCGATAATATATATATATATATATATATATATATATATATATATATATATATATGTATATAAATATATATATATAAGGCAAGATGTTTGTGTGTGTCTGTTTATCTACCTGTATGTCTATATTTTTTCAGCCCTTTTATTTTAGTTTTTGCTTCAGGTTTGGCTCTAAGTAGGTATAATTGTAGTTCTTAGTCTCAGCCATGATACCATTTACTCAGAGGATTTATTTAGCCTTCAAAATTCAGTTTACGACGAAAAAACCTATTTGATATCGATACTAGGAAATGAAAATTTGACTTACATCCATTCATTTTTCTTTCATTTTACGGTTTCGCTTTAACTGGAAACAACTATTGCTTTTTAGTCTTTCGTGCCAACGTCCAAAGAGTCTGAGCTCCAGGACCATGGATTAGTTTTAAAGCTTTCATTACACCCGAGCAACGCCGGGCTATACTGCTAGTTTATGTGTGTGTGTGTGTGTGTGTGTGTGTGTGTACGCACATGCATATTCTTGTGCGTTCATATGTCTTTATGGCTGTTTACGTCTGTTAGTGCAAGATGATGAATGTCATTCGTTTGAGTATTGGCGCGCGAATGTGTGTACGTCATTGTTGAAACTCTTCCTGCCGTTCGGGGCTATTAACCTCCCCTTCGCCTTCAGCTTCAGTTTATCCAACATTTCTCTAATGCAGTCTTGCAACGCCCGATTAATTGAAGGCAACTTTTCTCCTGTTCCCCTCCCCCTGCTGTGGGCGTCAGACGGCAAGGACTTCGAAACTATGAACCTCTCCAGTTTGCACTTGTTAAACTCTCGTTCTCTTCTGGCTCTCGCGACCTTAATGCTAGTCATCACAATCAAACACTTCTACCGAACAAGACGGCAAATTCCAGTTTATGGTGATAATTTGTCATAGTCACATTTTTGTGGTTCCTCGCTGGAATCTTCTCACTCTTAATTGGTTTCAGTTTAGTTCCTTGTCTCCAGGTCGAAGTTGGCATTTTATCTCATCCGCTATTTCCCAATGAATCATAATGATAAAAAATCTATTGCCGCTAATATAAAAATCTTGATGTCTGTGTGCCCGCAATAAACACACACACACACACACACACACACACACACACACACACACACATTCCGTAATTACATTTCCAAGCGTTTTCAGCCATTTCTCTGGCCATGTCTTCGCTGTTCTTATGGTTTGACTTTAAAAAATTATTTATTTTGTGTTGTTTTCAAAAAAGGAGAGTTTGTTATTATGTCTCTCACGTACCGCAGGCCACTGGAAATCGCGTGAGCATCTTTCTATTAAAAAACTTTATATACTCCATTTGATCAAAGGTTGATTGTAGGTGAGAATTGTTTGATATATAGTGTTTTCCTCTCTGATTCTATCTATCTATCTATCTATCTATCTATCTATCTATCTATCTGTGTATGTGTGCGCGCACATACACACACCGTGTATTTCTGCGTATAAGTCGAGATGCTTTTGTTATGATTTAAATACCATTCTTATATATATATGTGTGTGTGTGTGTGTGTGCCTGGGAGAGAGAGGATGCGAAAGACAGGAAGAAAGTTTTTATCAAAGAGTGTAAGTTATTTAAATATTTATCACTCAAACAACGTGTTCTCGTAAAAAATGCAAGCTTTTCATGTAATTGTAATAGAAACATGCCTTGAAAATGCTGTCGTCTGTTTTTGTGAAATATACAAGCACGCAGTATGTTATCTGAAATCACCTCCGTGTAGTGTAATGTTTAGCAAGCTTGTCTCGCTAGAACCTGTTACAACTGAGTAGTGAGTTCTTTCCTCACTGGGTGCGCCAGAGTTTCGGCCTTGTGCCACATCTAAGCGGTGATTAGAAAATGTACTGAAACTGTAACATTGGAACGCACTCGTGAATTTATTACCAGAAAATACAAGCACGAATGACAAGTAGCATATTTATAGTATTTTTCATTATTTATTTATAGTATTTATTTATGGTAGTTTTATAGTATTTTTCATTATTTATTCATAGTATTTATCATTATGTATTTGTAGTATTTATTTATAGTATTTTTCATTATTTATTTGTAGTATTTATTTATACTATTTTTCATTATTTATTTATAGTATTTATTTATGGTATTTTTCATTATTTATAGTATTTATTTATGGTATTTTTCATTATTTATTCATAGTATTTATTTATGGTAGGTTTATAGTATTTTTCCTTATTTATTCATAGTATTTATCATTATGTATTTGTAGTATTTATTTATAGTATTTTTCATTATTTATTTATTTATAGTATTTATTTATGGTATTTTTCATTATTTATTCATAGTTTTTATTTATAGCATTTTTATAGTATTTTTCATTATTTATTTATAGTATTTATTTATAGTATTTTTCATTATGTATTTATAGTATTTATTTATGTTTTTCATTATTTAATTATAGTGTTTTTTATAGTATTTTTTATATCAAGGTTACAATAAAAATAGCTTGTTATTTATTTAGGCTCTATGTTGCTTTTTATTTCCTTCATTCTTTCGTACGCACGTAAATTTCTCAGCGATGTTTGGAAAATGCAGTCTATTTTTAAGGTAATAGATTTTTTCCTTTTCCTAGAAATTTATTCAAATAAGTTTTTTTTTTTATAAAATGAATTCAGCAGTTTTTGTAACGTTGTGTGTGTGTGTGTGTGTAAAAAAAAATTAAATAGAGTATATGTGTAAAAGACCAATATGATAAAAGACAAAAGAAAACTTATTTTAGCCGACGCATTACGTCACAAAATACAATCCTTACATTAGCCTTGATAAAGTCCCTCGGAGGACAAAACGCATTGGCTAAGATAACTTTTCCTTTGGTATTTTTTTCATTTTATATTATTATTATTATTATTATTATTTTATATTGTAATATATTAACTTGTCCGGCAAAAATATGATTGACAAAAATATATTTCGGCCGTAGATGATGGGATCAGGGGTAGAAAACTACAGGCGATAAAGACAATAGTCGACGAAAATGATTGATAGATGTATCTAGCCATAGATGACCATCAATTAAGCGACAAACCTAAAAAACAAAAATACGTAGGTATTTGGTTTTATGTAAATCTGTGGTTTCAGGCTGAGAAGAGAGAGAGAACACACTCACTCACTCTCACTCGCTCTCTCTCTCTGAAAGGGAGAGAATTTCAGCCCGGCTAATGACTCTCCGACAGATTCTACGTGTGCGCGATATTTCTCCAGCCACTCATACTTCACACTAGTGTCACTGTTGTTGTTACAAGACGATTGTCATCGTTGTTTTCCAGGTGTGATACAACAATATTGTGTGTGTGTGTGTGTGTAAAAATTGTAGTATTTTCAGACAGTAATCGACGTTATATATTATTCAATATATGATGAACTCTACCTTTGTTTTTGACGCCCTTAATGTCCTATTTGTTTGTTCCTTCGATAACGTTTAAGACGAGCTTGAGACCCACACAGCATTCATTCCACATATAGGACAACGAACATCAACCTTTGTGGAGGTTGCAGGACTGTCAGTGTGGTTTCAGCGTTCTACCTTTTAATAAACAGATGTTCAATGTATGACCTCTCAAAAGCTGTAATGTCTTTAAGGTTACACACTTCTTCACTTGACACAATCAGAAGCCACTTACTCGAATGACTACAGAGGTAGGTCAGTAGAATTTAGCTTTTACTTAAGTTTATCCCTGTACTTCATCAGGAGTCTTCCCACCTTCCGAGAATTGTTACGCAGTTGGTGTCCTGTAATCAGTCAGGCTTATGAATAACGTTGGTTGGTTTTTGTTTTTTCACTGTTTTGAGAAAATTAACATTGAACTTAGTGTAAAATCTGAGGTTTTATTATGTGATAAGGTCTGAGACCAAAATTTAGATTCACGGCTTTCACGAACTTTTTAGCATTATTTTTAAACATCGTCAGAAAAAAATGTGCAGAAATAGTAAATTGCCGCAGGTTTTTGTTTATAAACTGACTAGCAGTATAGCCCGGCGTTGCTCGGGTGCAATGAAAGCTTTAAAACTAATCCATGGTCCTGAAGCTCAGACTGTTTGGACGTTGGCACGAAAGACTAAAAAGCAATAGTTGTTTCCAGTTAAAGCGAAACCGTAGACTGAAAGAAAAATGAATGGATGTAAGTCACATTTTGATTTCTTGCTTTCGATATCAAATAAGTTTTTTTCGTCGTAAACTGAATTTTGAAGGCTAAATAATTCCTCTGAGTAAATGGTATCATGGCTGAGACTAAGAACTACAATTATACCTACTTAGAGCCAAACCCGAATCAAAAGCTAAAATAAAAGGGCTGAAAAAATATAGACATACAGGCAGATAAACAGACACACACAAAAACATCTTGCCTTTATATATATATATATATATATATATATATATGAGAGAGAGATTATCGATTTTCTGCACTATTGTAAGAACCGAAACCTTGAAACTTCTGAATATCGTTTCTTATGTCTTTGTCTATGAGTGTATCAAATTTGATTAAAATCGGACCACTCCTATATTTTTTCGATTATCGATATTTATCGGAGGTACCTCGACACAAAACCTAGCTAAGAACACTCGCAGACGCTTATAGTACAACTGTGTAAATTTTCAAGAAAATCGGTTCAGCCGTTTCGGAGTCTATAGGTAACGGCCGCACACACACATACAGAGACACACACATACACACACACAGACAAAGTTCCATTTATAAATAAGTTTAGATTTTAAATTTTACTATTTTATGAATAAAACATGATAAAGTTGACATATTTTGTATTAGAAACATTAAATAGAATATAAATTTAAACCAGAATTCTAATTATGAATCACCACAATAAAATAATCATTTTTTTTTTACTGTATTCTTCATTATCTTCTATGTGCTCTGTCATTTCAGGCCGCAGGTGATCATGACTTTCCACATCTCCCTATCCCTGGTGGCTCTTAGCACGCTTTCTCCTGTTACACAAAACAACCATCACCCCCCTGATCAGGTCCTTCAAATATGTTATCCGTTGCTTTCCCCTGTCTCTTTTTCTCTCTATCTGGCCTGTTAGTATCAGGTTCTCCAAGCCCTCCTTCCTCATTTCATGTCCCAGAAACCTTACCTGTCCCTTCCTGATGCTCAGTATTAATTTACTTTTCGTTTCCATCCTTTCCAAAACCTCATCATTGTTCACATGCTCGATCCATGATATTCACAGCATCCTTCTGTAGAACCACATTACAGTTGTTTCGAGTTTTTCCTTCATCTTCCATGATATTGTCCAGCATTCACTGCCATATTGAAGAACTGACATCACATAGCAATCAAGTGCTCTCGTCTTTGTTTCTAGGGAAATTGTTCTGTTTCTTAATACATTACTCAACTTCTGGAATGATTCCTTCGCCATGCCAATTCACCTTCGGATCTTTGTGTCGCACTTTCTGTCTTCTGTTAGAACACTTCTCAGGTATTTAAAATTTGTACCTGCTTGATTTTAGTATACCCCACCTGTATTTGGCATTTTGGGCTGCTCTTTTTCTGATGACCATGCATTCGGTTTTCTTGCAGTTTATTTGTAGTCCTTTCTTGTCACTCTCTTCAGCTACCTTCTGTAGGATGTCTTGTAGTTTCCTTTCCGTGTCTGCAAATCAGCACTGTATCATCTGTGTACCTTATGTTGTTCAAATTGTGGTCTTCGATGACGAATCCTAGCATTACATCTAGGGTCCTTAGAATAGTCTCGCTGTACTGTATTAGTTAAGTAAAAACTGCTTAAAAAATGTGCAAGATTACAAAAATGGCTACTTAATGAATAAGGTAATTTTTAGTTAAATCATAATTATAAAAACAAAGAATAGATAAAAATGTATATGACATTCTAATACTGTTGGGCCCAAATTATAAGACAAAATGTTTTAAATTCGCATTGTTTATTTAAATAACACTAAAAAACTGCTTTGTATAACATATTACGTGATAATACAGCTAAATTGTTTAGTATAGTAACCATTTGAATAAATGAAGGACTTATTTGATAGCACAATAATTTAGTAATGGCTTGTGCCATGCATCTTGTCCAAATACTATTTGTAAAGCTTTAATACATTATAAATTTTCGAATTCGTGTGCAAGGCTTTCCCTGATCACCGGAATTAAAATCCTACGCTACGATTTTGAGCCTAGATATATTTTTAAAGTCATTTCCTCAAAAAATGATAACGATCTCTAAAATAATATTTTGTTTCTTTATTGCACAAGTGAAACCCCAAATTTCAAACTGAGTGCAATACCAAGTTTTTAAAATCGATCTGCCCTACTGACCAACTTAGTGACGTTGAGATCGCATTAGAAATACCTCTCTGCCTCCAATTTGGCAATTTGAAAAAAAAAGTGTCTTACGGGTTACAGCCACACACTGTACAAAGGCACCGCTTGTTGACGACCTCAAGCTGGCGAATATGTTTCCGAGAGAGGGTCCAGGATTGAGAATTATCGGGATAATTTATAATTACCTGAGTTCGTTATACGTTAAGTTTTGTTTTCAGGAAAGTCCTCTGAGATTCCACAGCCGATGGTAGAGCTTTCCTAAACATTCTATAACTGTGGAATGTGATATATATATATATATATATATATATATATATATAAGAGCAAATGAATGTCTATTATGTTTAATCATGAGCCGTTCTAAACACTGTGTTTTGGCTTTAATTTCAGGTGAAAATAAAGACAAAAATTCTCCAACATAATAATCACATTTAAATCTGGTCATAACACATTGCATTTAAATATATGGTTCTGTTAACATTTCGAGCTCTCCCGCGGTGTGACGTCATAGAACCGCATTAGAAATTTACGAACTGCGTTTGCTATTTGGTAACTGTTATCGTTGCTTAGCAAAGTTTTATGTCAACACAAGATAAAATCGTCGCTGATGGTGGATGCTTTTATGTTAACGTCCTTGTAACCTCTCTGAAGATGGCTCATGTGAGCCGAAATCTTTGAACCAACTTAATAAAAAATTATCCAAATGTTGGAGAATTTTTGTCTTTATTTTCACCTGAAATTAAAGCCAAAATACGACCTTTAGAACGGCTCATTATTAAACATAATAGACATTCATTGTCTCTTATATTTAACAGTATATGTTTAGAAAATTTGCTGCCTCGATACACTAAATATATATAACATAGTGATGATCCACGTATACTGTCTTAATATGTATAGGAAAAACTACAAATTTTATATAATTTATGTTCTCAAAAAGTTTTCCCTATATATATATATATATATATATATATATAACAAACAGTGTTGGCAACCACAAAGTTAAAAAAAGAAAAAAAAAAAACGCTTGATTTCCCTTTCCCTTCATTTTAGCATATCGTGACTTTGCACTACTAGTCAGTTAAGTGTCATACGTGATACACGCTTTGGGCGATCATGTCTCGAAAGAGACATGACTGACTGGGCAGAAGATTATCCCACAGTAGGTTGCCATTGCTTTCTGCGTTAGACTGCTTGCCGACCAAGGCTATAGAACCCAATCTGTCCTGTTATTTAACCCATAACTGGAAGGAATAGACGGATTAATACCTTTCCCAAGGGTATTTGCGCGTAAGTGAATGCAATGAATTCAGCTGGATTTTGAACTCGGCTTCCCGATTTCTCGTTCCGAGCCGATATATAATGCACCACTACACATGAAGGAATTCAAAAACAGACTAACATACATTATAAAAAAAAAAAATTCAAAGAAAACGGTCGAATTCCCTTCATTTTAATATCTCGTGACTTTACACTACACATGAAGAAATTCTAAAAACTAAAATATTCTGTTAATCTTTTTTTTTTGGGGGGGGGGGAATATATATATATATATATATATATATATATATATATATATATATAGTATATTTTGGCAGCAGTCTCTTTCTTATGCAGGTTTCATCCAAAATAACAAATAACTGACAAGGCATTATGGTTAAGTTTTTTTTTATTTAATTTTTCATGTGAACTCCTGATTTTTTTTTTCTTTTTGAGAACATAAATTATATAAAAATTTTCCGAAAGCGCTCGGATAAACAACATATTCGGACAATTTTTATATAATTTATGTCCTCAAAAGGAGAAAAATCATAAAATCACAAGAAAAATTACATGACCCCCCCCCCCCCCACAAAAAAAAACAAAAAACAAAACAAAACAATATTACCTTGTCTGTCATTTTTATTGAAATATATACTGCTAGGATGTGGGGGTTGTGTACGGAATATCGGCCGGGTTAGTTTCGAATTTCGGTTTATTCAGTTGCATTCACTTTCGCGTAGATGCCCTTGGGTCAGGCATGAACCCTTCTCTTATGACCCCCTTCCTAATCAGCTGTGAATTAAATAATACTTTCGACTAGGTTCTGTAAACCTTGTGTGACAACCAGCCAAAGAGAAACTCTTCAAACCGTGTAGATGGCAACTGTCCACTATTCAAGAATGGATAGCAATCTGAATAGAATAAAGAAAATTAAGCTGTGGAGAGCCGCACTACCCCAGCGTTCTGAAGGGACACACCATTTTTTAATTATCCACGTACCATGTCAGAAAAAAATATTATTTTCAAATTATTAACAATGAAATTATCCAATAAAAGCTAACACGTAACAAAATGATGAAAAGCAAATTATTAGCAACCTCCACTAGTTATAGTAACTTTGACTAGCGCCCGTGTTACTTTGGCAACGTATTATCGCATTAGTAAATAAAGAATACCATGCTGCGTAACCGATAAAGATACATAGAACAACAGACGTTTAACATTATTCTATTTTTTAATTTACAGTTCAAACATTCCCGTATCTTGTACATTCCGTAGATACTGAATCATTTCGACAAGTTTATCGGTAAAATTTATACAAATTAGATACATAATAAATTCAGTATTTAGTAATAGCTGCGGAATTTCTCCATGTTTGGCACGTCATTTAGAAATTGAACAAGAGTCATTTAGAGATGAGATATATTTTCCTAAGTAGTGATAATTAAAATAAACGCAAAAATAAATGAGGGATATTTTCTGACCTTCGAACTCTGTGACTGATACTATTTTTGGATCAACGTCCAGAGAATTTTGATGCTTGGAACCAGTTGTTCCTTCCGAAACAAATTGGGTCAAAAATAAATACAAAATTCAAAAACCTCGAAAATAAAAGGTTATCATCTAATATTTCAGCGCGTTTTATGAGAAATACAGACGACATTGTTGTTGGCTGCCATAATAACTTATGACGGGATCCAAATAGATGACTTAACGTCTGCATTTTTTCCTTTTTTTTTTTTATTCTTTTTCTTTTTATTCTATTTTATTTTATTTTATTTTTTAAAAGTTTTTCGTACTCTTTTTATCATTTAATCTATCCGGCATTGAAGGATATTTGGATAATGTTTTTCTCTTCCCTTGTTTTTATCATTCAGTTGCCTGCTTTGAGACGGTTTTGGGACCCTTAATTAATGGATGTGCGTCCCGCCCCGACGCAGTTAGGGAGAAAAAGGCTCCCAAAAGATCGGGTTTTCTCTTTCAATCCAAGTTTTCATATCGTTCTATTTTTATTTTTTTTTCTCCCATAGTTTTTTTTCACTCTCATTTTTTTTTCTGTTTTATTTTTCTCATTTGAATCTATGTTTTCAGTGGACTCGCATATCTCCATTCTTTTAATTCTTCCATTTCCTTTCAGTAAACATTGATTCTGTCTTTGTCTCCATTTTGTAACAAGCTTTCTACTGCTTCTCTCTTCAGTTTTTCATTTGCTTTTCCTCTTTATTTTCCTCGCCTTCTCTTCCCAGATTAAAACACATTGCTGACGATCTAACTGTGCTCATATCCATTGTTTGGTCACCGTAAACGTTCAACAAACATCGATGAACGTCAATGAGGTGGGGGGTTTGGAGGAATTCAGGGACACACATCCGTTTTGTACCTACTTACTTGTCAGGCGCCATTTTGCCAGACTCTTATTTCTAAGAAGGCCAAAAAACGGATTATTACATATAATATTATAGTTTTTTATAACTATACCACTATTATTAGTGGTATAGTTCTTCCTTTACTACTACATCCACCAACAGCCACGGTATCCGGTATTTTCTAGTACTGTAGCCCCCTATGCACTAATGGCGGCTCCGCTTTGATTGGGGTGAAATGATTAAACAAAAAAAAAAGTAACTACCAAACCGACTTATATATAAAGAGAGACTGCTGCCCATATTTTTATATAAATATAACTTAGGCAACAATCTCTCTTTTTTGCAGGCTTCATTAAAAATGACAGACAAGGTATTATGGTTGAGTTTTTTAATGTAATTTTGCTTGTGATCTTATGATTTTTTATTTATTTTCAGAACATAAATTATATAAAAACTGTTGAAATGTTTTATTTTTCCGAGCACTTTCAGCCATACTTTTAGCCATTATCGAAAATGGATTTTATTTTACATTGAATATGTGTAGTGTTTATGTATATGCGTAGTGTCGTGTGTGAGTATTATATTCTGAACACAGTAAGCACAGCTACTAACGCGGCAACAATGAACAATTACATAAAACACTTAGCCATAATACCTTGTCTGTCATTTTTAATGAAACCTGCATATATATATATATATATATATATATATATATATATGAGAGAGAGAGAAATTGTTTAATTACTTACTTTTTTGGTCATAAAAAAATTAGAGCAGTACATTATTAACTATATTAAAAAAGTGTTCACACTATTAACTATATTAAAAAGTGTTCAATAGAATTATATTGTTGAACTTTTGAAAATTCTTCATTTGTAAACGAGTTATTACACGACCTAGGTTTCTACCATGTAGTGTCTTCAGGCAATTTGCAATAACTGATTTTACCGTTTTTTTTTGTTTTTGTTTTTTTTTAAGAACGCTCACGTAACGAAGATCTTTTGAACGCGCAATTTTTAAAATTACAAGAAATTATAACGTTTTCAACCATGATTGTATGAACCTAATAGATATTTTCTGGTATGATTACACTTAGTCATACCAAAAAATGCCTATTATGTTCATACATACGCGCGTTAAAAAATCAGCGTTACGTCAGCGTTCTTAAAAAACAAACAAACAACAAAAAAAGATAAACGGTAATTTCAGTTATTGCAAATCGTCTGAAGACACCACATGGTAGAAACCTAGGTCGCGTAATAATTCTTTTACAAATGAAATACATATATTGATTTATTGCTTAAGCGTTATTTTTAATATGCACACATGTTTGAGTAGATGCTTCTTTTTTATTTATTTATTAAACAGTATATAATTTATATTTATATTTACGTACGAGAAATCTTGTTAGAATTATATACTCCTCCCGCCCTGGCAGTATTCGAAACTGCGTCCCCATCATTATCTCTGGCGTGATTCGACGTCGTAGCCATGAAACCCTAATAGTGATTTTTGAACACACATTTCTCCCGATTCTCGAAATATGCATATCTGCTGTTTCGTATGCTAACGTAAACAAAAGCAATTTTTCGGAAGAGATTTTTCATTTATTAATCCGACATATTTTAATTTCTTACTTCAGCATAATTTTTAATGGACACCCATATTTGAATAGATGCTTTGTTTTTATCTATTTATTAAATAGTATATTCATTTATGTAAATAATTAAACAATAAATCTAAACTTATTTTATAAATGGAACTTTGTGTGTGTGTGGAAAAAAGCCTAACTTTTTAATCGTTTATTAATCCGATATATTTAAATTTATTGTTTAAATGAAATTAAATCTTATTTTTAATGGATACAAATATTTGAACAGATACTCTGCTTTTATTTATTTATCAAACAGTATATTTATTTATTTTCATAAATAAACTAGCAGTATAGCCCGGCGTTGCTCGGGTGTAATGAAAGCTTTAAAACTAATCCATGGCCCTGGAGCTCAGATTATTTGGACGTTGGCACGAAAGACTAAAAAGCAATAGTTGTTTCCAGTTAAAGCGAAACCGTAGACTGAAAGAAAAATGAATGGATGTAAGTCAAATTTTGAAGTTTGGTGAGAATCGGATAAAAATTGTGGATTTGTATAAAGGACATACAGACAGATAAACAGACACACACACAAACGTCTTACTTATATATATATATATATATATATATATATATATATAGAAATTATCGATTTTCTGCACTATTGTAAGAACTGCAACCTTGAAACTTCTGAATATCGTTTCTTATGTCTTTGTTTATGAGTGTCAAATTTGATTAAAATCGGACCATTCCTTTTATAACCCGATTTTTTTCGATTATCGATTTTCGATATTTATCGGGGGTACCTCGATACAAAACCTAGCTAAGGACACTCGCAGACGCTTATAGTACAACTGTGTAAATTTTCAAGAATATCGGTTCAGCCGTTTCGGAGTCTATATGTAACGGACACACACACACACAGGCACACACACATAAAGTTCCATTTATAAATAAGTTGTGTGTGTGTGTGTGTGTGTGTGTATACACCGTGAGATGAATAAATTGTCGTCTAAATTACTCAAAAATTAAAATAGCTGACACCTCGTTTTAAATGATATATTTACCCAAATTAAGCAAGAGATAGATAAACTTGTGCTATACATTCATAGAAATGCTAACGTGTACAGATAGATAAATAGATGGATAGATTTAAGATAAATCGACTGATAAGAGCATATCGGTCGCGATAGTTAAATTGTCAAAATTACGAAAAAAGGAAAATAAAACTGACATCTCATTTTAACAGATATATTTACCAATATGACACCAAAATATCTTGAAATACTAAAGAGAAAATTTATTCAATAAAATCGTCATTGGCTTCAAGCACGGCATTCAGATTTCGGAATCTTTTGTATCTTTTCTGGACGGTCTCCTTGCTTAAGTTGTTAAATGCTGCCATAAACCTTGACAACAGTTACTCTTTGGTGTTAAAAGGAGTTTTGTTACTCAACTGCGCCTCGCACACAATCAAGGAAGTTGCAATCTGATGAGTAAGGTGGCCAGATTTAAGGGATAATGTGGTGGTCGAAATTGTCTGACAGTCGTGACTGAGTTCTCCTGCTTGTGCGGCATGGTGGAAAGACCTACCAAACTGTACTTGAAAATAAACTTCAACAAAACTGGAATGTAGAACATGTATCACTACTTCCAGTAATTATGTTCATACAAACATGTATATGTGCAAAAGCTGAGTATTATCTACCATGTATTCAATTGTGAAAGCAGAATAACGTATGTTTTACTTCAAAGCTTCCAAGAAAAGTAAATGGCCCACAAGTTGATATACCATTAAAGAAACAAATCAAATCACTTATTAGCCCAAACCAAACAAATTTGTTATTATCATCATCATCATTGGTTAATGTCCGTTTCCATTCCAGCATGGGTTGGGCAGGGTTTTCTTGATGGCTCCATAATTGAACCATCATGAAATATTGAAGAGCTGTGTGCCCTTACTAAACACAAACCAGTTTAGGAGACTGGAAATTCGGTGCTTTTATTGAGACACCATTTCTAGGAAGACTACCTACCAAGATTTAAGAGTTTAGTCAACCCTTTTCTACACAGTAATTTAATTTTAAATTAGAGATTTCCTTCTCTTAGATAAGTTGCTATTCCAAGCTAAAAACTGTTACCCAGCCTAACTTTTTCTTTTTCTCTTAAATGACCCTCGTTTGGGTGTTAATTATTTGCCTATAGCTAGGACCCTAACAAATGCTACCACCCCAGGTCAGGGTGGACTTGGGAACAACAGCAATTCAGAGGTGGTTTCACATATTTAAATAGGCTTTCACGGCTTCTTCTCCAATGAGCTTAGCCCCCTGGTGCCTCCTTTGCATGAATATACTTGAGCTACTAGACTAGCAACTAGGTCCCGCCCTTTTACACTGAAACCAATCAAATGTAACCACAACTACTCTAGAAGCTTCTTTTCTGACACTTCCCACCTGTGGAAATCCCTTCTGTATAATTGCTTCCCTGACAGCTACAATCTCCAAGAATTTAAATGCAAAGTCAATTGCCATCTCTTATCTCCTTGACTCGCATCCTTTCCCTGAAAACCCTTGTATCTTGTTCTTCTTCCTTTCCACTCTACTCTCATGCAACTCTCTTAACACCAGTGTTCTCATCCTTATCTTACCCATTTTTTTACAACCCCTATAACTTGTTCCTTTTTTCTTCACTCTCCTCTTATGCAACCCCCTGCGCATCAGTGGCAGTACTGCCTTGCTTGGGGTGAAATGATTATAAAAAAAAAACATAGGGTCTTCCAGCAGTCACCCTCTTGAACCAGGACAACACTATCTCCTCAAGGGTTTTGATGTAGGCCTCTCTTTTGTGTCTGATACTCTCATCAACAAATTCGGGAGTTCTTTTTTTATCAGAACTGTCAGAGGAAGTTTTACGGGATGCCATATCTTCGTGATCATTATTAGACTCATCTAAATCTTTTCGAATCCTCTGCACTGTCTTTAGATTGACACTCAAGCTCTCTGAAATTAAAGCTTCTGGTGCGAATGCCAAGCAGTAAAGCATGCCGTTTCCAAATTTCGGAAAGAGTGAATTACGTCTCTTTTTTTTTTTTTTTCGCCGACGGTGCCCAACTGACCTTACTATGCTGTGTAGTTGACAAAACCGAAAACAACGCGCATGCGCGAAATT
>JBBBDQ010000642.1:1790000-1852500 GCA_037127315.1 Ascarosepion bandense
AGGACAGGGGGTGATTTTCCTAAAAATTTCACTGAAATTCAAATACAAGGTGAAAAGCCATAAACCTTTGTATTAATTATCTAACTAAAAAGGAAGTGGAAGAAACGCTTCGGAATTTGATTTGCCCCCACAAAGCCCTGATTTCAATCCCATTCAACATCTATGGAATATTTTGGGTAAAAAAAAAATTCATAAATCTAATGTTACTTCGAAAGACACACTTTGGGAACAAATACAAGCTGCTTGGCAGGAGATACCATTAGATACATTCAAGAAGCTTGTGATGTCAATGCCTGACCGAATGAAGGCTGTGATCAAAGCAAAAGGCTGTTATACTAAATTTTAAATTTATTTTGTAACAAGTATTTTTTTCTAATTGAAGCATTTGTTGAGTAAATCAAATAAAATGACTTTAATTAAATTGTTTATTTTCTGTCAGTATGCCTCATAAAAGATAAAATAGTTTTTGTCCTAATATTTTTCCACAGTACTGTATATATACAACCCATTAATGTCCAAGCGACACTATTTCGCTGTGACTAAAGGTTTCATACAAGAATCCTTTGAACTATCTGAGAATCGATTCATTGCGTAAAACCTTTACTCACGACGAAATAGTGGCTCTTGAATACTACTGGATTGTATTCATGTTCTGGTTTTTATTAGCAATTTTTTAAAGACAGAAAGACACAATCTCCACGATCCAAATTTAATTTAATTTTTTCTGTTATTTATTATTTTTTTCTTTTTCTTTTTGTTTGGTGGGTGCGTATAGTGTATCTTCATAACTTCATGAAATCCTGGTAAAGATAGAGATAGATGTGCAGGTAGTAGAATGGTTAGAAGTTCGATAAATAGGCAAGCCGTGTTCAAATTCTGGTTGTGATCGTTATATTCACTTTCTCACAGTAACGTTGAGGAAAAATGAATCAATTTTCCCTCTAGCTATGGATTAAATAGTCAAGCAAACTGAACTCTAACCGTCGTTGGCAACCAATATAAGAAAAGAAGAAAAGAAAAGATCTGAATTCAAGACCATATGTGGCGCTGATGGGACATATTTCAACTGTAACTTAGACGCTCTCAGCATTATTTTTCTTTGTGCCGTATCCCCTCAGTACGTAGGCGATCATGTCTTTCCACAACTTCCTGTCTGTTGTAGCTCTTAATCAACTTTGTTTTTCTGCTATTTCTCCTCAGCCCGGTTCTGTCACCCATTTACTCAAGCTCATTAAGTATGTCATGCGTTGTTTTCCTCCATTTCTCTTGCGCTCTGTCTTGTGAGTATCAGTTTCCAAGCCCATCTTCCTCATTATGGGTCCCAGAAACCTCAACTATCTCTTCCTGATGTTAAGTTTGAGTTTCAATTTCTCCAAAACCTCATCGTTGCTCTCATGTGCTGTTCACGGTATCCTCAGCTTCCTTCTATTTGCAGTATATACCACAGATTGGCCCTGCGGGTGTTGAACAAACCCCAATATGTCTGAGAATAAGTCCTTCTCGGAAACGAAGATTTATGCTGAAAATGAGAAATCAAACTGATTTGCAATGTGCTTTCAAGTTGAAACGGCCCAGATAATAATGATTCTCATCATATATCTAAGCTATTTACATTGTTCGAGCTCATCTTTGTCATATTCACGACGTTTCGGCCGTTGTATACTCTTCTTCTTCAGGAGATTTCATTGGAAAATGCAAAAACTCAAGAAATCAGCTCATACGCTTGGCTACAAAATCTAAAAAATTCATACGCTGCTGTCACTGAGGACACATGGCCCAGTGGATAGAAGCATTGGTTGAAGTAATCCATTGACTTGATGCAAAGAGTTGTGACTTCAATACTTAGTAACAGTAGAGGTGAACAAAAACTTGGAGAATTGAATTACTAAAGGAAATTAACTGAAATATCCAGAATAGGCATGGCACATGGAACTAGAACAATCTATTCCCATGGGTTAAATGAAGTCTAGTTTGAAATTCCAACATATATCACCTGAAGAAGGCTGAAGCAAACAATGGTTAACACATTGCGAAAACATTGTTGGTTGTAGTAATCTAGTGACTTGATCCAAAGAGTTGTGAGTTCAATACCTGGCCACAACATAGGTGAACTTGAAACTAGAACAAAAAAAAAAAAAAAAAACTAAAAAAGAATTCGGTTCGGTGGTCGAAGAAAGCTGTGGTGGTGGTGCGGGGGGCGGTTAAACGACTAAAGCGTCATGACTATTACAATAGAGATGAGGACATCACCCCAGACAATGTAAATAGTTAAAAAAAAACCCAGATCGGTTGACAAAACCGAAGCGTAACCGGCTGATCTTCCCGACCTCCGTATGTTGAATCTTAATCTTCCTTCAAACATGTATTAAGCCTATTTTCTAATACGACTGTTTACTGGTTTAATTTATATCTGACCTATAACGATTTAGCATATATATATTTATATTATATTATATATATTTATATTATATTATATATATTATATTATATATATTTATATTATATTATATATATTTATATTATATATATTTATATTATATATATTTATATTATATATATTTATATTATATTATATATATTTATATTATATTATATATATATATATATATTATATATATTTATATTATATATATATATATTATATATTTATATTATATTATATATTATACACACGCCCATAGCCCAGAGGTAGAATCGCCGACTGAGGCCAATTCGGTCGGGTTTCAATCCTGGGTTAAAAGCATTCGGAATCTAAGACTCCATTCGCTTCCTAACCCAGGATTGAAAGCCGACCGAATCGGCCTCAGGGGGCGATTCTACCCTTAGGCCACGAGCGTCCGTCAGAAGAAGACAGACTTTTTAAGTTTGATTTTTATATATATATATATATATATATATATATATATATATATATATATATATATATATATATATATATATATAATGTGAATATTTTCAATTAATTTAGATAATAGTCTAAAGGAAATGCTTAAAAATAAAATAATTTTACGTCTTTAAATAGAAATTTTAACATTAAAAAAAATAAATAAATGAAATTTCTTACACTTTTGTCTTTTCTATTAATTTTTTTTTTAATTATTCATTTTATTCCAACCAAGTGTGGCCTCCACTAGTTCGCAGTGGGTGTAAAAGATGAACGGGATTCAAGAAAACAGAAGATGGCAACTAACGTTGCATTTAAATCTTTGGAGATTGTAGCTATCAGGGAAGTAAGGAAACGGAAGCGAGTTTCACAGGCGAGAAATACGAGAATAAAGAAACGGGTGAACTAGATGTGGCGGTAACATTTAACTATTTTAACTGTAAAAGGGTGGGACCTACATGCCAATCTAGTAGCATGCTTAAATTCACCAAGACGAAGCACGAGGGGGAAAAGCTCAGCAGAGTAGCTGCCATGAAAACATATGTAGAAAAGAAAGAGGGAAGCCACGTCACGTCGGTGAGATAGGGAAAGAAAATCGAGATGCCAGGTCAGGATCAGTTACATTGCTGATCCTGTTTTGGATTTTGTCAAGAACCTCAGGATGAATAGCAGGAGCACTCGACCAGATATGGCAAAAGTATTCAATGCATAGGCAAATGGTAGACTTACAAATGTGCAATATGCATTCAGACGAGAAAAAGTTTTTGGTTCGACTCAGCGACCCAACTTTCCTAGCAATATATGCAGCTATAGATCTTTATGTATTAATTCCATTTCAGGTGGGTGGAAAAATGATGCCAAAGAGGCACAGGTGGTTAAAGGAGGGCAGTTTTGTTTTGAAGACATTAAAATTAACATGCCATTTCTTACCCCAGTTAACCATTGCTTGGAGATCTATCTCAAGAGCAGATTTACTTTTCATCGCATAATTTGTATTATTCGAGGCAATTCCTCTGATAAACTTTCCTGAATGCATGAATTTAGACGTAGTACTAGCTTTCGGGATGTGCGTTGTGGTGCAGTTGATATCGGGAAGCCGAGTTCGAATTCCAGTTGAATTCATCGCATTCACTTACGCACAAATACCCTTAGGAAAGGTATTAATCCGTCTCTTCCATCCAGTTATGGGTTAAATAATAGGACAGATTGGGTTCTATAGCCTTGCCAACCAGTCTACCGCAGAAAGCAATGGTAACCTACTGCGGGATAATTTTCAGTCATGTCTCTTTCGAGACATAATCGTCTAAAGCATGTATCGCGTATGGCACTTAACTGACTAGCTAACAGATGACGGAAAGTGCGACACAGAGGTCCGAAGGTGAATCGGCATGGCGAAAGACGCGTTCCAGAAGCTAAGTAAAGTATTAAGACACAGGAAACTTTTACTAGAAACAAAGCGAAAAAGAAATATTGAGCGTCAGGAAGAGACAACTGAAATTCCTAGGACATGAAATGAGGAAGGGGGGCTTGGCGAACCTGATACTAACAGGCCAGATAGAGAAAAAAAAAAAAGAGAAGGAAGCAGCGGATAACATATTTGAAGGGCCTGAGTAGGGGGATGATAGAACGGGGGTTGCGAGATGTTACAGGAGAAAGCGTGCTAAGAGCCACCAAGGATAGGGAGACGTGGAAGGCCATGATCACCTATGTACTGAAAGGACAGGGTACACAGAAGAAGAGTAGACTGGCAATTAGGTCTCATTGTTTATCCGTTGAAATAGTTAGATGTAACCGTAAGTTCTATTCTAATAGTTTCTTCCCTTGTATCACTTGTATGCAGAAATTTCTTTACTTTTATTTTTTTACTTCACTTCTACCTCTGTCAGTCAGTTAAGTGCCATACGTGATACACGCTTGGGCGATCATGTCACGAAAGAGACATGACTGACTGGGCAGAAGATTATCCCGCAGTAGGTTGCCATTGCTTTCTGCGGTAGACTGGTTGCCGACCAAGGCTATAGAACCCAATCTGTCCTGTTATTTAACCCATAACTGGAAGGAATAGGAGGATTAATACCTTTCCCAAGGGTATTTGCGCGTAAGTGAATGTAATGAATTCGACTGGAATTCGAACTCGGCTCCCCGATTTCTCGTTCCGAGCCGATATCCAATGCACCACAACACACATCCATTATTCAAAATTCACTGGCTACGCGGTCTGGTCATTTTACTATTGAAATAGATATAACCATGGTGCCTTTCTCTTCACTTTGTTTCAACCCTCTTACTGTCCCTTTTTTCTTACTTTATTTTTTTCTTTCTCTCTGTCCCTCCATCACTCTTTTTCTCTCTTTGGCCCCTCTCTGATACATCTTATCTATCTTCTTTCTTTATTCACCCTCTCTGATATTCTTTCGATTTCTTCTTTGTCCTCCACTCTCTGTGTCCTCTCATCCTTACCCTCTCTTTTCTTTCTCTATTCCTCTCCATCACTCTTTTTTTTTTTATCTTTGTCCTCTCTCTCCCCGATACACTTTCTTTTTCTTCTCTCTTTGTCCTCTCTCTTTCTCTCTCTGATACTTTTCTCTTTCTACTTTGTACCAACCATCCTTTTTTTTAACAATGTTTACCTTGTACAAAGCCAGCGAGCCACTCGAGGTAGTGGGTTACAGAGTAAGAGTTAAGGGGCACAGTTTATGAGGATATGCGAAAAAATAATTCGGTAGACTTATTTAATTTATGGTAATTGGTTTTTTGACGATTGCTTCTCGTAGTTAGATTACTGTGTGTATGAAAAAATTCGCTTTTATCGTGGTCACTATACTTTCGGATAAGATCAGTGGAGTATCTGTTTTTATCACTTTAATATGATGCCCTCTGTAAACATCTATCTTCTTTCTTTCTTTCTTTTTTTTCTTTCATTTTCTCTTTCTATGAGTTCAAAACACAGAATAGTCCATTAGTTATTAAGTATTGACCAGACGTAACGGTCGTGTTAATTAACGAAGGCACAAGCAGTTATAACAGGATTATTATCATTATTATTAACCATTCTTTACTACATGTGTTGCTATTTCTTGGGAATAAGTATTAATCTTTTGAATTCCTCTCATTTGCCTTTATTTCCTTGTTGTCTGTTTTTCATTTTCTTCCTCTTTTTTCCCGTTTCCCTTTGCATCTCTTTATTTTCTCATTGAAGATAATTCCGCAGAAATGATACCCTTTGTTTATATTGTCGTCTCCTTTGCGTTTTCTTTTCCTTTCATGTTTTATACTTTGTCCCCGCCCAAAACACCGCCAAGAACTTCTGTTCTGTATTAAGATAGCCCTCTTGGCAACAATCCGCTTGTCACACGGATTAATGCTTCGTCAAATTATTTTAGTAGTTCCTCATTTCAAAAGAGAACAACTGTCAGATTCCATAAAACATGGAAAGGGATTTCTTTTTTAATGAAAATTTACTTTTAGAATGCACCTTTGCTTTAATTTAAAAGTAACCGAGAGAAATTAATATTAAAAAAAAAAATGCAATGTAAACGAATCATTTTACATTTTAAGGCACTTCGACGTAGCATAATGATTAGGAAGATTGTCTCGCTGAATAGTGCGTTGTATCCTCACTGGGTACCCCATACCTTGTGCCACATCTAACCGGCGCTTAGGACAAATCATTTTTGGAGCACCTCGACGTGGTGTAATGGTTGTCTCGTTAGAGCCTTTTACAACTGAGTAGTCAGTTCGATTCTCACTGGGTGCCCCATACTTTCGGCCTTGTGTCATATCTAAGCTACGATTAGAAAATCGCCATAAGGCTGTGCTATACGAAGGTTACAAGGGAATTAATACCTCCGAATTTTGTGAATGATAAAAAAAATAATTAAAAAACTAAAATATTTTTTAGAGAATGAAACTTTCCGGGACAACTTTTTAGAAGAATCAGAGAGAAGGAGAGGAGAAAGAGAGAAAGAAAGATAGCGGGTAAAAAAGAAAGAGGGGCAGAGAGAAGGACAGAGAGAGTTTTGGGACAAAGAGAGAAGAGAGAAAAAAGAGATGTGGAGGGGCAGAGAGAAAGAGAGGAATGAGTAAAAGAAATAATCAAAGAGAGAGGGCAAAGAAAAATGAGATGGAGGGGCAGAGAGAAAGAAAAAGCGAATAAGAGAGAGAGAGGGTGGAATAAAGAGGGAAGAAAGAGAAAGAGTAACAAAGAGAGTGGAAGAAGAGAGATGACGGTGCTGTGAGAAAGAAAGACAAGAGGTGACACGGAAGTTGGGACAAAGAGAAAAGAAACAGAAAGTGTATCAGAGAGCGTGACAGAGAGAAGGAAAAAGAGAGGGTAAAAAAGAGGTTCAGAGAGAGAATAAGAGGACAGAGAGAGAAGAAAGAAAGATTAACAAAGAGAAGGAGCAAAAAGAGAGATAGAGGAACAAAGAAAGTAAAAGAATGGGTAAGGGAGAGAGAGAGAGAGAGTTGTGACAAAGAGAGGAGAAAGAGCTTCAGAGAGAAAGAACAAAAGAGAGATGGAGGGACACAGAGAAAGAAAAAGAAAGGGTAAGAAAGAAAGATGAGACAGGGAAAGAAGTTTGGGAAGAAGAAAGTAAGAATATCAGAGAGAGAGAGAGAGAGAAGATTGTGATAACACGAGAAAAAGAGAGATAGGTAGGGAGAGAAATGAGCAGAAGGAGAAACAGAGAGGGGAGCAAAGGGAGGAGAGAAAGAAAGGAAAAATAAATAAGGAAAGAAAGAAAAGCGAAAGAAAGACAGAAGGAAAATATGAGTTGCTTGTTTGTTTATGTTTTTCCTGAAAACATTTTGGGACCACGCATAGATACGTCTAAGTAAGTACATAATTAAAAGACAGGTGCTTTAATTCACAAAGCCCTAAGCTGTCTCTTTCCACTAAAGTATCTCTATTCATTATCGAAATAATCAACAAATGGTTTGAACGAAAAAAAAAAAAAAAAAATCTCACCTCAGCATCGTTCGTTTCTTCAGACATTTCGGCACTTCCTGGGACCAGCAGATGCCATATTTCCCTGTAAGGGAGGCTCTGCAATTTTCAGATGTCAATCAAGCGAGCTTGATCTTATACCTGACTTACATCTTTTTTAATTATCCCACCTAAGGGAGCCGATTGTGAATATTGACATTGTGCCTTCCACTGTAACAAGTTGCGTGTCGTAAATTATTCTTTTAAGCTGCATTTCCTTAACTGTAATGGTTTTGACGTTTTTCTACCTACTTCTGCTCGGATTACGTTTTTCCTTTCCCTAATTCTTAATTACTCTTATCGCCAACTGACTGCCGGTTGAGCTTTGTGCAGGACTGTGTGAAATGGTTCCGAAAAGGGATATAAAACCCTTTTTTTTGTTTTTGTTTTGCTGGCTTATTTACGAAGGTAATTCAAGAAGAGGTATGCTGCTTAGCTTAGGGTATGACACGTGCATAAGGAAAACAAATTTATTTTTTCAAATCTTTCGTCGAGTGATGCTGGTCAAATTCCAGCTCTTTGACCCATCACAAGTCCATTAGTCATTAGCCGGTATATGGCAAATGTTGACTACGGATTTAATCTAAGTTGACACGGGTTTGAAGGCAAGGTTGGGTATGGGCGGGTCGGGTATTAACAAACCTATTTTTATCTAGCCTCTCATTTGAGCCAATCATTTCACTCGCCCAAAGAGCACGTTCATTATTTGTATAGTTGCAATGCACAGAATTACTTCATTTATTCAGTGAAAAACTACCTTCCAATACAATTAATGCGAATTTTAGAAGTGAATAGATTTCCTATACTAGGAATAGCCAACGCATTACGCATGCGCCAATAGTATTGTATTCCATTATTAAATGCGATGCATTACATACCAGTAATTTTGGCCAATCAGTGTACAATTTTACAGTTCTGTTTACGCTTCGTTGTTTGTGTCTTGTTTATTCTTTGTGAAGATTTGCAGTTTTCCATTTTTCTTAAAATCTTTTTATTTTCTAAAAATATGGCACGTCTTTTCAGAAACAAGAGCATTGTGGCTCTTTAGGAATGTGGTTTATTTGTTATATGTGAATTGCTATGATTTAGTGGGAAAAATGGCGGAATGGTTTTCCTGTTGTTTTCTCTGCGATTTGGAATTCGGAGTTATTGTAGGGAATAAAATTTAATGTTTATCAATTGGCCTTGTGCCAAACACAACCGAAGTCCCCATAATTTACACTGTTTCGCGTGTATGAATAAGTGGAAATTTATTTACGGAAAAGAATAACGTCAACCTTGTAGGAAGTGGAATTATTCTTCTTCTTCTATGTGCCCTGTCCCTTCAGGACGTAGGCGATCATGGCTCTCCACGTCTCCCTATCCCTTGTGGCTCTTAGTATGTTTGCTCCTGTTGCTCCTGGCAAACCCCGTTCCGTCATCCACCTGATCAGTCCCTGCAAATATGTTATCCGCTGCCTTCCTCTGTCTCTCCTTCCTTCTATCTGTCCAGTCAGTATCAGGTTCTCCAGGCTCTCCTTCCTCATTGCATGTCCCAGGAACTTCAGTTGTCTCTTCCCGATGCTCAGCATCAATTTCCTTTTTGTTGCCATTCTATTAAACTGTATAAATGTTCACAGAGAAAGTATAGTCCGGAGTTAAATGAATTAAGAGTTCGTAGTTGTCGCGAAATGTGTGTGCAGAAAAAGATTAACAGGGTAGTAGTAAATGTTCTTTTGATATTAAGTTGGTGAATGTCAGTTGAAATGAGTGAGTGAGAGTTGAACAAATAATGAATGTTAAGTATATTACTTAACTTGATAAGCATTCAACGTTGAGTGACCGTCTTTTGTTGACAATCGTTCAGAAGTAAATTTCTCACTCGAGGATTCAGCTTCGCGTCGCATAGCGAATGAAGTGAGCTGTTGGGCACCTGCCTGTTACATGGCGAATTGCGTGGACGGCTTTGGCTTCCTCATCACGAAGTGAAGGTCCTTGTTAACTTTCTTTCTTTTAGAGACCTAGAATAACCTCCGGAACACATAGTAAGATTTTGGCGTCGTTTACGTCTAAACGTGTTCTCAGACGTGTTCTCAGGTGCTTGCGATTTATGAACCAATCAGCGACGACCAGGAACAAATTCAAAATTGAATCCGGTGCATGTACTGAATTGGTTAAGTTTTTGTGCTTAATAGTGAAATACATAGTGCGATTGCTATACTGTCGCTGGTACTTTTTTTTTCTGCACTCACATGATATACGAAGAGTAAATTGTCGCATATGTTAAAATTGTAATTTATTATCTTATAGTGGGGCTCCACGTTATCGTCCTATTAGCCGGACTACCATTCAAGGTTAGAAAGGTCAGTCTACACTTCTATTTAACCTATAACTGAAGTTGGGGGTGAAGAACAGATGGATATATAAAAACACGAAACTAAATCTCGCATAAAATTATTTATTTAACGCCGGACTTCATTTACTCTGTGAAAAGCTACCATTCACTATGATATTATATATCAGGCATGGGTAACCTTTTTCGAGCGGTAGGTCACATGATCTATGACTCATCACAAGGCTGACGTCACTACGAATTTGGTTCAAGCTAAGTTTTTTTAATAGCTACCGCAGATATTTCTCATTACAGAAGACCAGAAGCATATACCTTAGAAATGGGTGAAAATATCTTCTCTTTGTATTTTTTTTTAAATTTAAGTTTTTTTAAATTTAATTTTTTTTTCTAGAACAGATTTTTCTATAATTAAAAAATTGAAGTCTTGGTTTATTAATATTTTTTCACTGCTGGTAATGTGATTAACCCATGTCGCCACGTGATAGTTATTTCTAATTCATTCATTTGAAAATAAAACATATTTCGTTTGATAAAAAAATATGAATATTTCTTGTTTTAAAATCAAAAAATGTTTACATGTATGATCCTCCTTAATGAAAATCACCAATGGTTTAAAATGATGAAAACGTTATTCCCACCGAAAGTTTACAAAAATTCAAGAAACGTTGAACCTAATTAATGATCATAAGAGAGCGAGTAAACAACTTTATTCTGATGAAGTCCTAAAGGACGAAACGTTTCAAACGAACATTTTTATTCCATTTTGTCATTCTTCTTCTATGTGCCGCGCTGCTTTAAGACATAGGCGATCATGGTTCTCCACTACTTTCTGTTCAGTCTCGTATGGTTCTGAGCAGTTTTTATCGGCCATGCTCATAATTTATCTTTTCGCCTTAAAACTAGATGTTCCACTAGAATTATTTCAATGTAGTTAATCATTTCACCCCAAGCAAGGCGATAATGCCACTAAGACGCAGGAGGTGAAAGATGGCACTTGACATTGCATTTACATTTTTGAAGATTATAAGTGGGAGATCGTTGCATTCTTTTACGTGCAAATATCCAGCAACAGGTTAAATAGCGGAAGAGATTGGTTTCTATAGCCTTGGTTGGCAGCCTGTCATCCGCAGAAATGGCAATCTACTGCGGGAAAATCTTCTGCCTAGTCAGTCATGGGTTTAAAGAGACATGATCGCCCAAGCGTGTATCGCGTGTGGCATTTAACTGACTGATCTGGGTAAAAGAATCGAATAGCAGGACAGACTGGATTCTCTAGTCTTGGTTTTCAGCGTGTCTACTGCAGAAAGAAATGGCAACCTACTGCGGGAAAATCTTCTGCTTAGTCAGTGATGGGTTTAAAGAGACATGATCGCCCAAGCGTGTATCAGGTATAGCAATTAACTGACTGACTAAAGTGACAGGGACGCAATTATATAAAAATACTAAATATATTTACAGTACTGTGCAAAAGTATTAGGACAATAACTATTTTATCATTTATGAGGCATCAATATAAAGTTTAAAATCACCCCTGTCCTAACACTTTTGCACACTACCGGTAGTGTGCAAAAGTATTAGGACAGGGCTGATTTTCCTAAAAACCTCACTGAAATTCAAATACAGGGTTAAAAGTCAAACCTTTGTAATAATTTTTTAACTAAAGAGGAAGGAAGGCTTCCGAATTTGAATTGGCCCCCACAAAGACCTGATCTCAATTCCATTGAACATCTATGGGATATTTTGTATAAAAAAAAATGATAAACCTAATGTTACTTCGCAAGACACACTTTTGGAACAAATACAAGCTGCTTGGCAGGAGATACCATTAGATACATTAAAGATGCCTGTGATGTCAATGCCTGACAATGAAGTTTGTGATCAAAGCGAAAGGCTATTATACTAAATATTAAATTTATTTTGTAACAAGTATTTTTTCTTGTTAAAGCATTTGTTGAGTAAATCAAATAAAATTACTTTAATTAAATTGTTTATTTTCTGTCAATATGCCTCATAAAAGATAAAATAGTTCTTGTCCTAATACTTTTGCTCAGTACTATATAGTGATATTTTTACGGGACTTAAAAGGGGGTAAAACCAAGAAGCTAGAGAGATATACAGCGTTAGTGTGAATGGCTGGCAGAACAATAACAACGAAGTGACATTGCACATAAAAGATGTTTTCAGAATTCAGTGTCATCTCTTGAAAAAAAAGTATTTTTTTTTTTTACCGCATTTTGACGGCATATAAGGTGTGCTTTTTTTTTTTTTTTTTTTAACTAGAAATATCTTTTAAAATTCCCCTGCGTCTTATATACCATACTAGCAATATAGCCCGTCGTTGCTCGGGTGTAATGAAAGCGTTTATATATATATATATATTATCGATTTTCTGCACTATTGTAAGAACTGCAACCTTGAAACTTCTAAATATCTTTTCTTATGTATTTGTCTATGAGTGTATCAAATTTGATTAAAATCGGACCACTCCTTCTATAACCCGATTTTTTCGATTATCGATTTTTGATATTTATCGCGGGTACCTCGACACAAAACCTAGCTAAGAACACTCGCAGACGCTTATAGTACAACTGTGAAAATAGTCAAGAAAATTGGTTCAGCCGTTTCGGAGTCTATAGGTAACGGACACACACACAGACAAAGTTCCATTTATAAATAAGTTTAGGTATAGTTTTAACATTCGCGATAATCGACCGAAATTAGCTACCTGCCAACCCCTATTAGTTTAAACTTTGGAATAACGTTCATGTGTCTATTGTCATTGTTTAAAAGACTGTTATGCAGATTAAAGGTGTTATCATTGGTAATATTCATTATATTAATTTCATCACGTTTAATACAGGTGACCCCCATAAATCGAACTTTTTAACCAATCCAATAAAACCAAGAGTGATGGAAGAAAAATATTTTAATCAAAGTCATTGAAACCTTAAAACATGCCATTTAAGAAACAATGATGGAATTTTCATTTTTTTTTAAAATTAAGTCCTATAGATGTCGTCCTCCTGTACGAATGGATTCTTGAAATCTGCTGTCGAGACACTGACAGTGACTGGGTTCCCCTCTTCATTTTCAAAGAAATAAAGGACCGATGATCCCATGTAATGAAGCAGCACAACATATTGTCACTTTACTGTCAACATACTGTCACCTAAGTTCATTAGAATGTGTATCTGCCCAGTAACGGCAGTTCTGCTTATTCACGTGACCTGTGAAATGAAAATGGGCCTCATCTGACACCCATAACTTGCTTAGAAATTCATCTTGATCCATGGTCACTGAAATGGCAGAGTGTTTACTTCGTGAGGCGACTGTTTCGCAGTGCTGCCACTTGCTCATGTCTGCCAATACACACTTACAAAATTCCCGTTTTTTGGATCACCCTGTGCGTTGTGGTGCAATGGATATCGACTCGGGACGACAAATCTGGGAGCCGAGTTCGAATTCCAGTTGAATTTCTTGCGTTCACTTACGCACAAATACCATTGGGAAAGGTATTAATCCGTCTCTTCCCTCCAGTTATGAGTTAAATAACAGAACAGATTGGGTTCTATAGCCTTGGCTGGCAACCAGTCTACCGCAGAAAGCAATGGCAACCTACTGCGGGATAATTTTCTGCCCAGTCAGTCATGTCTGTTTCAAGACATGATCGCCCAAAGCGTGTATCACGTATGGCACTTAAATGACTGACTGAATATAATAGTTGGAAACACGATTAAGGCATCTACTAGGTATATAGTGGGGGATCGGTTTTCTATTGTTATGAAGTAATAAACTGATCCCCTACTAGTAACTACTTAATAATATAATGCATCTCTTCTTCCTCTAGCTATGAGTCAAATAACAGGAGAGATTGGGTTCTATAGCATTGGCTGGCAACCAGTCTACCACAGAAAGCAATGGCAACCTATTGCAAGATAATTTTCTACCCAGTCAGTCATGTCTTTTTCAAGACATGATCGCCCAAAGCGTGTATTACGTATAACACCTGACTGTATTAGTACTTTGTTTTCATAATGAACATGACGAATTTTATGAATTTGTATAAAATTTTAATGGTATAAATTTAATTTTAATAACTGCTTGATTTTTATTTTGTTTTATTACCTTTGAATATAAAATTTTAATATTACATTATTAATATATTATTATATAATATTATTGATAATTTAAAAATTTTTTTTATAATAAAGTTTTTATAGGCTAGTGTTCTTTTTTTTCCTATTATTTATGTTTAGTCGTAATCGTGGCTTATTTAACCAAAACCACACCCCTTCGATATAGCATAGGCTGTAGCATTTACTACTAATTTTAATAATTAGTATTTTTTTCTTGATTTTCTTTGCTGAAATTGGAGTGCGTCTTATATACCGTCAAACGTGGTAAATTTATTACATTTATAATCCCTTATTTAAATATAAAATTGTTAATATAACATTATTTTTTTCTATTTCTATATTGTTTCGAATTAAAACTATTCATAATAATTCAAAGTATTTTTATTTTTATTTTTATTTTTATTTTTATTTTTATTTTTATTTTTATTTTTATTTTTATTTTTATTTTTATTTTTATTTTTATTTTTATTTTTATTTTTATTTTTGATGTGCGTTGTGGTGCAGTGGATATCGGCTCGGAATGAGAAAGCGGGAAGCCGAGTTCGAATTCCAGCTGAATTCATTGCATTCACTTACGCGCAAATACCCATTGGAAAGGTATTAATCCGTCTCTTCCTTCCAGTTATGGGTTAAATAACAGGACAGATTGGGTTCTATAGCCTTGGTCGGCAACCAGTCTACCGCAGAAAGCAATGGCAACCTACTGCGGGATAATCTTCTGCCCAGTCAGTCATGTCTCTTTCGAGACATGATCGCCCAAGCGTGTTTCACTTATGGCACTTAACTGACTGACTGACTGATTGTAAATTATCTCTGGAGCATAGTGTGCCGCCTGTAATATTGCATTGCCTTCCTGTTGACCACCCATGGGTTAAATGATAGCAATAAAGAAATTGAATCTAGGATAGATTGAGTTAAGGCTCCTTTTGTCGAGCAATGTAAAATGCTGAAAAGCAAAGATATTCATCGGAAAGGTCGGGCCTTGTTGTTAATCATTAAATGACGGACATTATTGACTGCTGTTTCTTTGTTGATCAGCAGATTAAACTTATTTTTCTAACGATAAGCTCATCATTCATTCGGGATTCGAGTCTAAATGACTAAATGGTAAGGGTTAATGAGATTTCCTCATTTTATGGAATATTTGCTTATCAGTTTCGGATTGGGAAGGGCGTCCGCTTGCTCGATAACAAGTGGTCCTCTGACAGAGTAGCCTTTGTATAAAATAAAAATTCCATAACGAAACGCAAGTTTGTTTTAGTAACAAAAGAAAAAAAAGAACTTTATAAAGTCATCTGCACACATCTGCACATCAGTAACTCAAGTCTAATGTGAGAGGGCATCTTCAAAGCTAAAGATCAGAAAGACAAGGTTAAGAAAATCAGCCTGAGGAGAATTTGGGATCATATATACTGTTCTCTATTAAAAAGGAATTGTTAGATGAATTGGCTACAGAAGCAATTGTTGGCAGGTTTGAACGATCATCTCGTGAACACAAACAATTGCATTTAATATAAGGGCCTGCATGTCATGCTCTATTGTTCTTTTGAACGTTCTGTTAATGCGTAAATTGTGCAGAAAACTTTTAAAATAGCAGCCAATTACATAAAATAAAAATTAAATGAATATAAAATTATCACATTCTGTATTTATATTTGATAACTACTGCCAGTAGTGCAGTGGATATCGACTTGGAACGACAAATCAGGGAGCCGAGTTCGAATTCCAGCTGAATTCCTTGCATTCACTTACGCGCAAATACCCTTGGGAAATGTATTATTAACCCGTCTCTTCCCTCCAGTTATGGGTTAAATAATAAGACAGACTGGGTTCTATAGCCTTGGCTGGCAACCAGTTTACCGCAGAAAGCAATGGCAACCTAGTGCGGGATAATCTGCTGCCCAATCAGTCATGTCTCTTTCGAGACATGATCGCCCAATGCGTGTATCACGTATGGAAATTAACTGACTGACTGTCAGTAATATGTACAAGGCATATGCATTGTAATTATTAAAAAATAGACGATTTAAAAAAAAAATAATACCCTTTATTGAAAATTTTATTTATTCGTTATGAAAATTAAACAATAGTATTGTAGTTGTGGGTGGGGTCCTTTGTTTTCTTGCAACTAATATTTTTAGAACTAGGCAGCCAATGACCACATTCAGCCATTGTGCCCACTGGACTTCATTAGCGGTAGATCAGTCCTATGGGACATTGACTTAGTGTTCATTTGTGAATTTTCTGACATAGTATACGTGAGTTCAGTTCCTGGGGCGAGCAGTGCGTACTTAGACTCAGTCGAAACTGGCCGAGCAATAACAATATTATAAAAAAATCAGAACTAGACAAGATATCCCTAGACATTGGCAGTAGAACAAAAACGGTCTACACATATAGATTTAACTTTTAAGAATTAAACTTTTCAAAATATTGATTTCTTTTAAAATATTTTATTTCATAAACTAATAATTAAATCAATAAAAAATTAAATTATGACATTATCTATTTGCATTTGATAATGACTATCAGTAATAGGTACAGTACATGTACTCTGTAATTATTAAGAAACTAGCAGTATAGCCCTGCGTTGCTCGGGTGTAATGAAAGCTTTAAAACTAATCCATGGTACTGGAGCTCAGACTCTTTGGACGTTGGCATGAAAGACTAAAAAGCAATAGTTGTTTCCAGTTAAAGCGAAACCGTAGACTGAAAGAAAAATAAATGGATGTAAGTCAAATTTTGATTTTGATTTCTTGGTATCGATATCAAATAAGTTTTTTTTCGTCGTAAACTGAATATTGAAGGCTAAATAAGTCCTCTGAGTAAATGGTATCATGGCTGAGACTTAGAACTACAATTATACCTACTTAGAGCCAAACCCGAAGCAAACACTAAAATAAAAGGGCTGAAAAAAAATACATACATACAGGCAAATAAACAGACACGCACGCACAAACATCTTGCCTTATATATATATATATATATATATATATATATATCGATTTCTTGCACTATTGTAAGAACTTCAACCTTGAAACTTCTGAATATCGTTTCTTATGTCTTTGTCTATGAGTGGATCAAATTTGATTAAAATCGGACCACTCCGTCTATAACCCGATTTTTTCAATTATCGATTTTCGATATTTATCGGGGGTACCTCGACACAAAACCTAGCTAAGAACACTCGCAGACGGTTATAGTACAACTGTGTAAATTTTCAAGAAAATCGGTTCAGCCGTTTCGGAGTCTATAGGTAACGGATACACACACACACACACACACACACACACACACACACACACACACACACACACACAGACAAAGTTCCATTTATAAATAAGTTTAGATAGATACACGATTTTTCTGTAGAAATAATTGTCCTCTTTCTTTTAAATGTATTTGTTGAAAATTTTATTTATTTGTTATGAAAACTAAATGATAGCTTAATAGTTGTTGGTGGGGGCCCCCTTTGTCTCCTGGCAATCATTTTTTAATATCCGATCCGATATTACTGTCAATGAAGCTGAAAAAATATGTAGTGCTATATCTGCATGCGTACTTTTTAAAAGAAAAGGTGCAAAATATCGATTATAAAAACAAATGAAGTATAAATATCGATTATAAAAATAAGAGAAAAAACTCCATATGCTTAATTTACTGATGTGTAAGTTGAGATTTTAAGATAAAATCAGTCAGGAGCAGCTTTAAAAAAGAAATCACTCGATCGACAGTCGAGAGAGAGGGAAAATTTATTCTCCCCCAAATCCTTTTACTCGACCGACTCCATTTTCTTAATAGTCACCTTCCGTAAACACAGTGTGAATCGCTGACCAAAAACAAAAAATGAAATTTTAATTAAAATTTCAAACGTGTTAGAAAGGATTTAAAAGAATTAAAAAATAATAACAACAAAATTTGATCTTTTCTCTTAATAATAGCATAAACATTTTGATGAAGAAACTTTGTTATTATTAAGTTTAACATCATGATATGCTTTTTTTTTTTTTTTTTTTTTTTGTCAATTGAGTAGAGGTACCTAAACTCGTAGTTTCTTTCTTCTGTTTGACTACAACCTTCATCTCATAGGTAATAAAAAAAATAATAAATCCCATTTTTTTCAACGATTTTCTATAGAAAAAATTACTTGTATAATTTGTTTTTCGGTGTGTGGTTATAAAAAAGTATGCGTTTTTTCTTTCTTTGTTTTTTTTCTTTCAAATGTTCATTTTTACTTTTCGTAAGCGTGGAGGAAACATAGATGTTGAGTCAAGAATAATATTTTTCTAAATGTGTTTCTAAAAATCTGTGAGCGTCTTTAATCTGGGCGACAGAGATATTTTGGCTCCACTTAAGCGTTAATTAAACGAATGTTTACACTGACTGGGACGATAAAAGCCAAGAGTTCAATAATATCATTGTAGATCATTCAAATAACTTGTGAATCTTCATTTTTGAGTTGTAAAAGAAATCAGATTTCCTTTTTCATTAATCGACCGCGGGCGAGTAAAGCAATAAACTTTAATCGCCCAACTAAGTTTTTAATCGACTGAGTCGATCGGGCGAGTGAAATCTCAAAGGCTGGAGGAGTCGACTGATACATTAGTAACGGCTTCGTTAACGCCTTGCTCTTCTCTTCGTATGCTAAGAGAAGAGCAAGGATGAGTTCTTAACTTTTTCGCGGGATTATGAATGAAATCTCCTGCAGAGGTCAGAAGCTGTACTACGTGGAAATATCTCAGCTCTCCAAGTTTTTGTTCCCTCTCTATCAAAATCGCAACTCTTTGGGTCAGGGGTCAACTAATATCACCTGAAGATGGTTGGAGCATGCAACGGTCGAAACGTTCTGAATACGGCAATAAAGATGAAGACAACAGTTAGAACAATGTAAATAGTTATAATCCCAGAAAATAGTTATATTTAATTTTGTCGAATATATTGTGGTTATCCATAAATTCCCTGTGAATTTGTCATTAAAAGAGATTACCTTATAACAAATAACTGGAAACTAAGAATTTGCATTGTGGCGTAATGGATAACGAATTCGTTTCATTCAATTACGCACCAATAACGTTGGGAAGTGTATTAATCCATCTTTCTTCAACTATGGGTTGAATACGAATTCTGTTACCTTGGTTGTGAACTAGTTCTATAGCCTTGGTTGACAACCAGTCTACAGTAGAAAGTAATGGCCACCTACTGCAAGGAAAATTTTCAGCCTAGACAGTCATGGATCGAAAAAGACATGGTCACTGAAGCGTATGTCACATGTGATACTTAATTGACTGATCTGGATAAAATAATTGAATAACAGGATAGATTGGTTTCTCTAGCCTTGGTTGGCAACCAGTCTACCGTAGAAAGTAATGGCAACCTACTGCAAGGAAAATTTTCAGCTTAGGCAATCATGTCTCAAAAGAGACAAGCGTGTATCACGTATGGAAATTAACTGAATGACTGAGAACTAAAGAATTGTACAGTTGATTTTCTAATCATCGCTTAGATGTGGCACAAGGCCGAAATTATGGGACACCCAATGAGGGTCGAACTTACTACTCAGTTTTTATCTACTGGGGGTAGCAAGGGTTCAAGCACATGTCCATAATGGTCATGAAGACAGACGTCAGGCTAAAAGTTTCTGTGGTAACAAACAAAGCGATACTGATAATAATCACATTTAATACTGAAAGCACCAGATATATACCCAGTGGGTCATTTCAGTGTTTGTTTCCATGGTCAATGGGAGTAGAAGAGAACTCACCAGAAGATGGCCTTGAGACTTAAACTGTGCAGAAGATTCAGTAGGAATCTCCCCACTTACATAGTCTCCCCACTGGTTTTTCTACAAATATTTTAATCGCAACTGCTCTGGTAAGCTTTTTTCACTGGTGCTTTGACCGCATGAATTTAAGCGTGCTGCTATGTTGCTGTCTAGGTCCCACGCTTTTGTTGTTGAAATAGTTAAATGTTACTGCCACTTCTACTCCAACAGTTTCTTTTCTCACACTTTGTGCCTGTGGAACTCACTTCTATTTAATTACTTCCCTGATAGCTAAAAAAAAAAAAAATAATTGCATTTTGTATTCGGTTTAAGCTTTCAAGTTCTTGTCATCGTCAAGAGTGTGAGTAATTGAAAAGAAGAAAATCAAATGTATTTTAAGCAGTGCATTGTTTTAAATCTAAACTTATAGGAACTTTGTCTGTGTGTGTGTGTGTGTGTGTTACCTATAGACTCCGAAATGGCGGAACCGATTTTCTTGGAGGTTTGCACAGTTGGACTGTGGGCGTCTGTAAGTGTTGTTGACTGGGTTTTGTGATGAGGTACCCCCGATAGATATCGAAGATCGATAGTTGAAGGGGTCGAGTTATGGAGGGAGTGGTCTGATTGTAATCAGGTTTGATACACTCGTGGACGGGGACGTGAGAAATGGTGTTCGGAGGTTTCGGGGTTCCAGTCCTTGCAGTGGTGCAGAAGATCGATAATATATATATATATATATATATATATATATATATAAGGCAAGATGTTGGTGTGTGTGTGTCTGTTTATCTGTCTGTATGTCCTTTATACAAATCCACAATTTTTATACGATTCTCACCAAATTTCACACAAATATTCTTTAGGCTGAGTCTGAGCTCCAGGACCATGGATTGGTTTTGGGGCTTTCATTGCAACCGAGCAATGCCGGGCTATACTGCTAGTGTTATCACAAATAAAAGTAATTAAATCTAGCAAGACTAACACCTGAACACTCTTGCTTGGCACATTAGTCTCACCATTGATATTTCAATTTCTTTAAAAGTGAGCCTTATTTCTTTATCAATAACACTGTTGGGGAATTTGTTGTTAAGAAATACTTAACAGCAAATTCCCCAACAGTATTTTCTGTTGCTTAACTCACATTATCACTTTTGCATCAGTTGTTTAATGATACCTATTTTATATCTGAAGACACACTCCACCCACGTCTATTGAACAGGTGAAGAAGCTCATCCCTTGTTCCCTGTTTAGGATGTGGTTTCCGGTTTTCTCTTTTCCAATCTTTTTACTCTTTTTTTCTTTTCCAATTGGAGTAGATAGACTAAACTATCGTCCGGTTCACACTCCACCCACATCTATTGAACAGGTGAAGAGGCTCATCCCTTGTTCCCTGTTTAGGATGTGGTTTCCGGTTTTCTCTTTTCCAACCTTCTTACTCTTACGTAACCCCCTGCGCATCAGTGGCGTTACCGCCTTGCTTGGGGTGATATGATTAAAAAAAAAAAGAAATAGGTTCTAGCAAGACAAGCTTGCCAGACATAACACCACGTCTAGGTGCCTCTAGAGATTTGTACAGTTAGCAATTGGCTCACTTGAATATAGCGTCCACCGTTCTAAGATTTAAGACTCTGGAAGGATGAATTCTTAACCTTTTCGCGAGATTATGGCTGAATCTCTTGCAGAATTCAGAAACTGTACCACATGGAAATATTTTGGAAAGTTAGAGTAAAAGAATGGCGAGAATCAATATGTTCAAGTGCCCGAGCAAATATGGGATGGTGAATATATTTCAAAGGAAGAGTGATGGTACGCACATACCCGTAACAATGTGTGTTTGTATGACTGTGAAATACAGTGCATTGCTGGAGGTTATGAACTCGTAAGCAATGAACGTACGCATGTGTGACTATCAACATGCGTGGATCTGTTTAAACGCACAGGCAAACCAAGCAACTCCTAGTTTTCCTTTATATATATATATATATTCCCGGTTATCGTTCTCTTACCATCTCTTGAAGTAATAAAGAAGGGAAAAAGTTAGTTCAGAGAAAAATAAATTTCCCCACAGTGTGATTAAAGGTGAAACTCCTACGGGGAACAGGAAAACATGCCATGTGTAAAATATCTTGGGTAGGTAGAAGGAGAGATTAGTAAATAAAGAATAAAATGTGACTAGAAGGAAAGACATACTTACAAAAATAAAATAAAATTCCGAATTGATAATTTCTAAAAGACTTCAAATAACTCGATCTATGGATCGGTTAAAACAAATTTAGTATAATAGATAAGAAAATAACTCGATCTATGGATCGGTTAAAACAAATTTAGTATAATAGATAAGAAAATAACTCGATCTATGGATCGGTTAAAACAAATTTAGTATAATAGATAAGAAAATAACTCGATCTATGGATCGGTTAAAACAAATTTAGTATAATAGATAAGAAAATAACTCGATCTATGGATCGGTTAAAACAAATTTAGTATAATAGATAAGAGATTTGTGCGTAGAATAGCTTTTCGCTAGGGGGTTAATTTTGTCCACTACTGTAAAAAGCTACTGAAACATAGACCTGAGAATTCGAACCATATTCTTTAAAAGCTTCGTCAGATGCAGGCTTTTACGAAGAAGGCCATACATGGCGTCTAACTCAAATATCTAGCACCTGCTGAACAAAATCAGTGAAGTTCACCCCCTTTGACTAGCGAAGGCTTTCACCCAGTCACGTACACTTGCAGTAAGGTATAATCAAGTCTATTTACGCTATTTACATTGTTCTGACTGTTGCCATCAACTTTTAAATATACCCTCCACCCGTGTATTGGATACTGCTGCCACATCTGATCGGGTGCTCCTGCTATTCACCTCGGGGTTTTTGACAAAATTCAACGTAGAATCTGTAATGTGATCGATACCGAATTGGTAGCTCGGCCGTAGTCACTATCTCACCGGCGTGATGTGGCTTCCCTGTGCCTTTTCTACAAATGCTTCCACGGTTTCTGCCTTAATGAACTTAGCTCACTGGTGCACCCTATGTATGGACTTACTCGAGCTACTAGATTAGCAACTAGGTCCCACCCTTTTACAGTGAAACGGATAAAATGTAACCGCAATTTCAATTCTAATAGCTTCTTTTCTCGCACTTCTAGCCTGTGGAATTCTTTTCCATATACTTGCTTCCCCGACAGCTACAATCTCCAAGAATTTCACTGTAAGGTCAATAGTCATTTCTTATCAAACTAACTAGCATCCTTTTTCTCAAGCTCTTTTCTCCGACTATTCCACACCAATCACTGCAGTATTCTCATCCTTCTATTACCCTCTTCCTATAACCTGTCACTCTTTCTCATCACTTTCCATCGATGTAACCCCCTGCACAACAGTGGCAGTAAAACTGCCTTGCTTGGGGGTAAAATGATTTTTTAAAAAATCACAACGTTTCAGCCGTTGTAAGCTCTGGTCTTCTATAGGTGATATCAGTTGGAATTCCAAACTCTTTTAGTCCACGTCCCATATCTTGGATATCTTAGTTTCAGTTAATTCCTCTTGATAACTCAACACGTTAAGTTTTTGTTCTATCTGTATCAAAAAACAGAACTCTTTGGGTCAGGGTCGAACTAATATCACCTGAAGATGGTTGGAGCATGCAACGGTCGAAACGTTGTGAATACGGCAATAAAGATGAAGACAACAGTTAGAACAATGTAAATAATTACAATACCTCATCCCAGAAAATGGAGTTATATTTAATTTTGTCGAATATATTGTGGTTATCCATAAATTCCCTGTGAATTTGTCATTAAAAGAGATTACCTTATAACAAATAACTGGAAACTAAGAATTTGCATTGTGGCGTAATGGATAACGAATTCGTTTCATTCAATTACGCACCAATAACGTTGGGAAGTGTATTAATCCATCTTTATTCAACTATGTGTTGAATATCATTTCTATTACTTTGGTTGTGAACTAGTTCTACAGCCTTGGTTGGCAACCAGTCTACAGTAGAAAGTAATGGCAACCTACTGCAAGAAAAATCTTCAGCCTAGGCAATCATGGATCGAAAAAGATATGGTCACTGAAGCGTATATCACATGTGATACTTAACTGACGGATCTGGTTAAAAGGATTGAATAACAGGAAAGATTGGTTTCTCTAGCCTTGGTTGGCAACCAGTCTACCGTAGAAAGTAATGGCAACCTACTGCAAGGAAAATCTTTAGCCTAGGCAATCATGGATCGAAAAAGATATGGTCACTGAAGCGTATATCACATGTGATACTTAACTGACGGATCTGGTTAAAAGGATTGAATAACAGGAAAGATTGGTTTCTCTAGCCTTGGTTGGCAACCAGTCTACCGTAGAAAGTAATGGCAACTTACTGCAAGGAAAATCTTTAGCCTAGGCAATCATGGATCGAAAAAGATATGGTCACTGAAGCGTATATCACATGTGATACTTAACTGACGGATCTGGTTAAAAGGATTGAATAACAGGAAAGATTGGTTTCTCTAGCCTTGGTTGGCAACCAGTCTACCGTAGAAAGTAATAGCAACCTACTGCAAGGAAAATCTTTAGCCTAGGCAATCATGGATCGAAAAAGATATGGTGACTGAAGCGTATATCACATGTGATACTTAACTGACGGATCTGGTTATAAGGATTTAATAACAGGAAAGATTGGTTTCTCTAGCCTTGGTTGGCAACCAGTCTACCGTAGAAAGTAATGGCAACCTACTGCAAGGAAAATCTTTAGTCTAGGCAATCATGGATCGAAAAAGATATGGTCACTGAAGCGTATATCACATGTGATACTTAACTGACGGATCTGGTTAAAAGGATTGAATAACAGGATAGATTGGTTCCCAACCAAGGCTATAGAAACCAGTTTACCGTAGAAAGTAATGGCAACCTACTGCAAGGAAAATTTTCAGCTGAGGCAGTCATGTCTCAAAAGAGACAAGCATGTATCACGTATGGTAATTAGCTGAATGACTGAGAACTAGAGAAATCTACAGCTGATTTTTTTAATCGCCGTTTAGATGCAGCAAAAAGCCGAAAGTATGTGACACATAGTGAGGATCGAACTCACTACTCAGTTGTAATAAGTTCTAGCAAGACAAGCTTCAATACCATTACACCGCGCCGAGGTACCCCTAGAGAATTGTATCGTTAGCAATTGGCTCACGTAAAAGTTGCATTCAATGTTCTAAGAATTAGGACTTCAGATAAACCTTTCTAAAGCATAATCTGAAATTGCAATGTAAGTAGTGATTACACAACCAGCCATCATAACAACTCGAGATAGTAAACTATCGCCCGGTTCACACTCCACCCACGTCTATTGAACAGGTGAAGAGGCTCATCCCTTGTTCTCTGTTTAGGATGTGGTTTCCGGTTTTCTCTTTTCCAATCTTTTCACTCTCTTCTTTTATTTTTTTTCAATTGGAGTAGATAGACTAAACTATCGCCCGGTTCACACTCCACCCACGTCTATTGAACAGGTGAAGAGGTTCATCCCTTGTTCCCTGTTTAGGATGTGGTTTCCGGCTTTCTCTTTTCCAACTTTTTACTCTTACGTAGCCCCCTGCACATCAGTGGCGTTACCACCTTGCTCAGGGTGATATGATTTTAAAAAATATGTTGAATTGATGTACTCTAAAACTTTTAAATACATTATATCAGCTATAACTAAATTTAGAATCAAATTTGTCTTGAATGACCACAAATATTTACCCCTGTCTTTATGTGGCCACTCCTCTAGATCTTTGTTTCTTTTCATTAATACAGGTGTTCTCCAGGGCTATATCCGTAAATCTACGCTGTTCTTAATTTTCATCATTAGTTTCCCCTTTCAGTACCTCTGGTAATTGCACAAATATTTATTCCTGTCTTAGTAGTAAACCTGATCAGTTCGATAGACCAAATGGGTCAGTCAGTCAGTTAAGTGTCATACGTGATACACGCATTGGGCGATCATGTCTCAAAAGAGACCTGACTGACTGGGCAGAAGATTATCCCGCAGTAGGTTGCTATTACTTTCTGCCGTAGACTGGTTGCCGACCAAGGCTATAGAACCCAATCTGTCCTATTATTTAACCCATAACTGGAGGGAAGAAATGGATTAATACCTTTCCCAAGGGTATTTGCGTGTAAGTGAATGCAAGGAATTCAACTGGAATTCGAACTCGGTTTTCTAATTTCTCGTTCCAAGCCGATATCCACTGCACACAACGCACACCAAATTGGTAGATGAACGAAAAATAATGACCTATAATCTAACTAGGGCAAGAAATGGCTTGTTAATTCTATTTCATACTATATTTAGTATTTACTGCCAAGTGGATAATTCTAAATGAAAATAGAATGGCTCTTTTGTTATTACTACTTTGCAAAATTTTACAAGGCAAAGAAGCAAAGATGAACTTGCCTGAATCACTCTAAATTTTCTTCATTCTTTCATTGATGAAACTGCAATATAGGTAATTATTAAATATTTATAAATTCATTTGATGCACATGGTATTGTGCAGTATCAAAAAAAGAACCGATCTATTTTCATTTACAATTATTCAATTGGCAACAAATACTAAAAAAATAGTATGAAATACATCATTTTTTAAACACTGGGGTCGCCTAGTAATTATGGCCGGTAGTCTATATATATATATATATAGAGAGAGAGAGAGAGCAAATCTACAGGGCGCGATGAATAAATTGTCGCTATTTGACTTGTAAAACATTGTAAAGTAATAACAAAAGAACCGATCTATTTTCATTTACAATTATTCAATTTGCAATAAATATAATCATTTTTTTAAACACTGAGTTAGTCTAATAATTATGGTCGGTAGTGTATTCGTTCACACATTGAATATTGTTGTCACATCTGACCTGAGCTATGTAATTAGATATTCTTAACAAAATCCGAAGTTGAATCTGCAATGTTATCGGTTCTGATATGGTATCTCGGTTTCAGTTACTTTCTCACCACCCTAGCGTAGCTTCCCCGTGACTTTTCTATAAATACTTTCATGGTAATTGTTCTGATGGACTTTAATCCATGGTACCTAGACTTTACAAATTTTAGCGCAGTACTAGATTGGCCGTTAGGTTGCATTATTTTACTGTTGAAATGGTTCGTTGTCAATGTAAGTTATGTGATAAAAGTTTCTTCTCTCGCCCTTCTTGCTTGTGGAACTCTTTCTGCTTCTTACTTTCTTGTCAAACAGCGATGGCAAGTGTACTTAATAAAGAATTCTTTTGTAGAATATGGAATAAAAAAGGTAAATTTGTTATGGCGGCTTCAAAAAGAAAAAAGTTATCTAGATACTCAGTAGGTTGGTTGCAAAAGCAACAACTGCATAGATATGGAATTTTTAAATGTTTATAAAGAACCAACACATTTTGACAGTATAGCAAGGACGCTCTGTCAGGGCACTCTGAGCTTTTCTTAATTACGTTCTAGACATTCTTATATATGCATTTACTCCAGACACAAGATTAGCAACTAGGTCCCACTCTTTTACTGTGGAACTAATAAAATGTAAACGCAGATTCTAATTCATCAGCTTCTTTTCTCGCACTTCCCGCCTGTGGAACTCCCTTCCATTTACTTGCTTTCTCGACAGCTACAATCTCCAACAATTTAAATATAAAGTAAATAGTCATCTCCTATCCCCCTATGTTGCATCCTCCCTCTCTTTTTCTCATGTTCTTTTCTCCGTCCACTCCTCTCTCATCAGTATTCTCATCTTTCTCTTACCCACTTCCTGACGCCCCCTATAGCCTGTCACACTTTCTCATAACTTTCCTCCTATGTAACCCTCTGCACAACAGTGGCAGTAAAATGCCTTGCATTGGGCGATAAGATTATTAAAAAAAATTCAAATAGGTTGAAAAAAATTAATAAAATAAATAAAATGATCATAAAAATTTTTCAGGAAAAAAATATAGAAAATCTTTGCCAAATATGACAATGAGTTAAAGGATCTCCTCAATACTGTAAAATGTTTCATTGATGACATCGGTATGAATTTCGGATTAGATAAATGTGCAAAAGTAACACTCAAGAATTACAGAAACACATTCAATAGATCTAGATTTTGAAATCCAGTTAAATGCCATACGTCATACACGTTTGGGCGATCATACCTTGAAAGAGATTGGCTGCCAGCCAAGACCATAGAGCCAGATTTGTCCTGTTATTTAACCCATAACTAGGGAAGGGACGAATTAATACATTTTCCATGGGTATTTGCGTGTAAGTGAATGCAAAGAATTCAACTGGAATTCGAACTTGGTTCCCCGATTTGTCATTCCGAGTCGATATCCATTCCACCACAACGCACACCCAAGTCGCAAAGATTAAGGAACTGAAACAAGAAGCTTATAGATGTTTAGGAGTCAGCGAAAGAGATGGAACACAGCAAACCCAAATGAAAAAAGAAAAAGCTGTCCCTGTGGTGCAATACATTGTCAAAGTCCTTAATGGCACCCTTGCTGACATTAAGCGAATGAATGTCAAAATGAGAAAGTTCTTACTTGCTACCGCATGTTTAATCATGAGGCTGATATTGATCGTCTGTATGTGTCCAGTTCCGAAGGAGGCAGAGGAATAGTTTAACTAGAACAGTCTTACAAAACAATAACAACCGGTCTTCAAAGATACCTAGAAACAGCAGAAAACTGAGTCACGGTCTGTGTTTACGGTTATATCACGTTGAATACACTGGTTCTCGTCCGATCACCGGAGTTAAGCAACGTTGAACCTGGTCAGTACTTAGATGGGTGACCGTTTGGGAATACCAGATGCTGTAAACATTTCTTGATGGATGTGCATTGTAGTGTAGCGGATATCAGCACGGAAAGAGAAATGGGGGAGCCGAGTTCGAATTCCAGTTGAATGGCCTGCATTCACTTATGCGCTAATACCCTTGGAAAAGGTATTAACTCGTTCCTTCCTTCTAATTATGGGTTAAATAACAGGACAGACTGGGTTCTATAGCCTTGGGTGGCAACCAGCTTACCGCGGCAGGTATTGGCAACCTGTTGCGGGATAATTAAAATGCCAGAGATTTATACAGGGCAGGACTTGTGAACCTGCCCTGAAACAAATCCCAACGAATCGTTCTCCATCGTTTGGGAAGAAGCCGGCTCAACCCGAAATTGAAACAGGTTAAAGAACATTTTAACCAAAGATAATTTCAAGTGGGTGAAAAAGTTTAAATGAACCATAATACACTTACTGCAGGGGGCTTACGGCCATATCATGTTGAATACACCGGTTCTCGTTCGATAACCGAAGTTAAGCAACGTTGAGCCTGGTCAATTCTTAGATGGGTGACCGCTTGGGAATAACAGGTGCGTTTAGGTAAGCGTTTAGTGACGGATGTGCGTCGTGGGGCACATATATAGTGGATATATATAGGCACATATAGTGGATATCGACTCGGAAAATATATAGATATATATATAGGCACATATATATAGGATATATTATAGGATATATTATATATTATATATTATATATATATATATATTTATATATATATATTTATATATATATATATATATTATATATATTTATATATATATTATATATATATATATATATTATATATATATTATATAATATATATATTATATAATATATATTATATATATATAGTGGATATCGACTCGGAAAGAGAAATCGGTGAGCCGAGTTCGAATTCTAGTTGAATACCCTGTATTCACTTAAGCACTGGTACCCTTGGGAAAGGTATTAATTCGTCCCTCCCCTCCAATTATGGGTTAAATAACAAGGGTAGGACTTGGGGACCCTGCTCTTAAAAACAAATCCCAATGAATCTTGATACTCGAAAAGAAAAAAGTATTACTAGACACAAGACTTATATAAAAAACAACAATAAATTGTTTGAATCTTGTTGAAAGAAAATGGTATTACCATAAAAAATAAAAATTTAGTTGGCAATAAATAACCAGCCGAGGTTGATATGCCATAAAAAAAAAAAACTTGCGGCAGAGAACCCCCGAAAGGAAAGTTAACGCAAATGCGATGTACTAAATGCAGGAACGATGGCAAGATAAGCCTCTTCATGGTCAATGCTCTGTCCCTACTAAACAAGCAGATGTAGACAAACCCCGTACCCGTCAGTGGCTATGTAGTGCAGGGTTAAAAGCTGAAACCGGAGATTTGATTCTTACTGCACGGGACCAATGCTTGCTAACTAGAAATTAACCAGCACATACTAAAAAACTGTTAACCCGAAATGCAGATTCTGTGATAAATATCCAGAAACAATTAACTGTCTTATATCAGGTCGCATAGTGTTATCACAGTTACAGATAAATAAACAAAATGTTTGTATATACATGGGGTAAATAACGGTTAACCATTTGAAAAGGTTAAAATTTTATTGATCGGGGAAGCATCCCCTTGGTGGTCAGTTCCACAAAGCAGTGGTTGGTGGGAAGAAGCTGATCGGGTAGAAATTTTAGCTCACGGTGATTCGCTACAATGCGTGTAGCATAGCAGGTCTTAGCCGCGAAGATTAAAACTAGTGAAACTAGTTCGTTTGAGCCCTTTCTACGAAAATAGTGTAAAATATAGATCATTTTGTAAAGGGCTCGAGTCTTAGTGAATGCTCCAAACTTATAACCTTGTACCATACTTATTAGATAAATACTTGGTTAGCATTTTCTACCACGGATATCACATCGGCTTATTTCCAAATATAGATTCCAATCGATATTCAACATTTATCAAGCCGACGAGGAAATGGTAGGAGGAAGCTGTTTACTCATATCACAATGGTAGCAGTTTTGATACAAGGTTACAAATAGCGTGGAGCCCGGTAATCGTACATCCGGGTTATGCCGAACATTGTCCATTTTCTTCAGCATTACCCTTTGTTTTGTTTTTTTAACACTGCAGGCATCATGAATTGATTTTGTTCCCTCAGAACGCTGACGTAAAGGTGGTTTTTTTTTTAACGCTCACGTGACGGGGAATTTTTGAACGCGCAATTTTTTAAAATTACAAGAAACTATAACATTTTCATCCATGGTTGTATGAACGTTAATAGGTATTTTTTAATATAGTAACACAGTCATGATTTCTGTTCATTTTTGTTTGGGAATAGCATAATCTCTAACTTGTCTGGCACAGTCTACATATTTTGCCACCGTTGTAAGGCTTGGCTGTTTTCACTATACTCCCAGTTATGTCTAGGTCTTTTCGATGGTACGTGGTTAGCCAATTTTGTACAGTTTTTAAAGTTTTCTATTTTGAATGTAAACTTGTGATTGAACCACCTGGTCTTAAGTGTCTTTGGTTGATCCCAAATATATTTCATTTTGACCATTTAAGTCATGTACTTTTGCCTTGTAAATGACTTCTTTTCTATTACAAAGTCATTGAAGTGGACATTTATCTTTGTCCCTGCAGTTGCATTCTTTATTAGTGATCTTGTTTTGTACAATGCTAACTACATTTCGGGCGTTCTTTATATATATATATATATATATATATATATATATATATATATATATATATATATATTGTGTGTATTTTGGCAGGGTTTTTTCATTAATACAGGTTTTATTGAATAATATCGACAAGTTCTATCTATTTATTTTGTGTAAGATCTTACACAAAATAAATAGACAGAACTTGTCTATATTATTCAATGAAACCTGTGTGTGTGTGTGTGTGTATATATATATATATATAATATATATATATATATATATATATATAATTTATTCTTCACTACTCGACGGCATAATTATTGCAAAAAAAAAAATAAGACACTGTTAAAGAGCAAACACACGGTAATAGCTTTCATAACGGTAGTAAAGTTTATTACCCGATAGTAAAGAGAATGAACTGAATAACGCTGCCTCACTATTGTCTCTCTCTCCTTGAGCGTGACAGGAGGGAAATATATATGCACATAGACACTTACATACAAGCCAGGTCAGTGTGGCTAGACATTTGATTGCTTCCATTCGGGATCGAAACTCGACAGAATCTGGCATTATTCACAGAGCCTACCCCTAAGTTATCGGTGCACGGCTGAGTGGGGAGGAGTTTTTAACGTGTTATATATACGTGACTAACATAAAAAAAATTGACTATTAATTTCACTTTAAAATAAAAATAAAAATTCATTTTAAAAATAATTACGAATTAAGGTTAGAAATTAAAATTTCAAATTCCAAATTTAATTAAGCATCGTGTTTAAAGTATTATAAAGTTATTTAAAGATCAAATGAGTAAGAGAGGCAGACACACATATTTAAATACTAGCAGTATAGCCCGGCGTTGCTCGGGTGTAATGAAAGCTTTAAAACTAATCCATGGTCCTGGAGCTCAGACTCTTTGGACGTTGGCATGAAAGACTAAAAAGCAATAGTTGTTTCCAGTTAAAGCGAAACCGTAGACTGAAAGAAAAATGAATGGATATAAGTCAAATTTGGATTTCCTCGTATCAATATCAAATAAATTTTTTTCGTCGTAAACTGAATTTTGAAGGCTAAATAAGTCCTCTGAGTAAATGGTATCATGGCTGGGACTAAGAACTACAATTATACCTACTTAGAGCCAAACCCGAAGCAAAAACTAAAATAAAAGGGTTGAAAAAAATACAGACTTACAGGCAAATAAACAGACACACACACAAACATCTTGCCTTATATATATATATTATCAATTTTCTGCACTATTGTAAGAACTGCAACCTTGAAACTTCTGAATATCGTTTCTTATGTCTTTGTCTATGAGTGTATCAAATTTGATTAAAATCGGACCACTCCGTCTATAACCCGATTTTTTCGATTATCGATTTTCGATATTTATCGGGGGGACCCCGACACAAAACATAGCTAAGAACACTTGCAGACGCTCATATTACAGCTGTGTAAATTTTCAAGAAAATCGGTTCAGCCGTTTCTGAGTCTATAGGTAACGGACACACACACAGTTCCATTTATAAATAAGTTTAGATATACATACATACACATTCACAAAAATACACTCTTAAGCGCATATATACAAATATATATATGTACACACATTTAAATTTTAAACAAATATTATTTGTTCTACTCTGCATTGAGCACTCTATTAAGAATAATGTGTTTGTTTGTTTTAAGGGGATATCAGAATTTTATTCTATCCATACCAACCCTATTGTTGCGTATATATATATATATATATATATATATATATATATATATATATATATGAGAGAGAGAGAGAGAGAGAGAGCGGTGGAAGGGAGATGTGCATCTCTGCCCCCTACAAAGAGAGTGCGTTCACGGGATGTCAGATCTGTTCTTTATCTTGCATTACTCATCCTGACACGTCGTTCAGAATTTAAGTATATCTGGCATCAAACATAAAAAAGCCCATTTACTGACATCTACTACTCATCCTATATATATATATATATATATATATATATATATATATATATGCATGCGAAGTTTTGACTGAAGACCACATACAATGTTTGTTTGAATTCTTTTTTAGTACTTTTCTCTTATTTTCATTAAAAAATAAATTTTAAAAAAATAACGCATATTTGCTTCCAGTGAGAGTAAAAATTCCTTGGGCTGACATGTTTCAACGTTTTCGAATTTCAGGGATTATGACATAAAACAAGGACCAAAAAGACCAGCGAAAATTTCATGACTCTTCCATTGGAATTTCTGATGAAACTTCTTTCTTCAGTTAATTATTGAATGAGATCATAGCGAGTTTTACAACACTAAATTGGATATGAAATTAAGCTGACATGAAATTTAAAGAATCTATGACTCTTAATCTTCAGTTAATGACCCAATAAGCACTTAGTTTTATGTCGTAGAATTCACCATCTCTAGAAACTTCGCTATCGCCTGCTTAAATATTTGAGCTTAATTTTAACAAAATATTGCAATAACAATCATAACTGTGAATGCTCGTCGTTATTTAATGAAGTGGGGATAAATGAAAAAAAAAAAAGAAAAAAAAAGAAAAGTAGAATTGGCAACTTTTTCATTTCACTAAAGCAGACGATAAACATTTCTATCTTCATTTGTCTTTCATGATCTCACTGAAACCAAATAACGTCAGAATTCTTTTATCAATCAGAATAATTTTTCTTCACATAATATGTATCAAAGATGTAGATTTCTTTCCTTGTTCGTTTTTTAATAGAGAATCACAAATTCAAATGATTAATACACGTTCTAATATCTTTCTGGAGTTTGTTATCCACGAGTTTTAACGTGTGAAAATTTCAGTTTTCCTATTTAAATTTCTGATAAATTTTAATTCTTCAGTTAACGATTTAATGATATCATGGCGAGTTTTACGACAATAAACTGGATCCGAAACTAAGCAGACAGGAAATTTTGAGAATCTATAACAAGGATTTTGCTTAAAGGCGCTACCCAGCCTCACTTGATCTTCGTAGCCAATTTGGTATAAAAAAAACTTCGGATCTAACGTCGGTTTTTCTTGTAAAGAAGGTCGCTGGTTCGAATACTGCCAGCGGGTGCATATTTTTTTTAATAAGATTTCTAGAACATTCAAACCGGTATACGATAATGACTATATACTCGGACAACCAGACTAGCAACAAGGTTCCACCATTTTACAGTTAGGTCAAACAAATGCAGGCGACAATTCTACTCAAGTAGATTATTTTCTCGCGCATCCCGCCTGTGGAACTCCCTTCTATATACTTGCTTTCCTGACGGCTACAACTTCCAGGAATTTAAATGCAAAATCAATTCCCATCTTTTATCCACTTGACTCCATCATTTTCCCCATCACCCCGTGTATCTTGTTCTTTTCCTTTCTCTCTACCTTCGTAACTGTCTTCACTCCTGTGTTCATATCCTTTTCTTGCCCTTTCTCTTTCACCCCCTGTAGCTAGTTCGTCTTTGTCTTCACTCTCCTCCTGCCTAAAACTTTAACTCTCTTATGTAGCCCCCTGCACATCAGTGGCGGTACCGCCTTGCTTGAGGTGAAATGATTTAAAAAATATTGTTTAAAAATGAAAATGGAGCGTCTACTCAAATAAGAGTATCCACTAATCATATAATTAAAGTGATGGAAATCAATTAGATTAATAAAAATAAAATTCATTATTTCTTTAGAAATTGCTTCTATCAGTATTGTTATTGCTTTTAAGTATTTATAGTTTTAACTTCTGAAAATTTTACGGTTTTTCTAGTTTAATATCCTGATGATTCTTAATTCTTCAGTCAATGATTGAACAGGCTCATGGCGAATTCTACGACAAAAATATCCGTAGAAATTCACCCATAGCATTGTTAAATATTTCAGCTGAAAAACTTTAACAAAATATTGCAATAATAATCATAAATATGAATGCCGATCATTCACACTCCACCCACGTCTATTGAACAGGTGAAGAGGCTGACCCCTTGTTCCCTGTTTAGGATGTGGCTTCCGGCTTTCTCTTTTCCAATCTTTTCACTCTTTTTTTTTTTTTTTTTTTTCAATTGGAGTAGATAGACTAAACTGTCGCCCGGTTCACACTCCACCCATGTCTATTGAACAGGTGAAGAGGCTCATCCCTTGTTCCCTGTTTAGGATGTGGTTTCCGGCTTTCTCTTCTCTAATCTTTTCACTCTTACGTAGCCCCCTGCACATCAGTGGCGTTACCGTCTTGCTCGGGGTGATATGATTAAAAAAAAAGTGGGTACAAATGAAAAGAGTTGAAATTGACAACTTTTTCCATTTCACTGAAACAGCCATTAAACACTTTTCTCTTCTCTTCTTTCTTCCATTTTCTCACTGAAACCAAGTAGTGTGCGTGTTTTGTTTTTCTATGCAATTGAAACGGAATAGTCCATTATTTATGCGAGATTGGCACAAGATTTTAAGCTTATAAGGAAAAAAACAAGATCTAGACTTAAAGTTCAAATGCTAAGCACTGACTCATTGATTTTGTTAGAAATTAAAAAAGATTCGAATTTACAAACTTTGCTTAGCACACACGCAAAAGCGAATCCAAAACAAAACTCATGAAATTTCTCACCTTGAAGCGAAATGTTTTTCGACCAATAGAAAACTAGGGAACATCTAAAAACAAAATTCAAATAATCTTCAATTATCAGAAACAAATTCATTTACGGACCCTTTTCGGGAGCCGACGCGAAGTTTGTTCGTCGTCCACTAGAAAAGCCAGAATCACGCCCGGGAGTGAATTCCCAAATGGCTTTTTCGAGCCCTACAAACGGAATAAAAGACGGGCCAAGCTCGCCTGTCGCCAGAGAGAAGACGACGAGCGTAATTAGCACGTACCTTTTGACAAACGTCAAGTGATCGTTATTATTATTATTATTACCTTTCTCTTTCTTTCTCACCTCCTTCTTTTTCAACGTTCACTCGTCTGTTTCTTTTTATACTTGATAACCGAACGGAACCCTTTAAGACTGAGCGATTACTTCAAAGACATTCCTACCCAACGATAACGCTCATACATACATGCACACAAGTTACTACTAGGAACTCTTGATACCTTTAACTCCTGACTGTTTCTCGTATATGTTTAACTTCTACCAATTCATGTTATTCTGTTAATAAATTTCTATTTAAACATACAAAAGGTATACTTTTATTCTTCCACAAATCTATCATGTGATAAACTTCTAATAATTCTGATGATCTTCTGATAACACCTAAGTTGTGGGGACTGCCGACAATGTTTGTGAATTGGCCTTGTACCAGACATGGCTGACCGTCCCTACGACTACAGTGGTGAACCCTCCTGCCACAAACTCTCCTATCTTTTTTTTTTAACCTAATCTCGGTCTTACAAATATTTCTCTTAATAATACTTTAAAAAATGGTTCAACAAACGATATTATTTTTTTTAATGGTAACTGAATTTTTATCGATTGCGTGACACGGTTTTTGTCGTTCGATATTGTGCGTCTGAAAAATGACGCTTTTATCTCTATAGCTTTTTTGGCTCGGGGGAGGTTCAAATAATTTAAAACCCAAGCACCTGCCCCCTCCCAGTAGTACTTATCCCATCAGGGTTTGACTGAGTTTATTTTATGGCACCGTAGGCGTATCTAAAAGGGGAAGTGCCGGCGGGGTTCGACAGTTTTCCACGGTGTCACTGTTAAACACTCGTTAAACCTCGACCTTGTGTCATATTCGGTAGCGAGGTGGGCGCGCTGAAAAATAAATGCTTGTTGGCCTTTTGGATGAGATCAGCGTGTAGCATCTGTTCTCATCAGCTTAATCTGATTCTCTCTCTCTCTCTCTCTCTCTCTCTCTCTACTTCTGTCTTTTTTCGTTTTTTCTTTCATTTTCTCACGGAAATCATGTCGTCTCGTTTAACATTTTTCCACGAGATCAAAACGGGATAATAATAATAATAAAAATCTTCAAATGTTGAACAATTTTTGTCTTTTTTTTTCAACTGAAATTAAAGGCAAAATACGTTGTTTAGATCGGCTCCTGACGAAATTTAATAGTCATTCATTGTTTCTTATATTTAACAATATATGTTTAGAAAATTATCTGCTGGCTCGATACATCATATATATATTTTGTTAACTAAACAAAAAAATGAATTAATGACCACGTGCTGCAACAGAAGAAAAAAAAATACTTACACAAATACTTAGACCCAGATTAGCACAGATTCCCCCTATGCGTTTGTTTCTTTCTTTCTCACTCCTTCTTTTTCCCTTTCTTTCTTTCTCACTCCTTCTTTTTCCCTTTCTTTCTCACTCCTTCTTTTTCCCTTTCTTTCTTTCTCACTCCTTCTTTTTCCTTTCTTTCTTTCTCACTCCTTCTTTTTCCCTTTCTTTCTTTCTCACTCCTTCCTTTCCCTTTCTTTCTTTCTCACTCCTTCTTTTTCCCTTTCTTTCTTTCTCACTCCTTCTTTTTCCCTTTCTTTCTTTCTCACTCCTTCTTTTTCCCTTTCTTTCTTTCTCACTCCTTCTTTTTCCCTTTCTTTCTTTCTCACTTTCTTTCTTTCTTTCTTTCTTTCCCCTTTCTTTCTTTCTTTCTTTCTTTTCTTTCTTTCTTTCTTTCTTTCTTTCTTTCTTTCTTTCTTTCTTTCTTTCCTTTCTTTCTTTCTTTCTTTCTTTCTTTCTTTCTTTCTTTCTTTCTTTCTTTCTTTCTTTCTTTCTTTCTTTCTTTCTTTCTTTCTTTCTCCTTTCTTTTTCCCCTTTCTTTCTTTCTTTCCTTTCTTTTTCCCCTTTCTTTCTTTCTTTCCTTTCTTTCCCCTTTCTTTCTTTCTTTCTTTCTTTCCCCTTTCTTTCTTTCTTTCCTTTCTTTCCCTTTCTTTCTTTCTTTCCTTTCTTTCTTTCTTTCTTTCTTTCCTTTCTTTCCCCTTTCTTTCTTTCTTTCCTTTCTTTTTCCCCTTTCTTTCTTTCTTTCCTTTCTTTTCCCTTTCTTTCTTTCTTTCCTTTCTTTTTCCCCTTTCTTTCTTTCTTTCCTTTCTTTCCCCTTTCTTTCTTTCTTTCCTTTCTTTTTCCCCTTTCTTTCTTTCTTTCCTTTCTTTTTCCCCTTTCTTTCTTTCTTTCTTTCCTTTCTTTCTTTCTTTCTCTTTCTTTCTTTCTTTCCTTCTTTTCCCTTTCTTTCTTTCTCTCCTCCTTCTTTTCCCCTTTCTTTCTCTCTCACTCCTTCTTTTCCCCTTTCTTTCTCTCTCACTCCTTCTTTTCCCCTTTCTTTCTCTCTCTCCTTCTTTTCCCCTTTCCCTTTCTTTCTTTCTCACTCCTTCTTTTACCCTTTCTTTCTTTCTCACTCCTTCTTTTACCCTTTCTTTCTTTCTCACTCCTTCTTTTACCCTTTCTTTCTTTCTCACTCCTTCTTTTACCCTTTCTTTCTTTCTCACTCCTTCTTTTACCCTTTCTTTCTTTCTCACTCCTTCTTTTTCCCTTTCTTTCTTTCTCACTCCTTCTTTTTCCCTTTCTTTCTTTTCTCCGCGAATATTTATTATTCAGGATAACTATGAATTATTCCCTTTGAAACTTTAATCTTTTAAAATGTTATATAAAGAATAAATCTAAGAGCCACCGGTGAAACCTAGGTAGGTCTGTTTTGTTTTGACTCTTCTTCTTCTATGTGCCCTGTCCCTTCAGGACGTAGGCGATCAGGGCTCTCCACGTCTCCCTATCCCTTGTGGCTCTTAGTATGTTTACTCCTGTTGCTACTGGCAATCCCCGTTCCGTCATCCACCTGATCAGGCCCTGCAAATATGTTATCCGCTGCCTTCCTCTGTCTCTCCTTCCTTCTATCTGTCCAGTCAGTATCAGGTTCCCCAGGCTCTCCTTCCTCATTGCATGTCCCAGGAACTTCAGTTGTCTCTTCTTGATGCTCAGCATCAATTTCCTTTTTGTTGCCATTCTTTCTAACACCTCGTCGTTGCTTTTATGCCCAGTCCACGATATCCGTAGCATCCTTCTGTAGAACCACATTTCGGCCGCTTCCAGTTTTGTCCTCATTTTCGATGATATTGTCCAGCATTCACTGCCGTATTGAAGAACTGACATCACGTAGCAGTCTAGCACTCTTTTCTTCGTTTCTATTGAGATTTTCCTGTGTGTTAGTATTTTGCTCATCTTCTGGAACGCGTCCTTTGCCATGCCAATTCGCCTTCGGATCTCCGTGTCGCACTTTCCATCTTCTGTTAGAACACTTCCGAGGTACTTAAACTTTTGTACTTGCTTGATTCTGTTATCCTCCACCTGTATTTGGCATTTTGGGTTGTATCTTTTGCTGATGACCATGCACTCAGTTTTCTTAAAGTTTATTTGTAGTCCGTTCTTGTCACTCTCCACTGCTACTTTCTGTATGAGGTCTTGTAGTTTCCTTTCCGTGTCCGCAATCAGCACTGTATCGTCCGCATACATTATGTTGTTCAGGTTGTGGCCTCCAATAACAAATCCTGGCGTGTCATCTAGGGTCCTCAAAATATTCTCGCTGTATAGGTTGAACAGATCCGGTGAAAAGACACATCCTTGTCTTACGCCTTTTTCTATCTTTGTGTATCTACTGAGGTCGTTACCGTATGCAGGCCGTTTGCTGCCAGTAGAGATTCTTGATTATTCTTATGTCTTTGCCGAAAATGTCGAGGTTGCCTAGCATCTCCATCAATTCTTTGTGTCGTATTTTGTCGAGTGTTTTCGCGTAATCAATGAAGCATAGGTACAAGTCTTTCTTCATTTGTAATGCCCTTTCAGAGAGCATCCTAATCATGAATATGGCGTTCCTTATTCCAGTGTCTTTGACGAACCCGCGCTGTTCCTGCCCTATCTCTGGCCTGATTCTGCTTCTCGCTCTATTCATTAGGAGATTTATTCTTTATTTGTTGCTCTACTATTGTACTGAGCGCTTTAGTGTTAGGGTTCTCGTCTCGGGTTTTTTTTTCTTTTCTACGAGTATTCTGAGTTGACGTATGTTCAAGTACTTCGTTGGTTTCTTTTTTCATTTTCCCTTTTTTCCCCCCTCCGTGTTTATTCTCAGTGGGTTTTTCGAGACGGACTGAAATATAACAATTATTAATAGTATCATTATATATATATATATATAATGTCATCTACATACGAGCCTGTTTCGCTGTATCACAGTTCATCAGTGTGGCTAGACACCCACTTGCTTCCAACCGGGATTGAAAATCGACCGATTTGATGTCAGTCGGAGTCTTTACTTCCTAAGCCATAACTGAATGGAATGAGAGAAGTGAAATCTGAGCGTGTAATTTATATGCGGTGTATACACACGCCAGTCACCGGGAGAACTCCAATCATTACCGAAGAGTAACGAGTAAATCGCAGAAGTGGTAAATGTTTTTAAAATTTTCTTCTTCAGAGAGCTCACTCGTAATGAGAGTATAATATATCCACATGTAAGTCTGTTTCGCTGTATCACAGCTCCTCAGTGTCGCTAGACGTCCACTTGTTTCTAATATGTATATATATTACAGAAGATTGAAAGAACACGTAGATTAGAACCCACTGTTCAAGCATTTACTTTTATAAAGAGTGCTCGATACAGAGTAGAGCTAAAAATTGTAATATATATATATATATATATATATATATATATATATATATAATGTTGTCATTTTGTTATTAGAATGGTTTATAAAAGCATAATATCATTACACCAAAATTTTCATTTTCATTAAAAAATAGTATGAAATACATCATTTTTAAAAAAATCACTGGGGTGGCCTAATAATTATGGCCTTTAGTGTATATATATATATATATATATATATATATATATATATATATATGTGTGTGCATGTATTTGTTATTACAAGAAGAAAGAGCAGATTTTGAAAATACAAAACCAAAATTTTCATTTTCATTAAAAAATAGTATGAAATACATCATTTTTTAACAATCACTGAGGTGGCCTAATAATTATGGCCTTTAGTGTATATATATATGTGTGTGTGTGCATGTATTTGTTATTCAAGAAGAAAGAGCAGATTTTGAAAATACAAAACCAAAATTTTCATTTTCATTAAAAATAGTATGAAATACATCATTTTTTAAAAATCACTGGGGTGGCCTAATAATTATGGCCTTTAGTGTATATATATATATATATATATATATATATATATGTGTGTGTGTGTGTGTGCATGTATTTGTTATTCAAGAAGAAAGAGCAGATTTTGAAAATTTAATAAAAACAAATGCTAAGAGACAAAAACACATTACTGGATAGAAAAAAGTTCAAAGTTTATTATTTTAAGGCTACATTTCGTAAATTGCAGTACAGAAAACGACTTTTCTTGTGGTGTGGCCATTTTAAGGACTGACACAAATTATAACAATTTACATTTATACAAAATCTGAATAAGAAAAGACAACCAAAAGAAGCAGTTAAAGTTTTTTAAAAAAAAAGCATTTATTTTAATAACCTTGAAACTTTTCCTATTTCGCAATGTGTCGAATGTCTCTTAGCATTTGTTTTTATCAAATTTTCGAGATGTTTTTTAATGGCCCTGTATATCATCTATAAGATGTATCTTCTTTCTCTTGTTTTCAATACTAGTAAGAGCGTTTAACAATTTCAACTTGCTTAACTATGGGAGTGGCGTGCTGAAAGTTTTTTTTTTTTTAAAATAGACGCTCACTCGAATTCCAGCCACGCTCAACACGCGAAGGCTTGGAATAAGTATTCATACTAGTATTCAAAGCAATACAAAAATACATCTAAAAGTCAAAACATCAAACGAAACTAGCAACAACAAAACAATAAATTGGAGTAGATAGACTAAACAATCGCCCGGTTCACACTCCACCCTCATCTATTGAACAGGTGAAGAGGCTCATCCCTTGTTTCCTGTTTAGGATGTGGTTTCCGGTTTTCGCTTTGCTAATCTTCTCACTCTTATGTAGCTCCCTGCACATCCGTGGCGTTACCGCCTTGCTTGGGGTGATATGATTAAAAAAAAAACCCTTGAAAATGGCTTGGAAAGTGGCTAAAAAAGCTTGGGATAATCTAAACTTATTTATAAATGGATCTTTGTCTCTATATGTGTGTGTGTGTCTCCGTTACCTATAAACTCCGAAACGGCTGAACCGATTTTCTTGAAAATTTACACAGTTGTACTATAAGCGTCTGCGAGTGTTCTTCACTAGGTTTTGTGTCGAGCTACCCCCGATAAATATTGAAAATCGATAATCGAAAAAATCGGGTTATAGAAGGAGTGGTTTGATTTTAATCAAATTTCATACACTCATAGACAAAGACATAAGAAACGATATTCAGAAGTTTCCAGGTTGCAGTTCTTACAATAGTGCAGAAAATCGATAATATATTTATATATAAGGCAAGGTGTTTGTGTGTATGTCTGTATTTTTTCAGCCCTTTTATTTTAGTTTTTGCTTCGGGTTTGGCTCTAAGTAGGTATAATTGTAGTTCTTGTTCTCAGCCATGATACCATTTACTCAGAGGACTTGTCGAAGATATGGACAATTTTAATATTCCCTGACTGACACAAAAAAAAAAAAATTAAGAACGGTGGGAAAACTAAATAAAAAAAAATTATAAAATTTTTCTTGTCCATCATATTTTACGAAATATGATTAAAAGAAAAATCCATTACCATTTTACACATTGCTATATATATATATAATGCCAAGTCTGTAAATGGAGAGGATAATAAAAAAAGATCTATTTAATATAAGATATTAAGAGATAGATCTGTATAGAGAGCTCAATTGATATTATCCAGAGCAATATGATATATATATATATATAATGGAAAAATCAATACATCGAAGTAAATTATAGTTTATAACCACTTTAGATGATGTGTTGACTTTTCTATTTATATATATAATGCTCCGTTGATGAATAAATTTAAATAGATTTATTCATCAACGGTCTAAACGAGGCAATTGTAAAAAATTTCTTTTACATTGCTGAAACAAATTCTGGATTTATAATCGTTTAATTCTGTGTTAAGTTTTCCTCTCAATATTACTCTGGATAATAAACATTGAGCTCTCTTTTCTCTTTTCCAATCTTCTCACCTTGTTTTTTTTTTCAATTGGAGTAGATAGATCTATCTATCGCCCGGTTCACACTCCACCCACATCTATTGAACAGGTGAAGAGGCTCATCCCTTGTTCCCTGTTTAGGATGTGGTTTCCGGCTTTCTCTTTTTCAATCTTTTCACTATTACGTAGCCCCCTGCACATCAGTGGCGTTACTGCCTTGCTCGGGGTGATATGATTAAAAAAAAATATTCACCACCACCATTAATAATAATAACAACAACAATAATAGACAGACACAACAATCAAAGCTAATCGCCCAGACATCGTGATTAAAAACCACAAAAACATAATGTGCTTTCATATTGACATGGCAGTCTATGGAAATTGTTATGTATCGTTGAAGATCTTCAGTAAACTATCAAAATACAAGAACGTTGAAATCGAAATCTCAAAAATAGGGTACATGAGTACATCAACAATTTTAGTTGTTGTTGGAGTCCTCGGATTGATTGGACATGATTCCACTTGACTTACTGAAGGCACTCCTGGTAAACCGTATCTTAAACAAATATATAAAAATGTACTCACAAGTACAGCCCACACCTTACGAAGAGTTTATTTTTATGTCAAATTTGTGTGGTTTTAGGTTTTTTCTTTCTTTTCATCCACAAAATGCTCAGTGGGAAATGTCAGCGTGCCATCTCTGACCTTAGGTCTCTGGTTGGGACCCCTAAAGAAATGAATATACAACAGAAATCAATGGAAATTGTAGCCAAAAATATGAAAAAGAAAGCCAAGCTTAAAGCTCTTGAACAGATGAAACAACGCTGGCAAGACAAACCACTGCATGGCCAATATCCAGAACGTGCTAATAAAGCCGATGTTGAGAAAGCTAATACTCATCGATGGTTACGAGCATCTGGATTAAAGTCTGAAACTGAAGGTTTTATTCTTGCAGCGCAACACCAGAGTCATTTCACTAGAAACTTTCAGGCAAATATAATACATAAAGCGTGGATCAAAAATACAGGTTCTGTGACAAATATCAGGAAACCATAGACCATCTAATTTCAGGATGTTCTGTACTTGCCCTAATATAAAAATCGTCACGATAGAGTGGGCCAATATTTACACTGGACATTGTGCAAACATTTTGGAAAACATGTTAAGCACTGGTATGAACATCACTCAGCACCGTTTACAGATATAGAAAACATCACAATTCTATGGGATTACACCATCTTTCAAACTGGAAGATTGTTATGGTAAAACACACCTATTCCTCAGATAATGAACTCTCCCTTCTATATTACTAAGAGTTAACTCGAGAAGTTCTTGGGAATTTCATAGGAGTTCTTAGAAGTTCTAGAGTCTTTTAGAGTTCTATTCGAGTTCAGTAGAACTACTAGGCAGTTGATATTAGTCGGCACTCAGCCGAATACTAAGGAGTCAGCTTACAGTAGAAGATTACCAAGTTCTTAACATTTTGGGTGCGTTAAGTCGATTAGCAACTGATATAGGACGATTATAACTTTCAGTGCGAAAACTACTCCATAACAAAGATAGAAGCAAAAAGGTCGGATATAATTATCAAAAACCTAAAAGAATCATAAACTTTCCTAGTAACTGATATGGCTTGTCCAGTGGATTGTAACATAGCCACCAAGGAATTTGAAAAAAAACTATTGAAATATAAAGACTTGGAAATCGAAATAGAAAAAAATGTGGAAATTGAAAGCAAGAATAGTACCAGTGATAGTAGGAGCACTTGGAATGATAAACACATTTTAAAATCCATGTAAATCCCAGCTTAAGAGAAATACAAAATATTGTCTTGATAAGTACAATCTACTCACTAAGAAGAATGTTGTCTATGTGATGCTATGAGATTTAGAAAAACGAATCATGAAACGTAGTCATAACAGCACACGACTTAGGTATTCCCACAGACTTGCTAGGTAGTGTGACCTTAACAGAATTCGAAATACGATGATAAGATACGTGGAATATTATCATATATATATATATATATATATATATACGCGGAAGGAATGTGCGATGTGGTGCAGTGGATGTCGACTCGGAACGAGAACTCGGTAGAGCCGAGTTCGAATTCCAGTTGAATTCATTGCATTCACTTACGCACAAATACAGTTGGGAAAGGTATTATCCGTTTCTTCCCTCCAGTTATGGGTTAAATAACAGGACAGACTGGGTTCTCTAGCCTTGGCTGGCAACCAGTCTACCGCAGAAAGTAATGGCAACCTACTGCGGGATAATCATCTGCATCACGTATGGCACTTAACTGACTGACGTGGAATAAGTTCCTGGGAACTCTAAAATATACGAACTGCCGAAAGTCATAGTCATGGGTACTTCTCACATCTTGTGAAGATTTATCTTCATTCAGTAAGCACTATTACGTGTGTTGTTTTCTTTCTGATTGCATCGAATCTTAGTTGATTGCCTTTACTCATACTAGAAAAACCTTGAGTCTCTTGAAGTCTTTGATTAAGACTTATAGGTAAATCTTATTACACAAAGCAAAGAAAACATAACAGCAGTAACAATTGGTACGCATAAACACCTTGCTGGAATAGAAAACTGTTAAAAATAAGCATAGAAATGAATTGAAAAGACGTTACAAACTCAAGAGAAAAAAAACGATTCTTATGTGAGATGAAATAGAAAAAATAGAATTAAAAATTTGCAAAATAAAACGATACCAACTGAGTTTCAGTCTGTTCCAGTAGAATATGACATTTGTCAAAAACCAAGATCAGTTTTTTATAAACTTGCCCAATAGCGGAACTAACGAGGAATTTGAGGCACCAGATCCTAATAAAACATTCATTTTGAAAGTGCGTTTGAGTAAAGAACACCAGAGAGACGAAATTTGGCTAAAATAAACAACGAATAGTTTACACCAAAAGCGGAAGCCGGAAATAATCACAAATGAAAAAATGATGATATGAGGAAGTAAAAAAACTGCAAAGTCATTGTACAAGGATATTAATTCAGGAGATTCTAAAATATGCACGAAAATCTAAGTTTGAACGTGCAGTATTATTCAGATACTGGTAATCTTCCAAAATCTATGATTCTTGGTTGGACGGTCAGTCAGTTAGTTAAGTGCCATACGTGATACACGCTTGGGCGATCATGTCTCGAAAGAGACATGACTGACTGGGCAGAAGATTATCCCGCAGTAGGTTGCCATTGCTTTCTGCGGTAGAATGGTTGCCGACCAAGGCTATTGAACCCAATCTGTTCAGTTATTTGACTTATAGCTAGAAGGAGAAGATATGTATTATATTATTAAGTAGTAATTAGTGGGGGATCAGTTTATTACTTCATAACAATAGAAAACCGATCCCCCACTTTATGCCCAGTAGAGGATTTAATCATTTTTCCAACTATTATTATTCAGTTAGTCAGTTAAGTGCCATACGTGATATACGCTTGGGCGATCATGTCTCTTTTGAGAGACATGACTGACTCGGCAGAAGATTATCCCACAGTAGGTTGCCATTGCTTTCTGCGGTAGACTGGTTGCCGACCAAGGCTATAGAACCCAGTCTGTCCTGTTATTTAACCCATAACTGGAAGGAAGAGACGGATTAATACCTTTCCCAAGGGTATTTCAAGACCAGCGGAATGCTAGCAAGTAACTATTGACGTGTTATTAACACGTTTACCGTTAGTTTGAAAGTTGGTCATTTCATAACAGAAAAAGGAGAACTATGTTCATTTAAAGGTTCAGTCATTACTTCTTAAAGAGTGAAAAGAGTACAAGAAAACTTCAATAATCATTAATGATATTCATCGCTAAAATAATATTGCGTATGGTGAAAATACCAAGGCTCTATCCATCTCTCTCTCTCTCTCTCTCTCATATATATATATATATCTATCTATATATATATATATATATATATATATATATATATATATTATATACATATCTTATACTGATTGTTTAATTACTTAGTTTTTGGTCATAATAAAATTAGACTAGTACACATTTGTATTAAAGTGTTCAATACAATTATATTGTAGAACTTTTGAATATTCTTGAGATATTGCAAATCGTCTGAAGACACCACTCATGGTAGAAATCTAGGTCGCTTAATAACTTGTTTACAAATTAAGAATATATATATATATATATATATATATCTTGGCATTCTACGGGCCAAGAAAGTGAAATATATTGGGATAAAAAAAAATTTAAAGGAGAGTATTTTTCAAAATTCTTGAAGCAAACTAAATGGCGGAAATATCGTCATCGGAATTAATATTGGACAATCTTTATCTGTTACGCAATCCTGCAGAATTCAGATTTTTTTATAACCAATTCACCCCAAGCAAGGCGATAATGCCACTAATATGCAATGGGTTACTGGAAGTGAAAGCGAATGAGTAATATTTAGAAGGAACCAGAAACCCAATCTTAAACAAGCAAAGGATAAACTTTTACTCCTTTTCAAAAGACCATGACGATTAGAATAATACAGAATTTAAGCCCACCTTCGCCAAAGAGAAGCTTTCAGTAGACAATTACCAGACTTGAGCTGTGACTTTAGATACAATATGTTTTTTTTTTTGTTTTTTTTTATTAAGAGAGACACTTATACCTATTTTCAGCACAGGAGAAGGCCATCAGAATTGAGTGCAATGAAGGCCAAGATAGCCTACATTTGTTTCCTTCTTGTGAGTTGTCTATGTAGGTTAGCTCATGAGACAGGTAACCACATAATTATTGAATGTCCCAAGTTGGCACGTGAAGGTTATAAGCGACGAATTTAATTAGTAATGAAATCCATTGTAAAGTAGACCGTAAGATCATGTCATTCAGGCATGAAATCACGACCTTATCGGAATTGAAACCAAGATTGTAGACCTCACAAAACTGTCATTATTTACTCTGCATGAAATCTAGTCCTAAACAGGAAACAAGGAATAAACTCCTACTCCTGCCCAAAAGAACAGGAGAGTAAACGGGATACAGAGCAACCATACATTTTATTTTTTGCATGTTCTTGCGTCTTGAGGAATAAAATTCAACTATATAACTACATTAAGAAAATATCTTACAGAATTTTATAACAATAATATTAATAACTAGCGGAACCCGTGGAATTTCCACGGAAGGATAATTATGATTTTTTTGAAAAATTTTACTTTGTCATACTACAAATGATAGTAACGTCTTCAAACATAAAGGTATTGGATAATAAAATAACGATAACACAGAGTGTAATTTTATTAAAATATCTATAAAAGTCATGTCCATAAAAGCTTCTTTACTGTAATCTTATATTAAACGGCGTATGCACAGACCTTAACCAAAATACTGTACGCTATTTTGTGAGAGATTTTGAAAGAGAAAATGTTTTTTTTTTATTATTATTACTGAAAAATCATGGCTCCCGTGTCCATTGTAAACAGAAAAGACAAACTGAGTAATGGCCAAGGGTGTAGAGGCCAGAAATTTTGTTATTAGGTCGCGGGATACGACAACAAACCTACCTATTTTTACTATATTGTATAGTATGCACACACACACACACACACACACACACACACACACACAATTACTGCTACAACCACTAGCTTAAGCTGCTACTACTACGGTAATGCTATAGGCTCTCTCCTCCTACTCTCTCACTCTTTACTACCCTTCCGTTTGGCAAAGGTAAGAAAAAGGCTGAGGAGAATAGCGTTTATAGATTATAAAAAGATAGAGGGAAAGGCAAAGCTCGTGTAGAGAGTAAGAGTGTTATCTTTCTTCAGTGCCGCAACGGACGGAGGAACAAAGTAACTAAGGAAGGAACAAGCAGAATTATTATATGATGATAAATGATGACGTAATCATATTTTAATGTATAAGATACTATCTTCTACAAATACTTTGACGGCTTCTGCTCCGATGAACTTAGCTTACTGGTGCTCCTATATATGAATTTACTCGAGCCACAAGATTAGCAACTAGGTCCCACCCTTTCACTTTGAAACCAATAAAATGTAAACGCAAATTCTACTCCAGCAGCTTCTTTGCTCACACTTCCCGCCTGTGGAATCACTTCCGTTTACTTGCTTCTTCGACTGCTACGATAGCCAATAATTTAAATGTAAAGTCAATAGTCATCTCCTATCTCACTAACCTGCATCCTCTCTCTCTCTCTCTCTCTCTCTCATGCTTCTTTCTCCTTCCACTCCACTCTCATCAGTATTCTCATCCTTCTCTTACCCACTTCCTGACACCTCTTATAACTTGTCATTCTTTCTCAAAACTTTCCTTCTATGTAACCCCATGCACAACAGTGGCAGTAAAATGTCTTGCTTGGGGCGATATGATTATGAAAAAGAAAAACATGATTAGCAATTGTTACATTATTGACTTTGCTGTTCTGTACAACACAAGATTAGACATTAAAGAAACTGAAAAGACAGAGAAAGACCAAGATCTGGCTTAAGAGAGGAAGAAGCTATGAAACATGAATCAAGAATTAATTCCTGTAGTAAAGGGAGTACTTGGAACAAAATACCGAGGAAAAGTGGAATTGAGACTGTAGAAAAACAGCCATCATTCATTTTGCGAGGAATCTCCAGGAACTTATTGACACCATTCTTAAGAATAGAAGTGGACATACGATTACCGAAGTTAAGCAACATCTAGCCTGATCAGCACTAGCCTGGCGACCGCTTGAAAATACCAGGTTTTGTAAGCATTTTGTGCGGGTAGTAGAATAGACTATAAGAGCAGTATAGCCCGGTGTTGCTCGGGTGCAATGAAAGCTTTAAAACTAATCCATGGTCCTGGAGCTCAGACTCTTTGGACGTTGGCACGAAAGACTAAAAAGCAATAGTTGTTTCCAGTTAAAGCGAAACCGTAGACTGAAAGAAAAATGAATGGATGTAAGTCAAATTTTGATTTCCTGCTATCGATATCAAATTTTCTGCACTATTGTAAGAACTGCAACCTTGAAACTTCTGAATATCGTTTCTTATGTTTTTGTCTATGAGTGTATGAAATTTGATTAAAATCGGACCACTCCTTTTATAACCCGATTTTTTCGATTATCGATTTTTTATATTTATCAGAGGTACCTCGAGACAAAACCTAGCTAAGAACACTCGCAGACGCTTATAGTACAACTATGTAAATTTTCAAGAAAATCGGTTCAGCCGTTTCGGAGTCTATAGGTAATGGACACACACACACACACACACACACACACACACACACAAAGTTCCATATATAAATAAGTTTAGATTATGGCTCGGAATGTCTAACCAGAATACTGTGTTCCAATTCCCGTTGGGTTCGTTTATCGTCACTTATGCGCAAGGGAAAGCTATGAATCCACCTCTTATCCCCCCTGAACTCGTAGAAAATGAATGAATCAATCAATGTAAACCGTGGAGAAGGCATCAGGAAGCCACTTCCCTATCTTTCGAAAGAATTCATGGCAATTCACAGATAAAGAAAAGATTAGATATGATCAATCGTAGCCTGAAAGGATATGATATTAATAAAAGTAAGATGTATGTAGCACATAAAGAAAATGATGGGGTTTCATAGAAAAACAAAATTAAAAAGACTACAATTGCACCCCCATTTTTTTAACCATTTCACCTCAAGCAATGCGATAGTGCCACTGATGTTCAGGGGGCTACATAAGAGAGTTAATAGGTAACGCCCCCCCCCCACACACAAAGTTCTATTTATAAATAAGTTTAGATTAAACCACGTCAAAGTGACCAAAATGATTTTCTAAAGATAGCTTAGATGTAGCACAAGGCCGAAACAGTGGCGCGCCCAGTGAGGATCGAACTCACTATTCAGTCGTAATTGATCTAGCAAGACAAGCTTGTTAACCATTACACCACGTTGAAGCGTCCAAAGTTTCTCAATACTCTACTTAGCTTTTGGAATGTATATTTGGCCATGCCTTCGGCTCTCAGTGTCACACTTTCTGTTATTTGTTATAACACTTTCCAGCTACTTAAATTTCTGTATCTGCTTGATTTTATTCTTCATCTTCTATGTGCCCTGTCCGTTCAGGACGGAGGCGATCATGGCTTTCCGCGTCTCCCTATCCTTGGTGGCTCTTAGCACGCCTTCTCCTGTTACACCATGCAACCCTCGTTCCATCATCCATCTGATCGGGTCCTTCAAATATGTTATCCGTTGCTTTCCCTTGTCTCATTTTCCCTCTATCTGACCTGTTAGTATCAGATTCTCCAAGCCCCACTTCATTACGTGTCCCAGGAACTTCAGCTGTCTCTTCCTGATGCTCACTATTAATTTTCTTTTTGTTTCCATCATTTCTAAGACCTCATTATTGCTCACATGCTCGATCCATGATATTCGCAGCATCCTTCTGTAGAACCACATTTCAGTTGCTTCAAGTTTTTCCTTCATCTTTGATGATATTACAAAGTATAAAATTGTTCATGGAAAAGGAAACAGTATTTGTATTTGTTTTTTTATGGATTATCAACCCATTATGGGTTATGTAAAGCAGAATCAGATTTTAGATGGTAAGAATAATTCTTTATTATTCAGTCAGTTAAGCTATGTGCTGTATGTGATACACGCTTGGGCGATCATGTCTCGAAAGAGACATGGCTGACTGGTCAGAAGATTACCCCACAGTAGGTTGTCATTACTTTCTGCGGTAGACTGGTTGCCACCCAAGGCTATAGAACTCAATCCGTCCTGTTATTTAACCCATAGGGAAGAGACAGCTTTATACGTTTCCCAAGGGTAAGTGAATGCGACGAAATCAACTGGAATTCGAACTCGGCTCCCAGATTTCTCGTTCCAAGCCGATATCCACTGCACCACAACGCCCATTCTAAGGGAGCGAATATCGCATTAACAATTTTGTTAAAAAAAAACAATGATTTTTCTAGATACAGTTCTTACTATTTAACCCATAGCTAGGAGAAAAATAGATTCATAACTTTCCCAAAGGTACGTGTACGTAAGTGAATGATTAGAACTCAACTCCATGATTTCTAATTCCAAGTCGCTATTTTTAACACCACCCGCATACTCAACAGCATCTATAAAATATACAAGTTATAACATGATATATTTGTATATTCGATGTATTTGTAAGAATATGCAGTCGACTGATGGCTATTAAAATGGAAAATGGAATTGGTGAACAGAGTTCAAATTCTGAGTTTTCTTTCCACGGTTTCCTTTTCTTTGTTGTCTGAGAAATTGCCATGACTTCTTGGGAAAGATAGTAGGATTAGCTCGGAAATTTAGTCCAATGAAATCCTAATGGACGAAACGAGTTGCACAAAAACTTTTTAACTTTGTCATGCACCTTTCTCAAAAAATTGTTTTTGATATATATACTTTTCCACTTTGTCATACACCTTTCTCTTAAAATTATTTTTCATACAAAAACTATTCCACTTTGTCATGTGTCTTTGTCTTACAATTCTTCTTGATATATAACCCTTTTCACGTTGATAAACATCTTTTCCCTAAAATTGTTCTTGCTAAATAAATATTTCCAATTTGTCATACGTCTTTCTCCTTAATTTCTTTTTGGTATATAAACAAAATCTCTATATTTCGAACTCATAAAAATGTTAAAAATTATCCCTGGAAAATATATAAATAAAAATACTAGAGAACATCTACGATTGTTTGTCATTTATTTTTTTTTTTTTATCAACCCTTTGTGCTTTATGTTAAACCGAAAAATATTTTAAATCGTAAGAATTATTTTTGTGTGCAAATGTTGGTTAACAATTGTTTGAGAACAACAATCGGCTTCTTGATACAAGAATGGAGATTTACAGATTAAATCACTGGTGCCCCCTAGGTGTGAGTTTGCACGAGATACTGGATTGGCAACTAGGTCCCACCCTTTTACAGTGAAACCGATGAAATGTAACCGCAATTTCTACTCCAACAGCTTCTTTTCTCACACTTCCCGCCTGTGGAATTACCCTTCCGCATGCTTGCTTCCCCGACGGCTGTAGCCTCCAGGAGTTTAAATGTAGGGTCAATAGACACCTCCTAACACACTAACTCACACCCATTCTCTCCAACTCTCCCTCCCCCCCCCCTATGTACATCCTAACTCGTCTATCGCCCTGTGTAGCCCCCTGCGCTATAGTGGCAGTGGAATGCCTTGCTTGGGGTGACATGATTAAAAAAAAAAGGAATCTGTGGAGAGCCATAAGCCTATGTCCGAAAGACGCGTCTAGTTTAAAAAAAAAAAAAAAGTTAATTTATTGCGGCATTTACGTGTATGCCAACGTGTAATAACCCGGATATGAGAGACACGAATATAAGAGACACCCGGATATAAGAGCAATTTTCTCTGGTTCTAAATGAGAGCCTGTGGTAATGTATATAAAATAGACCAAACCCGGATATAAGAGAAACCCGGATATAAGATAATTACCATATATCCGGGTTACACTGTTGATAATATTTCGAACTGAACCCTGGTCTTCAGGATATTTCCTTTTTCTATGTGCTGTTTCTTTTCAGAACGTTGATGGGCATGGCTCTCCACAAGTTCCTGTCCTTTGTAGATCTTTACAAATTTTGTCTTTCTGTTATTTCTCCTAAAGCTTACTCCGCCATCCATTTATTTAAGCGCATTCTTTTACTTGTTATATGTGCCGTGTCTCTTCAGAACATTAGCGATCATGGCTCTCCACAATTTCCTATCTTTTTGTAAATCTTAATAAATGTTGTCTTTTTGTTATTTCTCTTGAAGCCTGTTCCCCCATACATTTACTCAAGCTCATTCTTCTTCTGCTATGTGCCGTGTCCCTTCAGACCATTGACGAGCATGACTCTCCACAGTTTCCTGTCCTTTGTAGATCTTCTGACATTGATATCTTTTCTTCAATAATAAAATTTGTCTTTTTGTTTTCTCTCCTAAAAGTTCCGCCATTATTTTACTCAAACTTCTTGTGTGAGCCGTATCCCTTCAGAATGTTGGCGATTGTGGCTCTCCACTATTTCCTGTCCTTTGTAATTCTTAATAAATTTTGTCTTGTTATCTCCCAAAGCTTTCTCCCCATCCATTTATTCAAGGTAATTCTTCTTCTTTTATGTGCCATGTAGTTTTGCGATTATGGCTCTCCCCAATTTCCAACCCTTTGTCAATCTTAATAAAATGTGCCTTTTTCTTATCTTCTAAAATTTGTTGCGCCAGCCATTTACTCAAGCTCAACCAAGATAATCTCTAGCTTAATTAGTTTGAAATTATGAGAAGTTCGATCCTCTTAGGGAACCCTAAACTTGTAACCTTTTGTCAAATATAGACTTAAAAATGTGAATGTTTCTTAGCCTATTTTCTTGTTGTGTTTAATTCGGTATTTTAACGATTCTCTTAATACTTTGCTTAGCTTTTAGAAGACATTGATTTTCGCAGTTACAAAGAAATCGGTATTGAACAGTTACGTGATATCAGTCCTCTTATATGAGAGTGAATGTTGGACAATCTTCTCACAGACGAAGAAGAGATTTAAAGCACCGAAAATGTGGTTCTACAGAAGGATGCTGAGAATACCATGTAACAAACATGCGAGCAACAACGAAGTTTCAGAGAAAATGAAAGTAAAAATGACTCTAATACTTAACATTATGGAGGAGCAACTAAAATTTCTAGCGCACATGATGAGGAAGGAGGAGTTGTAAAATCAGATACTCACAGGGTAGATTGAAGGCGAGAGGGACAGAGGAAAACAATGCATAACCTACTTAGAGAGCTTGAGTAAATAGAAAAGTTTAGGAGAGATATAAAAAGACAAGATTTATAAAGAGCTATAAAGGATAGAAAATTGTGGAGAGCCACAATCGCCAACGTTCTGAAGGGCCCCGGCATATAGAAAAAGAAGAAAAAGAAATTGTTTTTAGTTGGTATATTGTTCTTTTTCTCCCTTCTTTTAGAGTTTTTTTCCCATGAGACCCAGCTCTAGATCAGTTAGTTGAGTGCCATACGCGATACATGCTTTGGGCGATCATGTCTCAAAAGAGACATGACTGACTGGGCAGAAGATTATTCCGCAGTAGTTTGCCATTACTTTCTGCGGTAGACAGGTTGCCAGCCAAGGCTATAGAGTCCAATCTATCCTGTTATTTGACTCATATCTACAGGGAGAAGAAATGTATTATATTATTAAGTAGTAATTAGTGGGGGATCAGTTTATTACTTCATAACAATAGAAACCGATCCCCCACTTTATATCCAGTAGAAGCTTTAATCATTTTTCCAACTATTATATTCAGTTAATCAGCTAAGTGCCATACGTGATAGACGCTTTGGGGGATCATGTCTGGAAAGAGACATGACTGACTGGGCAGAAGTTTATACCGCAGTAGGTTGCCATTGCTTTCTGCAGTAGACTGGTTGCCAGCCAAGGCTATAGAACCCAATCTGTCCTATTATTTAACCCATAACTGGAAGGAAGAAACGGATTAGTACCTTTCCCAAGGGTATTTGCGTGTAAGTGAATGCAAGGAATTCATCTGGAATTCGAACTCGACTACCCGATTTGTCGTTCCGAATTTTTTTTTTTTTTTTTTCACTTTTTTGTTTGGGGCGCTTTTCTTTACTTTCTTTCCCGATATCATTATTTTTCTTTTCTACGTCTTCATTTACAAGCCAAACCTCTCCACAGACCTCTTCTTTTTTTTCCTCACTGCCAGAAACTTCAATATTTTTCGTCACCCAGATAATGCGGGTGCCCCCTTCATTCCACGACTCACCCCTTTCTACTTCTCTTCCCCCAGGGGTAGGAGAGAAAAAAAGAAATGTAAAGGTTAAAGAAAAAACCGAATCTAACATAAATAAATAAAAATGAAAACAAATAAGAGGAAAGAAAGAAAAGAAAGCTAAACTAGACGCTGAATTTAGGGACGAGGAGAAAGTAGTTTTCGTTTGTGTTGACGGGATGCGAATACGGTCGGCCATTTCTTTCGGCTTTTTCTTACCAGTCAGTCGCATGGAGTTTGGTGTTTGACGAATTATCCGAGAATTGTGTCGACTTGTCTGCTCTTAAATGTCCGACATGGAAACGACGACCGTGGAAAGAATGCTCTGGTCAAACGGATTCAGGTTGTTACACATTCATTTTTTTTTTATGTTCGTTCAAATTTATCGACTGTTTTTGTCTGGATATTTTAAAAGAATTCTTATTCTTTCATGATTCTCTTTCTTTGCGCCGAACCCCTTTCCAGACATTAGCAATCATAGCTCTCCACAGTTTCTTGTCTTAGATGCTATTTTAAGATAATCTTTTTATCTTTATTGTGTGTGTGTGTGTGTGTGTGTGGAGAATACTTTTTAAAAAGTTGTGGTCCCAGGAGAAATGTGTTTTTACCTAAGTGCTGACGTTACAATTAACTTTGTAGTGTTGTATTAAACCTGAAACTAGGAAATTAATTTGGGAAATAATAATATTAATAATTTATATTATAAAAGAAAATCCGATTCTTTTTCCGTCACCCTTTCTGCGAGTGACTTTTTATGCGAATGTCTGTGTTGTTGCGCGTGACTGAATGTGTTTGTTAATATTAATAATAATAATCATATTATTAATAATAAGAATATGATGCTTCAGGAAACTGCAATATTTGCGGCAGTCAGAATTCTAAGAATGGTTTTGCAGAAACGTGAAGAAATGACAAGATCCCGGGTCATTTGTTAGGAGCCACATCTGATCATTAAATTATGGCATAAGAATTTTTTTTAGATAACAAATAATAATAATAATAATAATACTAAAAGGATGAATTTAGAATAAAATGGTTTATTTTTTTTAGCAGAAACATTGAAGTTCTTATAATTAATGTTTCGCATCCAATACAGAAATGTGCAGTAGTTTTTTTTTCTTTTTTCGAAAGTACCATTATCGCCTCTCATATGAATTTCTAGGTAAATATCAAAATAGCATGGAAATTTTTTTTAAAATAGCTTTCTCTTTTCATTCTTTTTTTAAAATTACACCACCTCACCACCAAAATTTAAAAAAAAAACCGAAACAAAACAAGCTTATTTATTTAAAAAAAAAAAAATTAAAAATATTTTCCAGGTTGATGCAAAAATTGCTACGTCGACGCATACGTCATTTCATTCCACATGGGATCAGAATGTTTTCAAAGTAGTGTGTGTGTGTGTGTGTGTGTGTGTGTGTCCCCGCAGCCACACGTCTGCATACTTACACTAACACATGAATGTTATTGAGTGTCTATATCATCTATACGTCTTTCTTCCCATATGCTATGTTTCTTCAGGACGCGGGCGATCGTAGCCCACCACTATTTTCTGTCTTTTATATCTATTAGTTTTTTTTTGTTTTTTTTGCTACGAGGGTCGGCTGAAAAGTTCATAGGCTGACCAAGGTATAAATTGTAAGTAGACACACCAGTTGGTAGACTAAAAGACATGCAAGTGCACTAGAATACAACAGCTGATCGGTCGGCTATTGTATTCTGGTACATATGCCTTTTCGTAGTCTCTACTTACATTTGTTGGTAGGTCAATGAACTTTCCAGCCGACCCTCGTATCTATCCTAATCCAATCGTACCTGGAATTCAGTTTTCTGGTTGTGACGTGTACCTGCGTAATTAAATGTATGCACGCTTCTGTGTGTGTATTTTTGGGCATGTGTATGTGTTTATACGTGTGCGGTTATGCGTGCCTTTTCATACATATGCTTGTGTGTGCATTGTGCTTTAAGTTATTGTTTCTCGTTTCGTCAAACAAGTTAGTATAAACTTTTAAAATATAATTTAAATAATCAAATACCCCCCCATCTATCTATCTATCTATCTATCTATCTATCTATCTAGTTTTCTTGTATCATATTGTGGTGAATATCCATTGAACTCTCTATATAGATCTATCTCTTTAATATTTTACATTAAATAGATCTTTTTAGATTTTCCTCTTCGTTTACAGACTTGGCATCATCATTTTCTCTCTCTATTATATATATATATATATATATATATATATATATATATATATAATTTTAAAATATGAAACTTTGATCCAAAAGAAAAAACAGGAAGGTAAATCCCAAAGACCCGATCCTAATTAATATTATTTACATGAATATTAAAACTGATCCAGGTGGAGGGCTCAATGTAATATAAATTTAGTGTATCGAGGCAGCAGATAATTTTCTAAACTTATGTTGTTAAATATAACAAACAATGAATGTCTATTATGTTTAAACATGAGCCGTTCTAAACTTTAAAGGCAAAAAAAAAAAAATACAATGTTTAGAAAAGCTCATGATTAAACATAATAAACATTCATTATCTGCTATATTTATGTTTACAAAGTATATATATATATATATATATATATATATATATATATATATATATATGGTAATATTTTTTATTATAAGTTTATAATAAGAACATAGTTTACTGCAACAGAAAAGCCGTTGTGTTTCGGTACTATTATATTAGTAGATTAGCACCTCGTTGCCTGACGAGGTGCGAACAAGATGGTGCCGAAACACAACGGCTCTTGTATTGCTGTAAACTATGATTTTATTTAGAGTTCGTATATGGGGTGTGGGCTTCGTGGAATTTTGAAGATTTTCTTTTTCATATCCCAGCACGCACACACACACACACACACATATATATATCTGCGGATGACTATAGTATTTACGCTTTCACACCCTGATTGAGCACTCTGGAAGAATGGGAGACTTTTACAAACAGTACCTACTCCGGCATATACGCATCGCTCATTCAATAATGAATTAGAGCACTCTGGCTATTGGGCGTGTATAATGATATACGCGCTAAAAAGTCTGCCTTCTTCTACCGAACGCTCGTAGCCCAGAGGTAGAATCACCGACTGACGCCAATTCGGCCGGGTTTCAATCCTGGGTTAAAAAGCAATCGGAGTCTAACCGTACTGATGAGCTGTGATACAGCGAAACAGATCTGTCTCCAGATGACTATATATATATATATATATGCGTAATGATAATTCACGTATCCTGTCTTAGGAAAAACTACTAAAAAGTTGTAAGTTAAAAATGTATTTTTTGACAGTATTTATTTATTTCTATTATTATATATATATATATATATATATATATATATATATATATATATATATATATATATTGATATTTCAGAACGGCCTCGGCCTTTCATCAGAAACAAATGATTTTAAGATTTAAACTAGAAGCGTCCGTCGCGTGATGTAGAAAGCAATAGAGTTTGAATATTTTTAAACGTAAATCTAACTGTAATAATATTTTTAAAATGTTGTTTTAAAGAAGAATATATATATATACAGTATATATATATATATATAGAGAGAGAGAGAGAGAGAGACGTGTGTGTGTATGCAGGTGTGATGGATGAATTGTCGTCTAAATGGTGCAAAAATGAAAACAACACTGATATTTCAATTAACAAATATCATTCCCAAAATTACACAAAAATATCTTAAAATACTAAGTGTAAATTTATTCAATAAAATCGGCATTGGCTTCAAACGAGGCCTCCAAACGATTTCAGAATCTCTTGCAACTCCTCTGAACGGTCTCCTTATTTAAGTGGGTGAATGCTGCCATAATCCTTGCCTTCAGTTCATCTTTGGTGTTAAAAGGAGTTATGTTTGTCTCTCACTCAACTACGCCCTACACATTATAATTTACCGCGAGGTTGTAAAAAATACCAGGTTGGGAAACTGGCGCGGGATATCCTTCTCTCAATGGGGGTGAATGGGCCTTTCTTAAGCCATGGTAGGCAATCCATCTAGTGATGGTGTCACGATAAAAACACCCTTGGTAGCTCTAGCGAAGCATCAAGTATTCAGCTACTGACAAGATTTTGAATCTCGGCCGAGGCCGCCGAATGATGATGATGATGATGATCAAGCGGGTCGCAATTTGGGGATTTAGGTGGCCAGATGTAAAGGGTGAGCTGCTCGTAGAAATTGTTTGACAACCATAATTAGGTTCTCCTGTTTATGTGGCATGGTGCAGAATCATGGTGCCAATCATATGTCTTCCAGCAGCCACTCTTTTGATCCTGGACAGAACCATCTCCTGAAAGCACTTGATGTAGGCTTCCGTGTGGAGTCTGAAGTCCCGATGGAAGATGAATGGAGGCATCACCAGTCGCCGTCACCAGTGATCACTCCAAATACTATGATGTTGACTGGATATATCATTCATCGCTTTCTGAATCCTCTGCACTGTCCTCAGGTTGACAACCAAGCACTGAAATATTTGTATTGGTGTTTCCGGCGCGAATGCCAACACTACAGCATACGTTTCTAAATTTCTGGTCGAGTGAATTGCGTCATGGTGCTCTTTTTCTCACAGACGGTGTTCAACTGAATCTTCTATATTGAGCATCAACGATAAACAACGTACATGTGCAAAATTAAAATGGTGACAATTTACCCATCGCACCCTATATATAAGGTGCGATGGATACATTGTCAGACACATACATAGGTGCGATGGATAAATTGTCAGACATATATAGGATGCGATGGATAAAAGTCACACAGATATATATATGAGTGCGATGAATAAATTGTCACACGCACACATATATAGGGTGCGATGGATAAATTGTCACACAAACATACATATATAGGGAGCGATCGATAAATTGTCACACATATATAGAGGGTGCGAGGGATAAATTGTCACCATTTTAATTTTGCACATGTACGTTGTTATTGATGCTCAATATAGAATATTCAGTATATATATAATGTGTGTGTGTGTGTGGTTTAGCCGATTTCTTTTTCTGTATGTTTCAATTACTTTTGTTATTAAATAACCCACATCGTAATAATGGAAGATCAGTCAAGAAAAGTGTAACACTGTAAGAACCTGGACGTTAATTTACTGTGGACGATCGAGCAGTTAAAGCACTTTCTATACATTTTCGTTTTACCAAAATCTTTTCTCTTTTAATTAAAATACCACTTTTTAAATCGAGATAAGCGTCAACCGAGTTTTCTGGCATATGAAACTTTATACTTCATTTTCTATCACGTAATATATATATATATATATATATATATATATGAATCCAGGTAAAGAGAACCAACAGTTTTACAATTCCGAGTTCTCTGGCATTTATTTTTTGTTTAAAGTTCTCAATACAATAAATATTGCAGGGCATAATATGATCAAATAATTGAATTTGTTTTTTAATTAAAAATACATTGCGACACGGAAATGTCTGTGTTTCGAGATTTCTATCTTGTTATTTGGCAATGTTAGATTATTTCACAACTAACATCTAACATTGCCTTATGATGAGATAGAAATCTCAAAACATGGAAATTTCAGTGTCGCAATGTATTTTTAATTAAAAACAAATTTAATTAGAGTCCTGGGTTAAAAAGCAATCGGAGTCTAACCGTACTGATGAGCTGTAATACAGCGTAACAGATCTGTCTGCGGATGACTATATATATATATATATATATATATATATATATATATATATATATATATATTAAAACAGAAATAGGGTTGTTCCAACGAGGAAAATTGGTATCGAATAAAAAGTGCGAGAAGCCATGAACGTTTTCTTTAAAGTGTAGACTTATTATTATTATTATTATTATTATTATTATTATTAGTAGTAGTAGTAGTACTTGCTTTTTGTATGATATATTAAGTGTCCATAATGGTATTTGTGACGCTACACATATTTCGAGTTTAAAGCTGACTCTCTTCAGGCGAATAAACTCGTGACTTCACATATCGAGATCCGATTGCTATATATATATATATATATATATATATGCATGTTCAATTAACCACACATGCGAACACACCCACCCACCCACCCACACACACACACACACACACACA
>JBBBDQ010000642.1:1857500-1925000 GCA_037127315.1 Ascarosepion bandense
ATAAATATAGATATTTATTTTATCGTGTTCCCCCACTTTTTTTGCTCTTCATTTTCGTTGCTGTTCTTTTCGTTTGATTTATAATATCCTGAAGAGATGTTGGACGAAAGAGCTCTTGAAACTGTTAATAAATTCTTTGTCTTTAAAGTAGTGTACAAATTGCGTACCGCCAAACATTTGTATATATATATATATATATATATATAAAAATTTTTCGGCTCACAAGAGCCATCTCTGAAGATGGCTCATGTGAGCCGAAAGCTTAGAACCAAATTAATAAAAAAATTATCCAGATGTTGGAGAATTTGTCTCTATTTTCAACTGAAATTGAAGCCAAAATACGACGTTTAGAACGGCTCATGATCAAACATAATAGACATTCATTCTCTTATGTTTAACAGTACATGTTTAGAATATATATATTAGTCATCCACATACAAGCCTGTTTCGCTGTGTCACAGCTCATCAGTATGGTTAGACACATTCACTTGCTTCTGGCCGGGATCAAAGCTCGACTAATTTGGTGTCAGTCGGAATCGCTACCACCTAAGCCATAGGTGCATAGAATCAGAAAAGGGAAATTTTAACGTGTTGTATTTAAGCAGTGTATACACACGCTAGTCACCGAAAGAACTCAATTCATTTCTGAAGAGTTACGCATTTTCGCAGGAGTGGAATCTGTTTTTAAAATTTTCTTCTCTAGAGAGCTCAATCGCAATGAGAACATAATATATAAATATCCCTCTTGTCACGCTCATGGTGAGAGAGGAAATAGTGAGGCAGCGTCGCCTCAGTTCATTCTCTTTACAACGATTTGTATTATAACAAAGACCGTTGTCTGTATGTGTGTCTGTATAGTCGAGAGTGCGCCGTCATCCAGTACTACCAAAACATCAATTTGCGCTCCGTTTTTTGCCCAATCTCACGTTTTCTTATGGAAATGATACTGAAACAGACTAACATACAGAATAAAACGTCCCAGGAAAACGGTTGAATTTCCTTCATTTTAACATCTCGTGACATTGCAGTACACAGGAAGGAGTTCTAAAACTAAAATATTCTGTTAATCTTTTTGAATGATTTGCGAGCGTTTTTATAGTTGCCAACACTGTTTAGAGATATGTGATTTGGAATAAAGCTCATTTCACCTTGATGAAATTTATCACAGGACGAAACGCGTAGGCGAGTAAAATACAGTTTTCCTCTTGTCTTCTTTTTATTGAACCATCCTGTCCTTAATCCCAGGTCATAACTGAGCATATTTTTCACACACACACGAGCATAATATATATATATATATATATATATTTCTCTCCTGTTACGCTTGGAGTGGGGTGAATCATTTTGTTTTTTTCTTACGTCTTAATGCAAGATACTCAATATAGTAGGCACATCAATATAAATGTTGCCGTCATTTTAGACGGCATATCGATATAAATATTTAGACGACACGAGCACATTCGTTTATTTACAGTTATAAGTCGAGAAATCCTAGAAGGCTTGGAAAATTTGATACTTACAGGACAGGTTAAAGGGAAGGGAGACAGAGGCAAGTGACACAGAAGCTAACGAGCAATCTTGAGCAAATGGATGCCGGAAAAAGATTTAGAAGAGGTAAGAAAAAAAAATATTAAGAACTACAAAGGACAGAACATTGTGGAGGGCCATGATCGCCAACGTCCTGAAGAGACACACATAGAAGAAGAAAAAGAAGTATTTCGTAAGTTGAGATACCGGTTACTGTTGCATAAGACGAAATTATTTGTATGTTTTACGGTATATGCCAAAACGATGAAATTAACAATCCAAGCTTGAATTGAGCTGTTTGTATTAATCTTTTTGGCTTGGTAAGGGTCTGAAGTGGATGTGCGTTGTGGCGCAGTGGATATCGACTCGGAACGAGAAATCGGAGAGCCGAGTTCGAATTCCAGCCGAATTCATTGCATTCATTTACGCGCAAATACCCTTGGGAAAGGTATTAATCCGTCTATTCCTTCCAGTTATGGGTTAAATAACAGGACAGATTGGGTTATGTAGCCTTGGTCGGTGACCAGTCTACCGCAGAAAGCAATGGCAACCTACTGCGGGATAAATTTCTGCCCAGTCAGTCATGTCTCGAAAGAGACATGATCGCTCAAGCGTGTATCACGTATGGCACTTAACTGACTGATTGAACATAATAGTTCAAAACAATTAAAGCTTCTACTGGTCATAAAGTGGAGGATTGGTTTTCTATTGTTATGAAGTAATAAACTGATCCCCCACTAATTACTACTTAATAATATAATACATCTCTTCCCTCTCTAGCTATGAATCAAATAATAGGACAGATTGGGTTCTATAGCCTTGGTCGGCAACCAGTCTACCGCAGAAAGCAATGGCAACCTACTGCGGGATAATCTTCTGCCCAGTCAGTCATGTCTCTTTCGAGACATGATCGCCCAAAGCGTGTATCACGTATGGCTCTTGACTGACTGAAAGGTATGAAATTTCTCCCTATATCTCGTCTCATTGTCAAATATCACAGTCCGTGGAGAGACACAACAACAGCATTATAATTATTAAACAGTCAGTAAGAATCGAACTTACTCTCCTTGTCGATCGGAACTACACTACCGGCCATAATTATTAGACAACCCTATTTTTTTTTTTTTTTTTTTTTTTTAAAGAAATGATGTATTTTATACTATTTTAAAGTGGATAATTCTAAATGAAAATAGAATGGTTCTTTTGTTATTTTTACTTTGCAGAAGTTTACAAGGCAAGGAGAGCAAAGATGAACTCTTCTAAATCACTTTAAACTTTCTTCATTCTTTCATTGATGAAACTGCAATATAGGTAATCATTAAATATTTATAAATTCATTTGATGCATATGTTATTTTGCAGTATTAGCAAAAGAAAAATTCTATTTTCATTTACAATTATTCCCTTGGCAATGAATACTAAAAAATAAATAAAATACTTCATTTTTTTTTTTTTTTAACACTGGGGGTGGCCTAATAATTATAGCCGGTAGTATAATTCCCAATACTATTATGTAGTCTTTTAATAGTTTTTACTAAAATTTATTTTGCACACGGCCTCAAATTTCTTCCAATTCCTGTTGTTTCCAACCGCTCAGTCAGTCAGTTAAGTACCATGCGTGATACACGCTTAGGCGATCATGTCTCGAAAAAGACATGACTGACTCGGCAGTGAATTGTCATTACTTTCTGCGGTAGACTGGTTGCCAACCAAAGCTATAGGACCCAATCTGTTCGGCTATTTAACCCATAAGGAGGAAGAAGCGACGAATTAATACATTTCCCAAGGGTATTTGCGCGTAAGTGAATGCAACTGTAATTCGAACTCGGCTCTCTGATTTCTCGTTCCGAGCCGATATTCACTGCCCCACAACTCACAGCCAAGCGGTCAAACCATCTTAAAAAGCAGATGTTTTACTAGTCGCACAGCAGGAGATTATCAAAAAAGGGAGACAGGGTCCCTTATTAGATATCCTATTAGTGATTACAGAGCCTAACCCCGGCGGTCTTTAATATTCTAATAATTCTGTCAAATATGTCAGCCAACTGATATATTCCTGGTTTATGACTTTGCACTGATATGCTCGCCATCATTTTAAATTTAGATCAATCATAAAATCAACCCATCAGATAAACTCGTGTAAAAGTCGAATTTTAAGAACTAGAGGATGCGACTAAAGTAATGTTCTCTTTTTTTCTTTATTTACGTTCACTCAGCAAAAACAGATTACAATGGTTTAAGAAATAAAACAAAATGTCTGTCACTTCAGTGCCATTCATAATACAAGCTTGGTCGATCATGTCTCAAAAGATACATGATTGACTGAGCAGAAGATTATCCCGCAGTATGTTGTCATTACTTTCTCCGGTAGACTGGTTGCCAACCAAGGTTATAAAACCCAATTTGTCCTGTTATTTAATTCATAGCTGGAGGGAGAAGATATGTTTAAAATTATTAAGTAATATTCCGTGGGGGATCACTTTATTACTTCATAACAATAGAAAACGATCCCCCACTTTATGACCATTAGAAGCCTTAATCATGATTCCAACTATTATATTCACTCAGTTAAGTGCCATTCACAATACACGCTTGGTCGATCATGTCTTGAAAGAGACATGACTGACTGGGCAGAAGATTATCCCGCAGTATGTTGTCATTACTTTCTCAGGTAGACTGGTTGACAACCAAGGTTATTGAACTCAATCTGTCCTGTTATTTAACTCATAGCTGGAGGGAAGAAATTGATTAATACCTTTTCCAAAGGGTATTTGTGCGTAAGTGAATGCAACGAACTCAATTGAAATTAGAACTCTGCACTCCTATTTCTCATTCCGAATTTCCTTTCTAATCGCACAATGACGGTAGTAATAAACGGACATGCCTCCCAAAACTAACATACGAACGCGGGTGTCCCTCAAGGCTCTATTCTAGGTCCTACGCTTTTTCTGATCTACATTAACGATCTCCCTGATGTTATAAGATCCCAAATAGGCATGTACGCCGACGACACCACCGTTTACTCTCGCCTCGATCTAAAATCTGCTGAGGTTGACGAAGCGAACCTTGCTGCCAAGCTTGAGAAGAAGCTCCAATCCGTGGTGCACTGGGGTAAGAAATGGCTCGTAAAATTTAATGCTTCCAAAACGAAGCTGCTATCTATTAACCATCATAGACAATCGCTCCTCTCCCCCATTAGCTTGGAACAGGCTAGCCTCCCTGAGAGTAAAACACTACGCCTCCTTGGCCTCACACTCTCAGCGGACCTCAAGTGGAATGACTATATCGAATCCGCTGCAAAGAAGGTCGGTTTACTGTGCAGGGCAAGAAAGTTTTTGTCGTCTGAGTTCATCCTGCACATATATAAATCTACTATCAGCCCGTGTATTGAATACTATTGCCACCTGGTCGGTTGCCGCTGCTATTCACCTCGGGGTTCTTGACAAAATCCAACGGAGAATCTGTAATATGATCGATACTGACTTGGCAGCTTGGCTGCAGTCACTCTCTCACCGGCATGACGTGGCTTCCCTGTGCCTCTTTTATAAATACTTTCACGGCTTCTGTTCAAATGAACTTAGATCAGTGGTACCCCCTTGGCATGAATTTACACGAGCTACTAGATTAGCAACTAGGTCCCAGCCTTTTACAGTGAAACCGATAAAATGTAACCGCAATTTCTACTCTAACAGCTTTTTTTCACGCATTTCCCACCTGTGGAATTCCCTTCCATATACTTGCTTCCCCGACAGCTACAATCTCCAGGAGTTTAAATGTAAGGTCAATAGACATCTCCTGTCACATTAACTCGCATCCTTTTTCTCAGGTTTTTTTCCATCTACTCCACCCCCATCCTCGGTATCCTCATCCGTCTATCACCCACCTTCCGACATTTCTTATAACTAACCCCTCTTTGTCATCACTTTCTCCTATGTAACCACCTGCGTAACAGTGACAGTAGAATGCCTTGCTTGGGGTGAGATGTTTTTTAAAAAAACTACTTCACCACAACGCACATCGCAGATCTTTCAGTACACCCCACATTAAAAAGTCTGGTGTTAGGTTTGGTGATCGAGGTGGCTACTCAATTGCCCCATGTTCTCCTGTTCGCTTCAGTTCGAAAAATAAAATAAAAATAAATAAAAGAGAGTTACATTTGCCGCGCCCTGTATATTCTTAAGGCAAACTTCGTGTATTGATGATTACAAAAGTCCTACTGATGGAAGTCGGGAATTTCTAAGTGAATCCAGTTTATTATTGAAGCCGAAATATTTGAAAATAGATATATTTATTTTATCGTGTTCCCCCACTATTTTTTGCTCTTTATTTTCGTTGTTCTCCACTCAATTGCAAAAAAAACAAAAACAAACAAACAAACAAGCAAAAAACAACATATCATGATAATGAAAGGGCTCAAACTTAATTTTAAACAAAGTTTTATCATCAAAATGTTGATGCTATTATTATTAAAAGGAAAGATCAAGTTTTGTTGTTATTACTTTTTTTTTAATTTCTTAAATACTTTCTAACAGGTTCAAAATTTTAATTAAAATTAAAATGTTTTGTTTTCCGTCAGAGATTCATGCTATGTTTACGCAAGGTGACTATTAAAAAAAAAATGGAGTCGATCGAGTAAAATGATTTTGAGGCGTATAAATTTTCCCTCGCACTCGACCGCCGGTCGAGTGATTTCTTTTTCAAATTACAAAGGCTGTGTGTGTATATATATATATATATATATATATATATATATATATATATATATATATATTCAATATCAGCATAGGTATGTTCTCAACTCCAGGACAGCTCAAAACCGATCTATTCAGCGCGAGGACAACTCAATGCTGGCATCAAATTCAACAGGAAGAAAGGGAAAAACTAGCAAAGAAAAATCAAATTAAAACAATTTTTAACTTATTGAACGGGCATTTTTTAAAAAAAATTACTATTATTTTTTTTATTTACACTTACGAACATATCTCCTTAAGAATATATTTTAACATTTGTTTTTTTTTTTTTAATAATTTTATTTTATAATTATTCTTATCTTTTATGTTGGTTTTGATTTTATTTTCTTACAGTATAACCCGGCATTGCTCGGGTGTAATGAAAGCTTTAAAACTAATCCATGGTCCTGGAGCTCAGACTCAGCCTAAAGAATATTTGAAATAATAAAATAATTGCGACAATTTACCAATCGCACATAGTATATATATATATATATATATATATATATATATATATATATACTAGCAGTATAGCCCGGCGTTGCTCGGGTGTAATGAAAGCTTTAAAACTAAGCTCAGACACTTTGGACGTTGGCACAAAAGACTAAAAAGCAATAGTTGTTTCCAGTTAAAGCGAAACCGTAGACTGAAAGAAAAATGAATGGATGTAAGTCAAATCTTGATTTCCGGTATCGATGTCAAATAAGTTTTCCGTCGCAAACTGAATTTTGAAGGCTAAATAAGTCCTCTGAGTAAATGGTATCATGGCTGAGACTAATAACTACAATTATGCCTACTTAGAGCAAAAACCAAAAAAGGGCTGAAAATCTGATTTTGATCAGACCCGATAGGATATCGGGGTATCAATTTCCAATATCGGAGTCAAATAAGTCATTTAATGGTAAACTAACCTAAGTAAGTTCATGAAAACTTATCGTGCCCATCGGGGGTAAAATTAAAGAAAATGAGCCATATTGATGCCTGAATATTGGTTTTTAATAAGATTCGATAGAATATCGGGGGTATCGATTTCCGATATTGGGGAAACATTGAAACACTACTGTCTATTGAGTCGTACACACATCATTCTTTAACATGTTATAACCTCCCACCCCACTTACTTCATCTTATTGGCTGACCTCTTTATTCTTATGTTTTCTATTTATTTATTTATATTTTTTTAAATATCCTTATCTTCTACATATTAAAAAATAAATTAACCACATTTTATTGCCTGGGGATGATGTTTTAACACCGAAATTTATAGCTACTGAGTTGCAGTATGCTATATATATATATATATATATATATATATATATATAAACTTATAATAATATATATAGTACTTATAATATTAATAATAAATATACATATAGTAGTTAAAATAATAAATATATATTTATTTATAGTAATTATAATATATATATATATATATATATATATATATATATATATATATATATATATGGTAATAATAATATATATATAGAGAGAGAGAGAGTTTCACCGTATATACGTATGTATGCCCTTAATTCGAGGAGAGCTTAATACCAACCTACTTAGGGCGAGGAAAACTTAACATTGGCGTCGAATGTATAGCTTCAGACCAGTGATGGCTGTCATAGCGTTCACATCTCTTAGATCGGCTTTGAGTCGTAGACATTCTGAAAGTTTGTCTTAGTGATTTATTAGTTACAACAGCCTATTTAGCTGACTGGTGTTTAATTTTTAAAGTTTTCATCACGCCGAAAATGGAAATTCTTAGTTAAAAAGAAAAAAAGCCCATTTATTTATATTTGATAAGTTTAGTAAGAGAGAGACAACAACATACAATTTTGGCGTTTTTGGCATGGATTCATACGAAGTTTGGATCCTTGATCAAGTCAACAGACATTCCCATAATTCGTCAGCGGATAATGAAGAAGTGGCTACAGTATACGCAACCATAAAACTTCGTGCCAAAGACACCATTGAAAAGCCAGTGCAGTAATGAGTGAACTATTAGCAAATGTGTCTCAGGTTACCATTCGTATCATTGATATGTGCTTCACCCATGATTAAAACGATTAAACGCAAGAGGAAAACCGTTTTTTTAAATTAAAAATGAAGTCATGTATGATCCTTAATGATCCTTAATAAATTGCATTTATTTAAAATGATTCTTAATAAATTACTTCAATATTTTATTTAAGTTGACGAAAAAAATTCATAGTTTGCATATCGTAGGCTTGTGTTTTTTTTTTTTAATCGTATCACCCCGAGCAAGGCGGTAATGCCACTGATGTGCAGGGGGCTACGTAAGAGTAAAAAGATTAATTAGAAGAGAGTGAAGAGGAAAACGAACCAGATAGAAAGGAGCAAGAGAAGGCTGGGAATACAGGTGTGATGACAGTTGCAAAGGTGGAGAGAAAGGAAAGGATATACGGGGTGGTGAAAGAACTAGAGTCAAGTGGTTAATAGATGAGTATTGACATTGCATTTAAATTCCTGGAGGTTGTAGCCGTCAGGAAAGCAAGAATATGGGAGTGAGTTCCACAGGCGGGAAGTGCGAGAGAAGCTGCAGGAGTAGAATTGTCGTCTGCATTTGGTTAATCTAACTGTGAATGGGTGGGATCCAGTTGCCAATCTGGTTGCACGAGTAAACACCTGTTGAGGAGGCACCAGTGACTTAAGTTCGTTGGAGCAGAAGCCATGAAAATATTTATAGAACAGACAAAGGGAGGCCACATTTCGTCGGTGGGGAAGTGGCTGTAGTCGAGCCGCCAAGTCAGTACCTATCACATTATTGATTCTCCTTTGGAGCCTGTCGAGAACACTGAGATGAACGGCAGGGGCGCCTGACCATATATGGCAGCAGTATTCCATGCACGGACGAATGGTTGATTTGTATATATGCAGGATGGATTCAGGCGGAAAAACATCCTGGTTCGACACAGTGACCCAACCTTCTTAGCAGTGGATTTAGCTATGGACTCAATATAGTGGTTCCATTTAAGATCAGAAGAGAGGGTAAGGCCGAGGAGGCGCAGTGTATTGCTCTCAAGGAGAATCGCTTGGTCCATGCTTATGGGAGGCAGGAGAGGTTGCCTTTGATGATTGACAGACAACAGCTTGGTCTTAGACGCATTGAAATTGACAAGTCACTTGTCTCAATTCACCACAGATCTCGTTCAAGGTCAGCAGCGAGATTGTGTTTGTCCGCCACGACGGGTTTCTTACTGATGCGGGAGTAAATTGTAGTGTCATCTGCGTAGATGCCTACTTGGCTCTTGATCTCATCTGGGAGGTCATTTATGAAAATAAGGAAGAGCGTCGGGCCTAGGATAGAGCCCTGAGGGACACCAGCGTTTGTGCTGTAGGATGTAGAGGCATGCCCATTTAAAACGACCTTCATTTTGCGGTTATTTAAGTTGTCCTGGAGTTGAGTTGTCACGAAAATGAGTTGGATGGTGTTGAATTGGCGGCGGAGAGTCGTCCTGCACCCCTCCTGAAGACATGATTAGTCTGGGTGCGGTTCCGCCAAAGAGAGAATTACCCTGGATCTGGATCCATTCTAATGTGCTTTCACCAGGGTACTTTTCTGCTATTATTTTTTTCCCATATTTTTCTTCTTGCATTCCACTATTCAGTAAGTTAAGTGCTATACGTGATATGCAATTAGGCGATCATGTCTCTTTCGAGACATGACTGACTGAGCAGGAAATTTTCCCACAGGAGGTTGCCATTAATTTTTGCGGTAGACTGGTTGCCAACCAAAATTATAGAACTAAAACTGTCCTACTATTTAACCCATTGCTGAAGGGGAAAGCGACGGATTAATATATTTCCAAGGGCATTTGGGCGTAAGTGAATGCAACAAATTCAACTGGAATTTGAACTCGGCTCTCCGATTTCTCGTTCCGAGTTCGAATTCCAGTCCATCATTATTGAATTTCAATAAGTACATAGTAACTTGACAGTTGACCGTGTAATGAATTCGGAGTTTTTTTTTTTAACGCTGGAGGCATTCTAGTTAATCTATGTGCCATGTCATACATGGACTGTGATATTTGACAGTGGAACAGGATATAGGGAGAAACAGATTCATGCCTTTAACAAGGCGAAGAAGTTTGGTTTGTTAATTTCGTCTTATGTGACAGCAACCGTTCTACCAGACTGCATTCCAACTGACGAAATACTTCTTTTTCTGTGTGCTGTATCCCTTCAGGACGTTGGTGATCATAGCTCTCTACAATTTCCTGTCCTGTGTAACTCTTAATAAATTTTGTCTTTTTTCTTATCTCTCCTAAATTTTATTTCGCCGTCCATTTACTTAAACTCACTGGGTAAATAATGCATTGTTTTCTTCTGTCCTTCTTGCCTTCAATCTGCCCTAGGAGTATAATATTTTCTAATCCTTCTTTTCTCGTTATGAGCTCCAGAAATTTCAACTGTTTGAATGTTAAGTTCTAAAAAACTATAAGCCATATATTACGTTATACAATAAATAGATAAGTTGTCTTGATAAGAGATATACAGGGTGATGTAGATCATGCAAAGAAAAGAATAATTTTTTTTATTGCTATACTAGCAGTATAGTCTGGCGTTGCTCGGGTGTAATGAAAGCTTTAAAACTAATCCCTGGTCCTGAAGTTCAGACTAAAGAATATTTGAAATAATAAAATAATTGCGACAATTTACCAATCGCACCTAATATATACTAGCAGTATAGCCCGGCGTTGCTCGGGTGTAATGAAAGCTTTAAAACTAATCCATGGTCCTGGAGCTCAGACTCTTTGGACGTTGGCACCAAAGACTAAAAAGCAATAGTTGTTTCCAGTTAAAGCGAAACCGTAGAGTGAAAGAAAAATGAATGGATGTAAATCAAATTTTGATTTCCTGGTATCGATATCAAGTAAGTTTTTTTCATCGGAAAATGAATTTTGAAGGCTAAATAAGTCCTCTGAGTAAATGGTATCATGGCTGAGACTAAGAACTACAATTATACCTACTTAGAGCCAAACCCGAAGCAAAAACTAAAATAAAAGAGCTGAAAAAATACTAACATACAGGCAGATAAACACACACACACAAACATCTTGCCTTATATATATATATATATATATATATATATATATATATATATATTATCGATTTTCTGCACTATTGTAAGAACTGCAACCTCGAAACTTCTGAATATCGTTTCTTATGTCTTTTTCTATGAGTGTATCAAATTTGATGAAAATCGGACCACTCCTTCTATAACCCGATTTTTTCGATTATCGATTTTCGATATTTATTGGGGGTACCTCGACACAAAACCTAGCTAAGAACACTCGCAGATGCTTATAGTACAACTGTGTAAATTTTCAAGAAAAAATGACTGGGAATAACAGCTTTTCACTTTTCACCCTTGTGACCTCGATCGACGAAAGGTAAATATTTAAAAAAGAAATTTTTGTTTTTTTTATTGCGCCCTGAAGTGTGATAAACGATATTCAATTAAAAATGACCGATTTTTAATTTGATCGTATTTTTCCCTAATATTGTTGTGAATATGGCAATAAAGATGAGGACAACAGTCAGAACAATGTAATTAGTATAAATAGACACAATACCTCATCTCAGAAATATAGACAGATCATTCCTCTTATTTATTAAATAATATATATTAAATAAATTGAAATAATACTTAGCAGTATTAGTGCCATACGTGATACACGCTTGGGCGATCATGTCTCTTTTGAATGACATAACAGAAGATTTTTCCGCAATAGTTTGCCATTACTTTCTACGGTAGACTGGTTACCAATCAAGGCTATAGAACCCAATCTGTCTCGCTATTTAACCCATAACTGGAGGGAGAACCACGGATTCATATATTTCTCAAGGGTATTTATGCGTAGGTGAATGCAACGAATTCAGTTGGAATTCGAACTCGGCTCTCCGATTTCTCGTTCCGAGCCGATATCTACTACATCACAACACACATTCTATTAGCAATATTCTTCCTCTTCTTCTATGTGCCTTGTTCTTTCAGGACGTAGGCGATCATGGCCTTCCACTTTTCCCTATCTCTGGTGGCTCTTAGCACGCTTTCTCCTGTTATTTTGGTCCGGCGTGTTAGGGTCCCATCTATTGGTTTAAGTAGTATATATATTAGTCATCCACATACAAACCTGTGTGGCTGGACATCCGATTGGTTCCAGCCAGGATCGAAACTCGGCCGATTTGGCATCAGTCTGAGATTCTATCTAATTGACGACAGACAAGTTTTTTATATAATTTTTCGTGTGTTCTTATGATTTTTTCTTTTCAGAACTCAAATTATATAAAAAAAATTATTCAAATGTTTTGTTTTTTCCGACACTTTCGGCTATACCTTTAGTCATTATCAAGGATTAATTTTATTTTACATGTAACTGAATATGTGTAGATTTTAATTATATAGAGTCGTGTGTGTTATATTCCGAAAATGGTAAGCACGTTGTGGCCGTGTTCATAACTGGTATTATTAAGTGTAGGATTTATCTTTTTTATTAATAATTCTTCCATTATTTGTAATAAATTCTTCCGGGGAAAACACCCGTTCATCGCGATAAGCGAAAATTCAGGGGGCGCTTGGTGATGATGGAACGTTACTAGTTTAGTTTTCAAGGTGTTGAATGTAACCAGCCCGTTTTCCCCCCCTTGAGCTGCTGGAGTTCGGTCAGATGAGCGATCAGCTGGAAGGTTCTGGTCATCAAGAGCGGTGGTTCTTAAACATTTTCTTTAAGAATCCAATGAAAGCTATGGACCGCTCTTCTCCAGAATTATTTGCATCTAATGTGCATATATTTATCAAGATCTTATTGTCTCGTATGACAGAAAATTTGAAAGAAATTATGATCAACACGAGTATATAAGGAGATAATAAGCCGTGACAAACCGACTACAAAGTAATAATACAAATCACTCAGTTAAGTGCTATATGTGATACACGCTTTGGGCGATCATGTCTCGAAAGAGACAAGACAGAACATTATCCCGCAGTAGGTTGCCATTGCTTTCTGCGGTAGATTAGTTGCTAGCCAACGTTATAGAACACAATCTGTCCTATTATTTGATTCATAGCTAGAGGGAGAAGATATGTATTATATTATTAAGTAGTAATTAGTGGGGGATCAGTTTATTACTTCATAACAATAGAAAACTGATCCCCCACTTTATGAACAGTAGAAGCATTAATCATGTTTCCAACTATTTTAAGTGTCATATGTGATACACGCTTTGGGCGTTCATGTCTCGAAAGAGACACGACTCACAGGGCAGAACATTATCCCGCAGTAGGTTGCGGTAGATTGGTTGCCAGCCAAGGCTATAGAACCCAATCTGTCCTATTATTTAACCTATAATTGGAGTGAAGAGACGGGTTAATACCTTTCCCAACGGTATTAATGCGTAAGTGAATGCAATGATTTCAAATGGAATTCGAACTCGGTCTCCCGAATTGTCGTTCCGAGTCGATATCCACTGCACCACGACGCACATCTCAATATTACAAATCAATTATTTCTTATTGTTCACAAAAGCAAGAATAGAAAGCTGTATAAGTAAAAGAGAAAATTATTTCAGTCTCAGAGTAAATACTCATCAAGGAAGCATTTTTTGTTTTAAAAAGAAAGAATTATAAAACTTAAAAAAGAACTAATTTGGTTAATATTCGAAATATTCACATGAACACAACTTTGCATCAAATGTATATAATATATTTTATTTGTAAAGGTAAAAGAAGGTATCAAGAAGTGTCGGGTACTTACCGGGGTGGCATATTTTCCCAGTCTCTTGAGAGACGGGTTGTGTTTACGAGTTCCACCTGAGGTTTGGTATGACTTAAAGGCCCAGTAGGCACTCAAGATCTCCCCGGAAAAACACCCGTTCATCGTGATAGGTTAAAATTCAGGGTGCGCTTGGTGAGGATGTAACGTTACTAGTTTGGTTTTCAAGGTGTTGAATGTAACCAGCCAGTTTTCTCCCATTGAGCTGCTAGAGTTCGATCAGATGAGCAATCAGCTGGAAGATTCTGGTCATCAAGAGCGGTGGTTCTTAACCATTTTTTTTTTTTTTAGTTACGGACCTCTTTTCATGTTTTGACCGTAGAAAAGGAGTTTTAGGGTGGAAAAGTCTGATACCAGCAAGAGGAGCAAGAATTAGCAATCAAGTTTTTTTTTTTTAATGTCTTATACTTGGGTCTGACAGACAGAAAAGAAAGACGTTTCGATGGAACTAAAATAGTAGAGATTAGTAGAATTTTTTTTAATGCTGTGTAAAATAATGGTACAAGATAGCAAGAAGTGTCAGGGAAAATATGCCGCCCAGGCATATATTTCCCAGCCTCTTTCGAAACGGGTTGTGTTTACGAGTTCCACCTGAGGTTTGGGTTGACTTTCAGGCCCAATAGGCACTCAAGGTCACCCCGGGAGAACAGCCGTTCATCGTGATATGTTAAAATTCAGGTTCCGCTTGGTTATTAAGGCTGGTTTATTGTGTCATTCTAATGGTCTTTTTTGTTGTTAAGAATATATAATGTCTATTCATAAATTAAATTGCGTTGTGGTCCAGTGGATATCGGCTCGGAACGAGAAACCGGGTGAGCCGGGTTCGAATTCCAGTTGAATCCATTGTATTCTCTTACGCGCAAATACCCTTGGGAAAGGTATTAATCCATCTATTCCTTCCAGTTATGGATTAAATAGCAGGACAGATTGGGTTCTATAGCCTTGGTCGGCAACCAGTCTACCGCAGAAAGCAATGGCAACCTACTGCGGGATAATCTTCTGCCCAGTCAGTCATGTCTCTTTCGAGATATGATCGCCCAAGCGTGTATCACGTATGGCACTTAACTAACTAACCTACCTCCTGATGAGCAGACTATAACTGCGAAACTTTAAGTCTGATCTACACTGCCGGTCATAATTATTAGGCCACTCCAATTTTTTAAAAGAAATGATGTAATTCATACGATTTTGAAGTGGATAATTCTTAATGAAAATAGAATGGTTTATTTGTTATTATTACTTTGCAAAATTTTACAAGGCAAGGAAGCAAAGATGAACTCGTCTGAATCACCCTAAATTTTCTTCATATTTCATTGATGAAACTGCAAATATGCATTCATTTGATGCACATGTTATTTTGCAGTATTACCAAAAGAACCATTCTATTTTCATTTACAATTATTCACTTGGCAATAAATACTAAAAAATTAGGATGAAATACATTATTATTTTAAGACACCGGAGTGACCTAATAATTATGGTCGGTAGTCTAGCTATATATATATATATATATATATATATATATATATATATATATATATAATTATTTATTCATAAATTATAACATAGATATGTTACAATATCACTACAAAAGTAGCCATTTTGTTTCAACACTTTTGTGTCTTTTCAAGTGATGTGATGGTTCTTAAATGAATGGTTTAAAAGTCTGAAAACGAGCGTGGCCCCTTTAATCAGGGAGGTATTATTGTATATGTAATGTGGACCAATCAGAGTGAAGCAACTTCTCATTTGGAAAATATGCGGGCAGGCTTAAGGTGAATTTTGGTGGGTATTGTTTTAATATTTGTTTGGAGTCATATTATTATTATTATTATTATTATTATTATTATTATTAATTAATACTTATGTCTACCTCGTTTTCAGACTTTTAAACCATTCATTTAAGAACCATCACATCACTTGAAAAGACACAAAAGTGTTGAAACAAAATGGCTACTTTTGTAGTGATATTGTAACATATCCATGGTATAATTTATGAATAAATAATATAAATATATATATGTATAGAGAGAGAGGGAGAGGGAGAGAGAGAGAGAGGGAGAGAGAGAGAAGAAAAAGTGCGAAAAGCCGTGAACATTTTGCTTAAAATGTAGATTTATTGTTGTTATTATTATTAATATTACTTGGTTTTGTATAATATATTAAGTGTCCATAATGGTATTTGCGTCGCACATGTATTAGCTCTAGAATTGTCACAGTTATCCATCGCCACCGAGGAGGATTACGGTCCCAAAGATTAGGTCCGGTTCCTGAGTCATTTACAGCTTCGTTCGTTCTAGTGCGTGGCGTGAACTTACACTTGAATGTCTTAAGCTTTGAGACATATATATAGTATATCGAGGCAGTAGGTAATTATCTAAACATATACTGTTAAATATAAGAGACAATGAGTGTCTTTTATGTTTAATCATGAGCCGTTCTAATAAATTCTCTAACATTTGGATATTTTTTATTATGTTGGTTCCAAGCTTTCGGCTCGCATGAGCCATCTTCAGAGAGGTTACAGGGACGTTAACATAAAAACATTATTAAAAACATTACAAATTTACGAACTGCGTCTGCTATTTGGTAACCGTTATCGTTGCTTAGCAAAGTTTTATGTCAACACAAGATAAAATCATCTTGTGTATTATCTTTATCATTAGTAAAGTAGCCTGGTATTGTTTGATTTTAAATTAGTGTTGTTTTTTTTTTTCGTATTTACCTACATATACTTACACATCCTCCCAATCATATACATATATTAGAGAATTTTTTGTATGCTTGTACATACATATGTACACGAACATGCCCACCGATATACACCTCTGAATACATTATACATACATACACATATACACATCATAGAGCTGTTTTATGTATACCCGTATACATACATACAACTCATGCAACTATTTCTTTATCTATATCATTTCACACCAAGCAAGGGGGAAATACCACTGGTGCACAGCGGGGGGAGGCTACAGTGAGATGTCGAAGAAAAAAATAAGAGATGGATGGGAATCAAGTAGAAGAAAGATGACAATCCACGTTGAATTTAAACTTTTGGTGATTGTAGCGATCAGGTAAGCAAGAAAATAGAAGTCAGTTCATAAAAACGGGAAGTGCGAGAAAATAAACTTTTATAGTAGAAGAGGCGGTTACATTTAACTATTTCACCGTTAAAATGCTGAGACCTTATATACAGTTCTGTGCAAAAGTATTAGGGAAAGAACTATTTTATCTTTTATCAGGCATCAAAATGACGTTTAAAATCACCCTGGTCCTAACACTTTTGCATATTACTGGTAGTGTGCAAAAGTATTAGCACAGGGGTGATTTTCCAAAAAAGCTCACTTAAATTCAAATACATGGTGAAAAGCCAAGTAAATTGCCAATAAATATTGATTATTTAAAACTAGGTGTAAAAGAAATGTATTAAAAAGAAGTTATATTTAATTTTTCCTTTTTTCTATTAAACAAGTTAGTTTGAAACTACTCTATTGAACATCTATGGGATATTTTGGATTAAAAAAAATTATAAATTTAATGTTACTCCCCAAGACACACTTTGGGAATAAATACAAGCTGCTTGGCAGGAGATACCATTAGATACATTGAAGAAGCTTGTGATGTCAATGCCTGACAGAATGAAGGCTGTGATCAAAGCAAAAGGCTATTATACTTAATATTGAATTTATTTTGTAACAAGTATTTTTTCTTGTTAAAGCGTTTGTTGAGTAAATCAAATAAAATTACTTTAATTAAATTGTTTCTTTTCTTTCAATATGCTTCATAAAGGATAAAATAGTTCCTAATACTTTTGCACAGTACTGTATATATCTCGGGCTTTTTCTTTGGGCTACGTGCTGGCTTGGCTGTTGTTCATGTGCGTAGCTCTTTTTTTTTTTTTACAACCATTTTTCCTTCCACGTAGATACATGGGGGGAGGGATCTTCGAAACGTATAGTTATAAATTTGTGTTTATATTTGTATATATTGAAAATGGCAAGTGAAGTGGCTGAAAGCGCTTGGAAAGTCAAAAATTATGGAACATTTTTACATTCCTTCTCCCCAATAAAAAGGAAACATGTAAGAATACCGAAAAAATTAAATCTTTCTTGTCTGTCGTTTTTAACGAAACATCTTTAAAAAGAAAATATTGCTGCCCAAATATATATTAATATATACACCTGTACACACTTATATTCCCAAACCAACATACACAACAAACATAAAAAATCTAAAGAAAACTGTTAATTTCCATAATTTCAACGTTTTATAACAATATGACTGTACACGAAAAATTATCTTCAAGTATGAAATATAACGTTTTATAAATGGTTAATATTTTCAATTGATCATATGAATATTTATGAGCGTTTATTTCAGTAACCACCTTTTTGTTTTTAAATACTTTGTTTAAAATAAAATTAATTTCCTTTTTTGACTTGATAAAGTCCGTCAGTGAAAGAAACGCGTGGGCTAAAGCAAAATATAATTTACCTCTTGTCTCTTTTTTAATCACATTTATTCCGTCTGAATCTATCCTGCACATATATAAATCTACCATCCGCCCGTGTATTGAATACTGCTGCCACATCTGGTCGGGTGCCCCTGCTATTCTCCTCGGGGTTCTTGACAAAATCCAACGGAGAATCTGTAATGTGATCGATACCGACTTGGCAGACCGGCTGAAGTCTCTCTCTCTCTCACCGGCGTGACGTGGCTTCCCTGTACCTCTTCTATACTTTCACGGCTTCTGTTCTGATGAACTTAGATCACTGGTGCCCCCTAGGTATGAATTTGCACGAGCTACTAGATTAGCAACTAGGTTCCACCCTTTTACAGTGAAACCGATAAAATGTAACCGCAATTTCTACTCTAACTGCAAGGATATTTGCGCGTAAGTGAATGCAAGGAATTCAACTGGAATTTGAACCCGGCTCTCCGATTTCTCCTTCCGAGCCGATATCCACTGCGCCACACACACACAAAAAAAAATACTTTAAAACTTTTTTTCAATAATGCAAAATAATTATTAAATTTTATGAATTTATTTAATCGTTCTGATGTTTTTGATCGGCTATTTTTTTCGAATGTTATATAATAATTCTTATAACTTTATCAAAATAAATTTATTTAGCTTTATATTTTGGAATTATATAATTTACCTTTATTTCCTTATTTTTCATTGAGAAAATGTTCTATGAAGCTTTAAAATTAAAAGTTATTTCACATTTAAACTTTTTCTTAACATCGTTCTGATCTTTATACTCGCTCAAGAGTTATTTTTTATTTAGTTTATGGGATGAGCTGGTTTTCCTCATGTATAACGTCTCTATTACATTTCTAGACACGTTCTTAAAACTTAAAACGCTGTACGGGGTCATCATAACATAGCACAAATAGAGACGCATGTCTCATAAGGTATTTTTAAAATTGATACACTCAGAGATAAGCATCACTAAACGACTGATGGGCAAAAAAAGATTTATGTGAACCTTGGATAGATAACAGAAAAAAAACCAAAAGTACGTATATAAAAGGGTGCCTTTACGAGGGTGTGTTAAAAAGGTTCTTGATTCGTTCTAATTTCCTGAAATCAGTAGACGGAAAGTGCGACACAGAGATCCGACGGCGAATTGGTATGGCGAAAGAAGCATTCCAGAAGTTGAGTAAAGTATTAAGAAACAGGACAATTTCGCTAGAAATAAAGAAGAGAGTACTGGATTTCTATGTGTTGTCAGTTCTTCAATATGGCAGTGAATGTTGGACAATATCATCAAAGATGAAGGAAAAACTTGAAACAACTGAAATGTGGTTCTGTAGAAGGATGCTGCGAATATCATAGATCGAACATGTGAGCAATTATGAGGTCTTAGAAATAATGGAAACGAAAAGAAAATTAACAATGATCATCAGGAAGAGACAGGTAAAGTTCCTGGGACATACAATTAGGAAAGAGGGCTCGAAGAACCTGATACTAACAGGCCAGATAGAGGGGAAAAGAGACAGGAGAAAGCAACGGTACGAGGAGAAGGCGTGCTAAGAGCCACCAGGGACAGGGAGACGTAGAAAGTCATGATCGCCTATGTCTTGAAAGGACAGGTCACATAAAAGAAGATAGATGCCAACTGTTTATAAGAAATTATAATGTGGATATAAAGTAGGGGATCAAATTTATATTTTAATCTATATATAAACTGATCCCTCATTTTGTGGCTATGTTAGTTTCTATACGTTTATATTCTAGATTTATGGGCTTGAGCTAGTGGATGGCAGAGCGGGGTTTGGGTGGTGTTACAGGAGAAAGCGTGCTAAGAACCACCAGGGATAGGGGGAGGTGGAAAGCCACGATCGCTTACGTCCTGAAGGGACAAGGCACATAGAAGAAGAAGAATGTTTGGTCAGGATGTGGGAGAGTACTGTAACGGATAATAACATGGAAAGCTAAATCGGTGAGACGAGTTTAATTTCCGGGTTTCAATTTCCGTAGCATTGGCTCCGCACAAATCCCATTAAGAACTGCATGAATTCGTCTCATCTCCCTCCAGCAATGGGTTAAACAGCCAGGCTTTCTAGCCTTAGGTGACAAGCAGTCTAAGAGAAGGGAAAATCTGGATGGATGTTAAAAGGTGGGGAAGGAAACGGGAAACTATTACACTAATGCACGGTAATTCATAGATAATAAACGAAAAGGGATTTGTGGAGAGCCATGATCACCTTATGTCCTGAAGAAAAGGAAAACGTGAAGGTATCAGGAAGCCTCTCCCTTATTTTTTCCAATAATCATGGCAACTCATAGATAATAAAGAAAAAGGGATTTTTGGAGAGCCACGATCGACTATGTTCTGAAGGAACATGTCAGTATAGAATCTTCTTCCTCTTCAATGTGCCGCTATCCTTCAGGAAATAGGTGATCAAGGCTCTCCTCAACTTCCAACCAATTGTAGCTCTTAGCAGATTTTCTCTCTTTGGTTACCCCCCACCCACCCAACCCACGTTCCGCCATCCATTCACACGTTCGTATGGTTATTGACGCGCTGACCTCCCCTATCTCTCTTATCCTGAATATGTATCATGAGGGTTAAGTTTCCTAAACTGTTGTTTTCTTTAGTTTAAAGTATAGTCTTTGTCTAAAGTATGTTACATTATCTGAATTGTATATATTGCATATATTTTTATTTTTTGTAGTATTTTACAAGGTATTCATTTTTAGTTTTCAATTTTTAAGTAACGTAGTAAAAATAAGTTTACGTGTTTGCATTTTGAGATAAGTTCTGGGCGTTTATTTAGTAATTTGTTTTGTTCTGGAAAGATGAATATATTTATTTTGTCCTGTAGACAGTTTAAAATTTTTTATTTTATTGTTGTAGGCTGATGCTATTTTCATTATTATTTTTATTTTTGATGGAATTTGTTTTTTGTTTTTAATTTTCCATATATATTTAGAAAGTATTGTGTTGTTTTGTGTGCGTAATTTTTGTTTCCAGGGTTCTTCAGTTACTCTTCTATATATTTTTCTTTAATATTTGCTGATTTTACAGTGGCTTGGTATATTATATTGTTTTGCAAGCAATACCCATTTAAAGGGCATTTGTTCTTTGCTCTGCTGTTACATATGTGTTTGTTTTGTGTGGGTGTTTTTTTCTGTGCTATATTATTTCTGTTATGTTCTCGGTGCAACTGTAGCTGATTTTTACAGTATTTCTGTTGAATATCTCGGAGAAAGCGCTTGATGGGAGGAAGTGTTTGTGCATAAACTTAATGAATATTTCCCCTACCTTGTAAAATACTACCAGAAGAAATGCAAATACATGCGCTATATACAACACAGTTAATATAGCATGCTTTAGACAAAGTCAATACTTTAAACGAAACAAATAGATAACTCCCGAAAAAATATATATAACCAAGTTCAGTGAATAATTAACCAACTACAAATGGATACATAAGCACAAGTAAATGTGATAGTAATAATCAACAACAAATAATGAAGAAATCAATAGTAAATAATGAGTAAATAATGAGTAAAAAGTTAACAAAATATAAAATAGCTACACGCAATAGAGTCTAGAATAATTTGAAAGATAACATTACCGCCCACCCAGTAACTGTTAAGATCATAGAATAGACTCTTTATTAAAAAAAAAAAAAAAGAACTATTATGTAAATTTTTGTAACTTTGTATAATATTTATATTTACACCCTAATCTTTATTCGGTAAAAATTTCATTGCTAATCATGCATTACTTTTTAAGTAATACACATATTTATGTCTTTGCTGTTTCCGTTTCTCATATTATAACTGCTACTATATATATATATATTGTCATCCGCAGGCAGATCTGTTTCGCCGTATCACAGCTCATCAGTACGGTTAGACTCCGATTGCTTTTTTACACAGGATTGAAACCCGACCGAAATGGCGTCAGTCGGCGACTCTACCCCTGGGCTATGGGCGTTCGGTGGAAGTAGGCAGACTTTTTAGCGCATATCATAATACGCGCCCAATAGCTAGAACGCTCTAATTCATTTCACTGAATGAGCGATGCGTAGACGCCAGAGTAGCTACTGTTTATCAAAGTCTACCTTTCTATATATATATAAACCCAAAAACCAGGATCACCTATGGGAGTTATTGAAAGACGAATGGGAGGAAATTGCTGCTGATGTTTGTAATAAATTAATTAGATCACGTGGTCGACGATGCAGAGAAATCATTGAAAATAAGGGATAGTTTACCAAATATTAAATTTTGTTGATATTTTGTTCACAATCAAGTATTAACAAGATCGTTCCTTAACGTTTGTCCAGTAGCATATTTCCTTTGTTCCATTTAATCTTTATTTAAAAAAAAAACTATTATGTAAATTTTTGTAACTTTGTATAATATTTATGAATTACACCCTAATGTTTATTCGGTAAAAATTTCATTGCTAATCATGCATTACTTTTTAAGTAATACACATGTTTATGTCTTTGTTGTTTCCGTTCCTTATATTATGGCCGCTACTGTCAATCATATTCTTATTTCTCATATAATAAAGCAAAATTCATTACTTTTTTACATATATATTCTACCGGCCATAATAATTAGGCAACCACAGTTTTAAAAAGATTAACATCGTTCCTTAACGTTTGTCCAGTAGCTTATTTCCTTTGTTCCATTTAATCTTTATTTAAGAAAAAAAACTATGATGTAAATTTTTGTAACTTTGTATAATATTTATGCATTACACCCTAATTTCATTGCTAATCAAGCATTACTTTTTAAATAATACACATATTTATGTCTTTGTTGTTTCCGTTCCTTATATTATGGCCGCTACTATATAGTGTTGAGTTGTAATAATGTTTAGCGCTAAGATTGTTGTTTTTTCAGTAGTTTTACTTATAAAAGATATTTTTGTAAGCAGGTTTTTTATCATAAAGTGGTCGATATCGGTGTGTAGATAGAACGTTGGTAGGTTTAATGCAAAGAATTTGTCACTTTAACCTGCTCTGTTAAAATGATAAATTCTTTGCATTACACACATATATATATATATATATATGTGTGTATATATATATATATAGAGAGAGAGAGAGAGGGGGGGGTAGACTGAGAGGGAACGAAGGGGGTCGTGATATTTGAGGGCATCAAAATTGTCGTATTTACGTGCTCGATCCACACGTGCGCGTTTTATTCACAAAGTAAGTTCTTTTTTTTATAGTCTAACACTCGATTCATCTGTTTTATTTCTCCCTTCCCTTTAATCTGTACACCCTTTCACACTCCTTTTCTTTTTTCTTTTTTTTTTTTCTTCATGCGTGTTTGAGTTTTGCACTATCAATTTGAAAGCCTCGCGCCTGCCAACGGATTGAATTACTTGCACATGCGCAATCGTCGCTCCCTGCTTTCCCGCCGCCGGAAAGGAGCTGAGTTAAAATAAAAAATGAAAGAAAACAAAAGGCAAATGCAGCCAGGAAGGAAACTTAACCATTTTTTTTTAATAGCAACCAATTACCGCTTTTAGTTTCTTCTTTCATTTTGCGATTCCGCAAGGATTTTATTCGGTTGAAATTGGCGCATGTTGAAAGAACAAGTTTTGGCGATTCTATTCGACAATGTAAATAATGTCTTGTCGTTAATGAATGTTCTGTCAGAGACTTGAACTTTGTGAAGTAACTTTATCTTATCTGATCCCCATTAAACATGGCTGTTAACGAAACATATGATAAAAAAAAGCAGACTGTCAGATGGGGTATATGGAAACAGAAGAAGGAAACCTGTTCTAGTGTATTAGTATATATATATATATATATATATATATATATATATATATATATATAGTCATCTGCAGACAGATCTGTTTCACTGTATCCCAGCTATTCAGTACGGTTAGACATCCGATTGCTTCTAACCAGGATTGATACCCGACCGAATTGACATCAATCGGGGATTCTACTTCTGAACTATGAGCGCTCGGTAGCGGAAGGCGGCCTTTAGCGTGTTATATACAATGTAAACACACACCAGTAGTCGAGAGTGTTCAAATTCATTACTGAATATATATATATGCCTAATCTTTATCTCTCAGTTTCTCATCTATTATCTATATTTATTATCTCTCTCTTTTCCAATCTTTTCACTTTTCTTTTTTTTTTTTTTTTTTTTTTTTCAATTGGAGTAGATAGACTAAACTATCGCCCGGTTCACAAACCACCCACGTCTATTGAACAGGTGTAGAGGCTCATCCCTTGTTCCCTGTTTAGGATGTGGTTTCCGGCTTTTTCTCTTCTAATCTTTTCACTCTTACGTAGCCCCCTGCACATCAGTGGCGTTACCGCCTTGCTCGGGGTGATATGATTAAATATATATATTCATCAAGCAAAAAGAATCACTCACATACAAAGATGTCAAATTACACCAAGCTGCATATAAATAAGAAAAATCGGGAAACAGCGGAGAAACAAAAGCCCTGAAGTGTGAAGGCATCACAATAATGCCTTCATGAAACTTCGAAGCCGACATAAATCTGCTCAGCTAAGTGACAAACTTCTCCACATTAATTCTATAAACACTTTGTCTCTATCTCGATATCTAGCACTCTATGACAAAAAAACCCACTTGCCAAAAATACTTTTCTACAAGTAAACTACTGTAAAAACAATAGTTTTTGCACTAAGCATCATCACTAGCTAACACACACACACACACACACACACACACACACACACACACACTCTCTCTCTCTCTCTCTTTCTCTCTCTCTCCAGGCCATAATTATTAGGCCACCCCAGGGTTTTAAAAAATTGTTTTCCATACTATTTTTTAGTATTTATTGCCAAGCGAATAATTGTAAATGAAAATAGAATTGTTCTTTTGTTAATACTGCACAATAACATGTGCATCAAATGAATTTATAAATATTTAATAATTACCTATATTGCAGTTTCATCAATGAAAGAATGAAGAAAATTTAGGATGATTCGGATGAGTTCATCTTTGCTTCCTTGCCTTGTAAAATTTTGAAAAAGTAATAACAAATGAACCATTCCATTGTCATTTAGAATTATCCACTTGACAATAAATACTGAAAATAGTATAAAATACATCATTTCTTTTAAAGAACTGGAGTGGCCTAATAATTATGGCCGGTAGTGTACATACATGCATATATATAAAGTCATTTTCATACAAGCCTGTTTCTCTGTATCATAGTTCATTAGTGTGGCTAGACACATCCACGTGCTTCTGGCTGGGATCCAAACTGGACCGATTTGGTGTCAGCCGAAGTCGCTGCCCTGTAAGCCATAGGCGCATGGAAGGGAAATTTTAACACGCCAGTCACCGAAAGAACTCAATTCATTCCTGAAGAGTAATGCATATATCTGGTGGAAACTGTTTTTAAAATTTTCTTCTCTAGAGATCTCAATCTTAATGAGAGCATAATATATATATATATATAAGAACTATCCCATCACTTGACAAGACACAAAAGTGTCGAAACAAAATGGCTACTTTTGTAGTGATATTGCAACATATCCATGTTATAATTTATGAATAAGTAAAATATATATATATATATATACATATATATATATATATTATATATATATATATATATATATATATAACGTAGAATACTTGGTATATAAGTCAGGTAAATTCCGATAGAGAAGAACTCAATGTTAAATTTATTTATTTGATTTAACTGAGTAATATAATTTAGAAAAAAATTAGATATTCTACAATTTCATGGGTAATACATATTTTGTAGCAGGAATAAAAATGCTGCTCATCAGATCCAAAAGATACAACAGTTAATAATATTCAAATAATCCCGAAAAATAGTTACACACAAACGCTCATTCTTGTATATTTTGGGTTTGACGAGCAGGTTTTTTTTTTTCCGGCTGCGAAATACGTATTACCCATGAAATTGTAGAATATCTAAAAAATTTTCTCATATATATATTCCAAAAAAATCACCTGAGGATGAAGCCAACAACATAATGGGCTGGCTTCGAAACATGAAAATGTTTGTGTAGTGATACTATGAATTTATAAAAACATTGTAACAACCATTACAATATATATATATATATATTGAAATATATATATATATATATATATTGATATATTGAGATATATATATATTGATATATATATATATATTGATATATTGAGATATATATATATTGATATATATTGAGATATATATATATATATATTGAGATATATATATATATATATATATATATATATATATATATTGATATATATATTGAAATAAAATCGACTGACAAGGTACTTTGGTTGATTTTTTTTATTTCATATTTCTTGTGTTGAATTTTTTTTTTCTTTTTTGCACATAAATTATGTAGAAATTGTCCGAATGTTCTGTATGACCTTATATTTTCGGCTACTTTTAGCCATTATCAAAGATTTTCATTTTTATTTTTAACTGAATACCTGGATTGTTTTCTCTATGTATCTAGAGGTATAGAAATGTTATCTTTTCCAAACACGGTCATCAGATTGTGGCCATGTTTATAGTTGAAATTGTTGAATGCTGGCTATTTTTTTTTATCAATAATGCTTACATTAGTTTTAGTCTTTTTTTTACATGTGGATGAAGCTATTATATTTCTATCATCAACGAGCGGATGGAGTTTGGTAGGTCTCCGTGTGTATTTAAAGGAGATCTACTTGAACGATGACAGAGAGATGTAACGTGAGTGTTCTTGTTAGGTATGTTGTAGTAAGCTCAATATAATCATTTATGAATTTGGATTGATCAGGAACACAATTCCTTAAGGTACATGTGAATTCGTAAATAACATTGGTTTTCTGTGATTTTAAATTTGTATAAAAGAGGAATTGCTGCCCAAATATACAATTTATATATACATAGTGTTAAATTGTAATGATGCTTAGTGCCAAAATAATTGATTTTTTTTTTCAGTAGTTTACTTAGTAGAAAGATATTTTTTGCAAGCAGATCTTTTGTCATAAAGTGCTCGATATCAAGGTAGAAATAGTGTTAATAAAATGAATATGGAGAAGTTTGTCATTTAGCTGAGCAGTGTCATTTCACACATGACGACTTCGAAGTTTCGAGAAGGCTTTATTTCAGGTTTTCAGGTTTTTTCTGCAGAAAGTGACACTTTTCCACATTATATACATCATCCCAAACAAGGCAATAAATTCACTAAGACGTAAAGGGACTACTGAGTGTTAGGGAGCAGGGACAAAAAAGTAAAATACAATTAAGGCAATTTAAAGAATATGTATTAAAATAACGATGACCGCTTAAATTTTTGAATCCCGAAGTTCCATAAGCGTGAAGTGAAATAGAAGAAACTGTTGTCATAGAACTTACGGTTACAACTAGCTAAAAGTTTTAACTGTAAAATAATGAGACATTGTCGCAAATCTAAGTGCCGTACGTGATACACGCTTCGGGCGATCATGTCTCGAAAGCGACATGATTGACTAGGCAAAAGATTATCCCGCTCTAGGTTGCCATTACTTACTGCGGTAGACTGGTTGCCAGCCAAGGCTATAGAACCCAATCTGTCCTGTTATTTAACCCATAACTGGAAGGAAGAGACGGATTAATACCTTTCCCAAGGGTATTTGTGCGTAAGTGAATGCAAGGAATTCAGCTGGAATTCGAACTCGGCAACCCTGCCGTCGTCGTAGTCTACAAATCTAGTACAGTGCTTTAATTAACAAAGTATATATATATATATATATATATATATATATATATATATATATATATATATAGTGTGTGTGTGTGTGTTTATCATTTGAACGTTATTTTTAGCGGATACACATATTTTGGTGGGGGGTCCGATTATTTATTGAACATTGTATTTATTTTTTCACCTACCAGTCTGAATGTTTGAGAAATCTTTTTAAAAAAATATTTGAGACCTTCGGCAGGAATCGAACCTGCGTCCCTTAGAGTAATTTTTTCTTTGATGAGATTTCAAATGTTACATTAAGAAGTAAGGAAAACGTGTGTTTTGACCCTGTAGTTCTTTGATGAGATTTCAAATGTTACATTAAGAAGTAAGGAAAACGTGTGTTTTGACCCTGTAGTTCTTTGATGAGATTTCAAATGTTACATTAAGAAGTAAGGAAAACGTGTGTTTTGACCCTGTAGTTCTTTGATGAGATTTCAAATGTTACATTAAGAAGTAAGGAAAACGTGTGTTTTGACCCTGTAGTTCTTTGATGAGATTTCAAATGTTACATTAAGAAGTAAGGAAAACGTGTGTTTTGACCCTGTAGTTCTTTGATGAGATTTCAAATGTTACATTAAGAAGTAAGGAAAACGTGTGTTTTGACCCTGTAGTTCTTTGATGAGATTTCAAATGTTACATTAAGAAGTAAGGAAAACGTGTGTTTTGACCCTGTAGTTCATTGTGCCGGTTCCGGTAATAACTAAGAGCTAAAGAGGAAGTGATCAAAAAGCGGTGACGAACCTAAAATGTTAGTTAAGTGCCATATTTTGCTTTGGACAATCATGTCTTCTGACTGGGCATAAGATTATCCATTGCTTTCTGCGGTAGACTGATTGCCAGCCAATGCTATAGAACCCAGTATGTCCTGTTATTTGACTCATATCTACAGGGAGAGGAAATATATTACTAAGTAGTAATTATGGGGGATAAGTTTATTACTTCATAACAATAGAAAACTGATCCCCCACTTTATGCCCAGTAGAAGCCTTAATAATTTTCCCAACTATTATATTCAGTCAGTCAGTTAAGTGCCGTATGTAATACACGCTTGGGCGATCATGTCTCGAAAGCGACATGACTAACTAGGCATAAGATTATCCTATAATAGGTTGCCATTGCTTTCTGCGGTAGACTGGTTGCCAGCCAAGGCTATAGAACCCAATCTGTCCTATTATTTAACATGTAACTGGAGGGAAGAGACGGATTAATACCTTTCCCAAGGGTATTTGTGCGTAAGTGAATGCAAGGAATTCAACTGGAATTCGAACTCGGCTCCCTTATTTGTCGTTCCGAGTCGATATCCATTGCGCCACAACGCACATCCGGTAATCTAAAATGTACCTAAATTAAAAAAGGGAAGTAAACAAAAATGAAAATAAGACAATCGAGGTACTGTATTGTGCAGACGAAACCCGAACTGTAAGTGTTAGTTACATTTCATTAACGGTCTTGACAAGGAGGCCATAGTAGTTTCTAACTGAAGACTTGCTCCCTATAATAACCATGCTGCTGTAGACCCGTGTAAATAAAGAAGCATTACTTTCGGAGCATCCCGCATACATACACGCACTAAATTATTTATATATGTTTAAATAAGTCAAATCACTCATTTAAGGGGCGAAAATAGATATAAATGAAAGTGCTTTATGTATTGCAGCTGAGCTGAAATTGTATTTCATAATACATTTTTTTTCTTTTGCTTAGCTACGACTCACAGTCGAAAAGTATATTGGTCTATATTTCTGAGATTGTATTGTAATTATTTACATTATTTACATGTGTTGTTCTCATCATTGTTGCCATATTCACCTTTAATATATCTGTCTTTCTAAGATGAGGTATTGTAATTATTGGCACTATTTACATTGTTTGGACTTTTGTCTTCATGTTTGTGGCTATATTCACTTTTAATGTCTATATTTCTGAGATGAGGTATTGTAATTATTTACACTATTTACCTTGTTCGGACTGTTGTCCTCATCTTTGTTGCCATATTCACCTTTAATATGTCTATATCTCTGAGATGAGGTATTGTAATTATTTACACTATTTACATTGTTTGGACTGTTGTCCTCATCTTTGTTGCCATATTCACCTTTAATATGTCTATATCTCTGAGATGAGGTATTGTAATTATTTACACTATTTACATTGTTCGGACTGTTGTCCTCATCTTTGTTGCCATATTCACCTTTAATATGTCTATATCTCTGAGATGAGGTATTGTAATTATTTACACTATTTACATTGTTTGGACTGTTGTCCTCATCTTTGTTGCCATATTCACCTTTAATATGTCTATATCTCTGAGATGAGGTATTGTAATTATTTACACTATTTACATTGTTTGGACTGTTGTCCTCATCTTTGTTGCCATATTCACCTTTAATATGTCTATATCTCTGAGATGAGGTATTGTAATTATTTACACTATTTACATTGTTTGGACTGTTGTCCTCATCTTTGTTGCCATATTCACCTTTAATATGTCTATATCTCTGAGATGAGGTATTGTAATTATTTACACTATTTACATTGTTTGGACTGTTGTCCTCATCTTTGTTGCCATATTCACCTTTAATATGTCTATATCTCTGAGATGACGTATTGTAATTATTTACACTATTTGCATTTACTCTAAAAGGGTGGCGACAAACGTGCCGAAATTTAAATTTGGTTAAAATGTAAAATTTTCAAATTTTAATTTCGTTTTTTTTTGTTTTGGTTTTTAACTAAATAATAAAATTAAAATTTTAACTTCATATTTTCAGCAATTATATAATATTTTATAGAATTTTAGTTTAGATTTATAGCCATATATTTGAATTTGCTTTCTGAATAAATAAAAATTTAAAAATTTAAATTTCTTTTTAAATAATTTTAATTTAATAAGAAACAATGAAATTAACCGAACTAAGTTATATTATGTTATTTATTAATATTTTTATTATGTATTTTTCATATTATTAATAACTCATCCTTTAGTTTAATGCATGGTAAAAATATCGAATTTTATTTCAATGGAAACATGTTATGACTCCTATGGAACATTTTACTTAATCAAAATGAACATATTTACACACAGATTTTTAAAAAATTTTAAAAATATTTCTGCGAAACGATTTTTATTAAATTTTTCAATTTTCGATAGACAATATAATCATCAATTCTTAACTAAAAAAATTGGACAGCAGTTCTTTAAAAGATTTAAAAAATATTTTTAAAATTTTATGAATTATTATAATAAAGAAAATGAAAACAATTCTTTTAAAATTTTATTAGTAATTGAATTTTTTATCTTCAGACTATAATGTCCTTAATTTTTATTATTTATTCCAGCAATTAAAAGCTTATCAAATTAAATTATATCAGAGTTTTATTGCATTTTTTATTTTACTCTTCTGATTAAATTTTCGGATAGTGTCGTAAAATTAAAAAAAAAAATAGATTATTTATATTCCCCGACGAGTCCTACTTTTAACTAATAAAAAATAATTTGCAGCCAATTAAAATTTAAAATTTCATGGATTTACGTGGAGGTGGGGTAACAGAGTTAAAAAAAAATTACCACGATTTAAAAAAAATAATAATTTCAAAACTAATTTCATTTATTTGTGAATGAGTACTGTTGAAAGTTTCATCAAAATCCAACAATTATTTGATTTTTGCGAGAATTTCCAAATTAATGTGTTTGTCACCTATAAAGTGAGTTACGTAAAATTACGTGATTGATTGTAAACAGTCGTAACATTTTCTGCAAAGCTAACTCTAATCAAAACAAAATTTTCTCCCAAAATTTCGAACATGTTAGAAGGGATTAAAAAAAATTTTAAATAAATAAAAATTATTTTGACCATTCCTATTAATAATATTATAAACATTTTGTTGTAAAATGTTTGTTTTATTAAGTTTTGGATGTTTTTATTCGTACTATGCTGTTTTTTTTTTGTTTTTTTTTTTTGCGATGTAATGGAGGTACCTACTTTAATATGTCTATATTTCTAAGATGAGGTATTGTAATTATTTACACTATTTACATTGTTTGGGCTCTTGTCCTCATGTTTGTTGCCATATTCACCTTTAATATGTCTATATTTCTGAGATGAGGTGAATATTTTTCGCCGTAATTTTGAAACAAAAGAAATATATAAAAAAAAAGTGTTTTTTCACACAAAAACAAAATCCGAAAAAAAAAATGCCAATGGTTAATTTAATTATTTAAGTCTTTTTTTTTCAGATTTAATATTTCATACTTCAAAAAATGTAATAAAAAAAAATAAAGCTTTTTTTAAAGCTAAATATTTCATGCAGGAAATCAACTGTCTGTAATTTGTGTGGCATTAATGTAACTTTTACCTCTATAATTAAATGTGTACATTTTTAAATATACTCCGAAAATTTCTGAAATTCATTTAGTCAACAAAAAATGTAAATATTTTCCCCCGTAATTTTGAAACAAAAACAAACGCAATGTTGTTTACAGTGTCACAAAAACATCAACTCACGTTTACGCAAAACAAAAGAAAATAGATTTTTTAATGGAATTTTTGAACAATTTTTAAACAACAATTTTTTATATAATTATTTTTTTTATATTGCTGAGTTTTAAAGTGAGGCGGCGACTACAAGCGTTCGGAAATCGCAACACGCTGCATTAATCATCTAATTAAAAAATGTTCTGAGTTGCACGAGCAACGCCGGGCTATGTTGCTAGTATATATATATATATATATATATACAGTCACACAGGGAACAGTCACACACTGACTCACAGATTGCCTTTTATATATATATATATATATATATATATATATAAAAGGCAATCTGTGAGTCGGTGTGTGACTGTTCCCTATACACTCCTACATTTTTTAAGCTACGCCATTCAAACTTTCTAGAGACATATATCTACAGGGAATCTAGGTCGACACATACTTTTTGAGTTTTAAGTCCAGCAATTTTCCCTTTCGCACTTTTTGGCCAATGAAGCCGATTGTTTACATTTAATCTTTAAAACATCTAAGATCTAAGATGGTGTTTAAATTACGTCACAGAGATCAAATCACACGTGTCAAACGCGACTAAAATATTTTCTATAAAAAAAATGAGCTTTTATATTAAATTTTTATTCCGACGTTTCACAAATTCATTTTTGATCAATAAAAAATAAAAAATTCTTCGAAAATTTCTGAACTGAGAGCGTAATAGTTTTTATATTTCTACATTTTTAAATATTCTTCGAAAATTTCTGAACTTCTGATTTGAGTAAAAGAAAATAATAATTTTTATTTTCATATTAAATTCATTTAGTCAACAAAAAATGGAAATATTTTCCCCCGTAATTTTAAACAAAAATAAACGCAATGTTGTTTCCAATGTCATACAAAACATCAAATCATGTTTACTCAAAACAAAAGAAAATAGATATTTTAATGGAATTTTTAAAAAAATTTTAAACAATATTTTAATATAATTCTTTTTTTTATATAACCGAGTCCTACTACTAAACTTTAGTAACTAAAGTGTTGCACGGACCAACGCTGGGCTATGGTGCTAGTTATATATATATATATATATGGGATTATTTACGATCAATTTTGTACGAAAATGTGTGTCATTCGACAAAATTCGAAATAATTCGTAATAATCAGGCCGATAGAAATAAATATATAAATATACTGTTTGGTTAAAAACAGAATATCTACTCAAATACGAGTATCGACTAAAAATAATGTTCAAACAAATAATTTCAATATGTCAGTGGTTAAAGCCATTTCGTTAATCTTCAAGGTTTTCCGTAACAATCTAAACATATTTATAAATGGAACTTTGTCTGCGTGTGTGTGTGTCTGTGTGTGTGTCCGTTACCTATAGACTCTGAAACGGCCGAACCGATTTTCTTGAAAATTTACACATTTGTACTATAAGCGTCTGCGAGTGTTCTTACTTAGGTTTTGTGTCGAGGTACCCCCCATAAATATCGAAAATCGATAATCGAAAAAATCGAGTTATAGAAGGAGTGGTCCGATTTTAATCAAATTTGATACACTTATAGACAAAGACATAAGAAACGATATTCAGAAGTTTCAAGGTTGCAGTTCTTACAGTAGAGCAGAAAATCGATAATATATATAAATATAAAAGGCAAGATGTTTGTGTGTGTGTGTGTTTTTACCTGCCTGTATGTCTGTATTTTTTCAGCCCTTTTATTTTAGTTTTTTCTTCGGGTTTGGCTCTAAGTAGGCATAATTGTAGTTCTTAGTCTCAGCCATGATACCATTTACTCAGAGGACTTATTTAGCTTTCAAAATTCAGTTTACGACGAAAAAAACTTATTTGATATCGATACCAGGAAATCAAAATTTGACTTACATCCATTCATTTTTCTTTCAGTCTACGGTTTCGCTTTAACTGGAAACAACTATTGCTTTTTAGACTTTCGTGCCAACGTTCAAAGAGTTTGAGCTCCAGGACCATGGATTAGTTTTAAAGCTTTCATTACACCCGAGCAACGCCGGGCTATACTGCTAGTATATATATATGTTCTCGTTGATTTCCAGCGGATTGGCGTTCCCAGAACTACGTGTGTGTGATTTCAGATGATATAAGGAAGTACTATAACCAAACTTGAATTTTAGTGTGTGTAATTTTGCCGAAGTGTAAACACCTTTGTTTTTCATATTGTTAAGCATATCAAGTTTCGTTCCAAAGAAAAAGTATTTGCGGGGAATTTTACTGCACTACTTTATTCAAAAGAAATCAGCTGCTGAAGCGCACGTAATTCTTGTTGAGACTTACGGCGATCATGCTCTGTCGGAAACAACACGCAGAGACTGGTTTAGACACTTGAAAAATAATGATTTTAATGTTGACGATAAAGAGCTCTCTGGCGAACAGAAAAAGTCAGAACACGAAGAAATGGAATCATGATTTCATGAAGACTCGTGTCAGGCACAAGCTGAACTAGCAGAATACTTAGGAGTTGATCACACAACAGTTTTGAAACCTTTTAAAAACATTAGAAATGTATTTAAAAGCAAGGACACTGGATGCCGTATGAGTTGAAGCTAAGAGAAGTCGAATGGTGTCTTGTCACGTGTCAACAGCTGCTCCAACGTCAGAAAATGAAGGCCTTTTCTGCATCGTATCGTGACCGGCGGTAAAAAGTAGATATACTACGATAGTCCTAAGCGTAGAAGATTGTATGGTAAGACCGGCCTTGCATGAAAATTGGCGGCAAAGCCGAATATCCGTGGTTCGAAGCTTCTGCTCTGCATTTAATGGGATCAGTTGAGTGTAGTTTGTTATAAACTGCTCATACCTTCTGAAACCATGAAGGGAGGTCGCTATCGATTAAAATTGATGCTCTTGAGCTGAGCATTGAAGAAAAACTGCCACTGTACGAGTAGACACGACAAAGTGATTTTATAACATGACAACAGTAGGCCACATGTTGCAAAACGTGTGAACACTTACTTGGAAAAGCTTAAATGCGAAGTCCTACGCTACACGCCATATTCACCAGACACTGCTTCGTCCGATTATCATTTGTTCCAATCTATGTGAGGTGGCCTGGCTGAGCAACACTTTCATTTGTATGAAGAAGCTAAGAAATGGGTCGACTCGTGGTTAGCCTCAAAACATGTGTCGTCTCTTCGACATGGAATTCAAATGCTGCTAGAAAGATGGGAAAAAGTTGTAGCTAGCAATGGATAATTTTTACAGTGACTTGTTTCTTACTAATTGTTGTAAATAAAACATTACTTTTCATGAATAATCGGCGAGAACTTATTCAAGGTCCTAATATATATACTACGGAATTAATGAATTTTATTTATAATTACACGTTATTTATTGCTGTAAATGTTTTATTTTTCTTATAATCATATTGCCCCAAGTAAGGTATTTTATTGCCACTGTTTTGCAGAAGGTTACATAGGAGGAAAATTATGAGAAAGAGTGACAGGTTATAGGGGGTGCCAGGAAGTGGAAATATGGCCATAAAGTGAGGGACCAGTTTATATATTGATTGTAATGTAGAATTGATCCCCCACTTTATGCCTACATTGTAATAGTATAGAATTTGTTTTATAATCATATCGTCCCAAGCGAGGCATTTTACTGCCACTGTTTTGCAGGGTTTGACAAGGAGGGAAGTTATGAGAAACTGTGAAAGGTTATAGGGGGTGTCAGGAAGTGGGTAAGAGAAGGATGAGAATTCTGATGAGAGTGGAATGGACGGAGAAAGGAGCATGAGAGAAAGGTTAGTGAGATAAGAGATGACTATTGACTTTACATTTAAATTCTTGAAGATTGTAGCTGTCAGGGAAGCAAGTAAATGGAAAGGAATTCCACAGGCGGAAAGTGCGATAAAAGAAACTGATGAAGTAGAATTATTTAGTTGATACACGTATTTGAGTAGAAATCTCTATATTTTCTGCGGTCTCTGTAGCAATTTGCGATGTTAGGCGAAACTACCTCAAGCGCAGTCTGTTCTAGGTTCAATTTCTTCTTAGAAAGAGGTTAACATTCTTCTTTTTCTATGTGCCTTGCCCTTTCAGGGAGTAGGCGATCATGGCCTTCCACGCCTCTCTATTCCTGGTCACTCTTAGCACGCTTACCCACGCAAACCCCGTTCGCCCATCCACCTGTTCAGGCCCGTCAAGTATGTTACTCGCTGTTTTCCTCTGCCTCTCCTTCCCCCTACCTGGCCTGTTAGTATCAGATTCTCCAAGCCCTCCTTCCTCATTGCATGTCACAGGAACTTTAGCTGTCTCTTTCTGATGCTCAGTATTAATTTTCTTTTCGTTTCCATTCTTTCCAAAACTTCATCATTGCACACATGCTCGATCCATGATATCCGCAGCATCCTTCTGTAGAACCACATTTCAGTTGCTTCAAGTTTTTCCTTCATCTTTGATATTGTACCGCATTCACTGCCATATTGAAGAACTGACATCACATAGTAATCCAGTACTCTGCTTCTAGCGGCATTTTCCTGTCTCTTAATACTCTACTCAGCTTCTGGAATACGTCCTTCGCTATGCCAATTCGCCTTCGGATCTCTGTGTCGCACTTTCCGTCTTCTGTCAGAACACTTCGGTGTTTAAATTTTTGTACCTGCTTGATTTTATTATCCTCCACCTGTATTTGGAATTTTGAGCTGCTCTTTTTGCTGATGACCATTCATTCGTTTTTCTTGTAGTTTATTTGTAGTCCTTTCTTGTCACTCTCTTCAGCTTCTTTCTATAGCATTAGCATTAAGATTACGACGTATCCTTATGATTTAACCAGATCTCTATTCATTCATTTAATTTTGTTGGTTGGTTTTATGGCATATCAACACCCCGGCGAGTCATTTATTGCCAACTAAATTTTTATTTATTTATTGCTGGTAATACCTTTTTCTTCCAACAAGTTATTGTTGTTCTTATAAAAGTTTTGTGTCTAGTAATACTTTTTCTTTTCGAGTGTCAAGACTCATTGGGATTTGTTTTTAAAGGCAGGGTCCCCAAGTCCTACCCTTGTTATTTAACCTATAATTGGAGGGAAGGGTATTTACCTTTCCCAAGGATACCAGTGCTTAAGTGAATACAGGATATTCAACTGGAATTCGAACTCGGCTTACCGATTTCTCTTTCCGAAAGGATATCCACTGCACCACAACGTACATCCGTCACTAAACGCTTACAGCACCTTGTATTCTCAAGCGGTCACCCATCTAAGTACTGACCAGGCTCAACGTTACTTAACTTCGGGGATCGAGCGAGAACCGGTGTATTCAACGTGATATGGCCGTAAGCTCATTCATTTAAAATAGCGGAAGTATGCGTTAGAGTTTATTCTGACTATGAGGTTTTATGTAGGATACGTTTTGCATTTCAAGATCAAGATTTTTCAAAGATTAATAAAGACAGTTCTGGTGATAACGTCTTAGAAGAGTTACATCGTTTATGTCGCATGAGAAGATAAGTTAGCATCTCGTGTCTATTTCTTTGCCCTGTTGCCTTGCAGGCTTCGTGTCAGAAAGCGCGGGTCTTTTCACACTTGATGGTCTTATCTAAATCTGTTGATTAACGGACTTCTCTCACAGAATCCACATTAGAGTCCCTTTTAGTTGTAAAGAGATTTGTGGACGCCATCTTTATCGTCCAGTTAAAAACATTTCCGATTCATTACGACCAAAATGCAGTTCTTGTTTGTTTCTATTTTTGGTTTGATTACATAATTTTAAAAGGTGCGCTCTTCGACATTCATTTGTTTATTCTTTTACTTTCTTCCAATAAGCTTCACCCTGATGAATACCCAAGAACCACTGGAGCTGTTAATTCGAACCTGCGAATTCCCAACATACATTTGTTGACATTACGATATATTTCAGAGCAGATTTGGTTTTTAAGATGAATCGAAAATTGGGTTATATAGGCTTGATTTAACTTCGTTTAGACTCATGGTCATTCGTGGTCGAGAGGTAAAGGACGCGCCAGATCAAGTGGTGGCTTCTCTTATGTGGATAGAGGTCGCAGATTCGAATCCTGCCAAATGATACACATTTTCGTAACAAAATTTTATTGTAAATAATCAGGCCGGTAGAAATAAATATATACTACTGTTTAATTATAAAATTATTATTAAATACGAGTAATTAATTTTCACACAAATCATTTCATATATATATATATATACACTTAATTACAATAAAGCAGCACTAATTATTATAGACTAATGTCCGATAAACCAATGCTAACCTATCTTACAAGATAAATAGATAGACCTATCTTGAACTCAGCCACAAACAAACACTTAACCCTAAGACCTTAAAAAGGTCAACAGAACTCAAATTACAGACCAACCCCTCTAACACCCCCCCCCCAAAAAAAACAACAACAAAAAAAAAACAAATCCAACACAAATAAACGGGGTTTTCAACTAGAAAATGATCATTTCAGAAAAATCACCTGAAGATGAAGCAGTCCACATAATGGGCTGGCTTCGAAACCCAAAATTTTTGTGTAGTGATACTATGAATTTATAAAACATTGTAACAACTATTACAGTATAACGCTCTACATTTGTATCGAGCACTCTTCATAAAAGTAAATGCATGAACAAAAGGTTAAAAACCTACGAGTTCTACAACTTAGTTACAATATATATATATATATATATATATATAATGTTCAAAATAATTCATTACAAATTGTCGGTTGCTTATAACCAAGTTTCGTTAAAAATATATATATATATTATTTATTCATAAATTATAACATGGATATGTGACAATATCACTACAAAAGTGGCCATTTTGTTTCAACACTTTTGTGTTTTTTCAAGTGATGTGACAATTCAAAATTTTTAAGAACCATCACAACACTTGAAAAGACACAAAAGTGTTGAAACAAAATGGCTACTTTTGTAGTGATATTGTAACATATCCATGTTATGATTTATGAATAAATAATATTATTAGCTCTACTTTTGTATTGAGCACTTTCTTAAAAATAGTGTTTCTTTTGACAAGGAATATTATTCCAACAATACTTGTGTGTGTATGTATATATATATATATATATATATATATATATATATATATATATTCGCAACTACTCTTCTTCCTCGGTTAGCGATTTGAAAAAACAAAAGTAGTCTACAAATTCAAGTGCTCTTTGGGAGATTGTATCTCCAACGGATTAAATAATATTTATGTTGGTCACATTACAAACTCGCTCTCATGACGCTTGACACTACATTTAAACGACAATTCCGACATCTTTAGACACCTAAAACAACATACCAGGCCACATACACAATTCCGTGAAATCCTCGTCGAAAACACTAAACAAAAACACGAAAACAATAAACAAAAACTAAAACTACTCGAAGCCATATACATAAAACAGTTGAAACCTAACCTGAACAAAATTAACTACGAAATCTCCACACACATTCTCAAATGCCTATAAAAGATAACAGAAGCGATTGGTTGTCCCAATGGCTTTCCATACTTAATACTTCTCGCCCCGACTCTCGTGTGGTCATGTGAGACGCTACAAGCTGCAGTGCGATTTTTGCTTCCAGCATATACGCGCGTGTTAGCCAATCCCCCGCACAAACAAAATAGACGACTACTCCTATCATACGTCCGCGAACTGCCCGTTACAACCAACACTATTTTCACCTTTGATAATGGCTGATGTAAGCCGAAAGCTCAAAAAGGATTAAATAAAAACATGTATCAATATAGTGATTTTCTTTCCTCTTTCAACGATAATGCTATTAAGTTTATCAGACGATATGAAAAAAAATTAACTTAAAATAAATTGACAAAACTTGTCTTTATTATTTAATGAAATACATATATATCAGAAATAGTAGGAGGATTTGAATAATTAAGTAATTCATCGAGTTTTTTTATTTGACCTCAACAGAATGCAGAAATCGTATGTGTTTTCTCTTCTGGATATAAAGTGTGTCCGAAGGTTCTGTATAACCGAGCGTTTTTGGCTGTTCTATTTGTCATTATCAAAGATGTTGTTTTATCTGAATCAGTCAGTCAGTTAAGTGCCATTCGTGATACACGCTTGGGCGATCATGTCTCGAAAGAGACATGACTGACTGGGCAGAAGATTACCATGGCTTTCTGCGGGAGACTGGTTGCCGATCAAGGCTATAGAACCCAATCTGTCCTGTTATTTAACCCATAACTGGAAGGAATAGACGGATTAATACCTTTCCCAAGGGTATTTGCGCGTAAGTGAATACAATGGATTCAACTGGAATTCGAACTCGGCTCCCCGTTCCGAGCCGATATCCACTGTACCACAACGCACATCCTTTATCTGAATATGCAGCTTTTTATGTGTATCTGTAGCGATCTATAAAGCCACTATCCATTACTCAGCTGGGATTTCTCACTTTCTGTATTCCGCATTACTGCACTGTCATAACTAAAGGGTCCAGTCTACTCCATTGCACTAAAACACCGTAGACTATACACTTCTCTTTGACAATTAGTTTTTTTTTTAATACTCTGCTTGACGTCTTATCACTCTCTTCAGTAGAAATGCCTGATAGCGGGAGGGACAAGTTTAGTCGCCGATGACCTGGCTATGCGGCAGGTTAATGGATTACATAGTAATCTCTCGCCTCCTACAAAAATCTGGTGTAGGCGTCAAAGCTAACCTCGCAGCCGAGATTGAAAAAGACCTCCAATCCATATTGGACTGGGGTAAGAAATGGCTAGTAAATTTTAATGCTTCTAAAACGAAGGTACTCTCAATTAACGATCATCGACAATCTCACCTACCTCCCATTAGCATGGACCAGGCTTGCCTCACAGAGAGTAAAACACTACGCCTCCTTGGTCTCACACTTTCAGCGGACCTCAAATGGAATGACTATATCGAATCCATTGCTAAATCCGCTGCTATGAAAGTCGGTTCTCTGTGTAGGGCCCGGAAGTTTTTTCCGTCTAAATCTATCCTGCACATATATAAATCTACCATCCGCCCGTGCATTGAATACTGCTGCCATATCTGGTCGGGTGCCCCTGTTATTCTCCTCGGGCTTCTCAATAAGGTTCAGAGGAGGGTCTGTAATGTGATAGATACCGACTTGGCAGACCGCCTCCAGTCTCTCTCCCACCGGCGCCACGTGGCTTCCCTGTGTCTCTTCTATAAATACTTTCACGGCTTCTGCTCCGATGAACTTAGATCACTGGTGCCCCCTAAATACGAATTTGCACGAGATACTAGATTAGCAACTAGATCCCACCCTTTTACAGTGAAACCGATAAAATGCAACCGCAACTTCTACTCCAACAGTTTCTTTCCTCGCACTTCCCGACTGTGGAATTCCTTTCCACACGATTGCTTCCCCGACGGATACAATCTCCAGGAGTTTAAATGTAAGGTCAATAGACACCTCCTAACACACTAACGTGCTCCCATTCTATCAAACACTCTTCCCATCTGCCCAACCCTCATCCTCGGTATCCTTATTCATCTGTCACCTTCCTCCTGACATTCCCTATGTCTAACCACTCCTTCTCTTTACCTTCCCCTATGTAGCCCCATGCGCAATAGTGGCAGTGGAATGTCTTGCTTGGGGTGAGATGATTAAAAAAAAAAGTACCAGCAGCACTCTGTGAGGCAAGCCTGGTCCATGCTAATGGGAGGTAAGTGAGATTGTCGATGATCGTTAATTGAGAGTAGCTTCGTTTTAGAAGCATTAAAATTTACTAGCCATTTCTTACCCCAGTCCAATATGGATTGGAGGTCCTTTTCAATCTCGGCTGCGAGGTTAGCTTTGACGCCTACACCAGATTTTTGTAGGAGGCGAGAGATTACTATGTAATCCATTAACCTACCGCATAGCCAGGTCATCGGCGACTAAACTTGTCCCTCCTGCTATCAGGCATTTCTGCTGAAGAGAGTGATAAGACATCCAGCAGAGTATTAAAAAAAAAAAACTAATTGTCAAAGAGAAGTGTATAGTCTACGGTGTTTTAGTGCAATGGAGTAGACTAGACCCTTTAGTTATGACAGTGCAGTAATGCGGAATACAGAAAGTGAGAAATCCCAGCTGAGTAATGGATAGTGGCTTTATAGATCGCTGCAGATACACATAAAAAAAGCTGCATATTCAGATAGCGGGTGCATCTCACAATTGAAAAAACGACAGAGAGTGTACCGGTCAAAACATAAATGAAACAGGTATAACAATAATTGACTATCTTTTATCAGTTTTCACGACATTGACATCCACCGAATATAAAACAAGGCACGATTGAATGGATCAATAACTGCAATGCTATGAGTCTTTACAATGCACACAGACAGAACAAACAAAGCTATTCACCCAGAAAAGGTGATCAAAGACCACAAGAACAGAATGTGCTTTTTTATTGACACGACATTTCCCGCAAACTGTAATGTATATTTGAAGATCTTTAAAAAAAAAAAAAAATACAAGGGTCTTGAAGTAGAAATTTCAAAAATTTTGTCACCTGGAAACATCAATAATTCCAATTGTTGTTGAAGCCCTGGGTTTGAATGGAAACGGTTCTGATAGACTCATCGGACGGATCCCTGACAGCCTATGCCGAACAGGGGCAGAGGGGAACAACAGTTGTCTTCCCTCTTGATGAACTCTTTTTTTTATCTGGGGTCAGTTCACTTCCAGGCCTCAGTGTGGGTAACCACGAGGATGTGCGTTGTGGTGCACTGGATATCGGCTCGGAACGATAAATTGGGGAGCCGAGTTTGAATTCCAGTTGAATTCATTGCATTCCCATACGCGCAAATACCCTTGGTAAATGTATTAATCCGTCTCTTCCTTCCAGTTATGGGTTAAATAACAGGACAGATTGGGTTCTAACCAGTCTACCGCAGAAAGCAATGGCAACCTATTACGGAATAATCTTCTGCTCAGTCAGTCATGTTTCTTTCGAGACATGATCACCCAAGCGGGTTTCACGTATGGCACTTAACTGCTTGAACCACGAGGAATATTTGCTGGCTTAACGGTATGTCATTTCTTATGTAGTCTTGCTAAAAACATTCTCGTCCATTTTGACAACATGAACAGTCTTCTTGTTTTGAGACGTACTTAAACATTCTTAATGTATTGTACTTGTTTTTGTTTTATTAAATTTCTATTTGTTATTGCCATGTAACTTGTCCTTTTTTATTACATGTGCTATGGCAACATGTTAACATTTATATTGTTTATATTAGTATCGCATAACTAGAAATATCGCCGGTTCACAACCCAATACTAATCTGAGCATCAGGTAGAAAATCCATATTAGTTAAGAATAATGTGCCCCAAATTAAAATAAATTTAACAACAACTTTTCAGGTGACTGCTGTTAAAGAGGCCTTACAAAAGTCAATAAATCCCTGTTCAGTATATATCCCATTGATATGAAGCTGAAATTCATGAAATTATAAGGTAACTCCATGCATCTTTTATGATACTAGGAAACTTTAACTGTCACAGCATCATATGAGGTTATAAAGATACAAACCAAAAGGCCCTTGGAAACAATAATTAGCAACAACAATTTATACATTTATAATGATAATTGTCTTCTTTTAAGGAGAACAACAGCTGTCTTCTCTTTTGAGGAACCCTTTTTTTATCTGGGTCCAGTTCCCTTCCCAGCTTGAGTGGAATAGCCACGAAGACCAATTGCTGGCTTAACAGTATGTCATTTCTTATCTAGTCTTGCTAAAAACATTCTTATCCATTTTGACAACATGAACAGTCTTCTTGTTTTGGGACGTACTTAAACATTCTTAATGTATTGTACTTGTTTTTGTTTTATTAAATGTTTATTTGTTATTGCCATGTAACTTGTCCTTTTTATTACACGTACTACGGCAGCGTATTAATAGTATCGCGTAATTGGAAATGTCGCCGGTTCGCAACCAAACACTAATACCGTAAAGAATTACAAAACATTGTTCTCAAAAGCACAACTCGCACCTTATGAAGGACCTTCTTTACCGATGTAAAATGTGTGTGCTCTTAGGTCTTTTTATATTTATTATCTTTACAAAAAATGTCATTTGAAACTTTCATGATGTCATTTAAGACCTTAGCTCCCTAGTTGGGACCTGGAAAGAAATGAGTATGCAACGGGAATCAAACGAAATGGTCCTGGGCATGACGATAAACTGTATCCAGCAGCAAGGCCTCTGATTGAGAGGTTGTGAGGAGCATGGAACCATCTCTTAATTGTTATTCTTCCCAGATCCACTCTAACCCAGAATGTTAGCATCTGTTAGGGTCCCAGCTATGGGCAAATATTTAACCCCCAAACTGGGGTCAAAACACTATGAGAGTATAAAAATACACTTTTGTAGAAATATATACATAAAAATAGATTTTTATAGAAATATACATTTTTGAAGGAAAAATCTTACCAACAATACATTTTTGAAGAAAAAATTATTACCATCACACATTTTGTGAAGGAAAAAAATATTCTCAGCAAAACATTTTTAATACAAAACTAGAAAACATTTTTAGTTTTCTAAAATGAAAAAGAATAAAAACAAAAACATTTTCATTAAAATCTAACTAAATCAATTTTCACACTATGACCAAACATTAAAAAAAAAAACAATTTAAAACCCCACCTTTTTGGTATTAAATAACCCACAGAGGTGTTGATATGCCGTTAAACAAAAGTCAAAATCAAATGAAAATAATAGTAATAGTAGTAGTAGTAGTAATAGTATTAGGCATCCATTATCTCGCGAGATGATGGTAACGTTCTCTTTGATCAAACATTCAACCCTTTTGCAAGCAGTCGTACGGGATTACGCCATCTACACAGACAGAAAAATTGAAGCAAATAGGTCGGACATTATTGTTAAAAACCAGAAAAAAACAAGTCTATTAATGTAATATAGCAACCAAGAAATTTGAAAAACTGTCAAAATATAAAGACCTGGAAATTGAAAGAGAAAAAAATGTGTAAATTGACAACAAGAGTTGTGCCAGTGATAGTAGGTGAGCCTTTATATTTAATTTTTATTCCGACGTTTTAAAAATTCATTTGGTCAACAAAAAAATGTGAATATTTTTCGCCGTAATTTTGAAACAAAAGAAATATTTTAAAAAAAGTGTTTTTTCAAACAAAAATAAAATATGTAAGAACAAAATTGCCAATGGTTAATTTAATTATTGAAGTCTTTTTTTTTTCAGATTTAATGTTTCATACTTCAGAAAAAAAAATAAAAAAAAATAAAGCTTTGTTCGCTAAATATTTCATGCAGGAAATCAACTGTCTGTAATTCGTGTGGCATTAATGTAACTTTTTCCTCTATAATTAAATATCTACATTTTTAAATATTCTTCGAAAATTTTTGAGTGTTATAGTTTTTATATTTCTAATTTCAGTAAAACAAAATAAATCATTTTTATTTTTATGTTAAATTCATTTAGTCAACAAAAAATGCAAATATTTTCCCCCGTAATTTTGAAACAAAAACAAACGCAATGTTGTTTACAATGTCACACAAAACATCAAATCACGTTTACGCAAGACAAAAAAAAAAGAAGATTTTTGTAATGCTTCTACTATTAAAATGTTCTGTGTTGCGCGGGCAACGCCGGGTTATGATGCTAGTTATTTCTAAATTGCCATGCATTCATTGGAAATGTAATGCAGTGCTTTTCTGTTACCTTCTCCACTGTTTGGAATTCAGAGTTTATACCAGTTAACACCCAAGGGCAGCTAGTTTAGACTCATCTGCTACTCATTTTTGGGGAGAAGTAATGAAGTCACGACTTTCCCTAGGTTAGTCGTGCCAAAAGTGAATACGACAGAAAAGAATCGAATTTGAACTCGACTCGCCGGTCCCACTTTCGGCTCCGACAACCGTCACGATACCTGCACACCCAACTACATATAATGGGTGAAAAAATTGAATCGGAGAATTGAATGCAACAAGGATATGTTTAGAACTTCAGAGATCCGAAGGCGGTTTGGGATAACCAATGATGCATTCCAGAAACTGAGCAGAGTATTAAGCGACAGGAAAATGTCGCTAGAAACAAGGAAGAGACTACTGGATTTGCTATGTGATGTCTGTTCAATATGGCAGTGAATGCTGGACAATATCATCAAAGATGAAGGAACTGAAATGTAGTTCTACAGAAGGATGCTGCGGATATCATGGATAAAAACGAAAAGGAAATACTGAGCATCAGGAAGAAACAGATGAAGTTCTTGGGACATGTAATGAGGAAGGAAGGCTTGGAGAATCTGACACTCACAGAACAGATAGAGGGAAAGAGAGGCAGAGGAAAGCATTGGATAACATATTTGACGGGCCTGGGCAAGTGGATGACAGAGCGGTGTTTGGGTGGGGTAACAGGAGAAAGTGTGCTAAGAGCCACCAGGGATAGCGAGACGTGGAAGCCATGATCGCCTTCGTCCTGAAGGGACACGGCACATAGAAGAAGAAATATTAAGTTGAAAGAAACGAAAAAGATGGAGGATGTGATAACACAATCAAACGCTTCGCATCAGCTTCAGTGAAATATAACTCCATGTCAGTTTTTAATATTTTCAATTGTTCCTTCTGACTTCCTTAAATTATGACCGACATTAATACTTTTGATTGTCATTGCAATATTTTAAGCTCAAGTATTTAATGATGGATTCGTGGAAATAGCAAAGGAACATGTTCGGTCGTTAAATTCGGAATAATGACTGATTAACAAATTCAAAACATGGCAAATTTCCACGATTTCTGTTACTTCATAATGTCGCTTTCGATAAGATATTCGTGTTTATTGTTTCTTATACTTTTTGTTAATATTTTCCATTCAACCAACCTCCATTATTTTCCTACAATTATTTTTTCGTTTGCTTCTTAAAATTACTTTCTTTGGTTCTGTTCATCTTTCTTTTCTTTTAGCTTATTAACATAATTCCTTGTTCTTTCTTTCTTTCTTTCTAGCTTATTATTATCATTCCTTGTTCTTTCTTTCTTTCATTCTTTTTGCTTTCTTTCTTTTAGCTTATTAACATCATTCCTTGTTCTTTCTTTCTTTTTTCTTTCTTTCTTTCTTTTAGCTTATTAACATCATTCCTTGTTCTTTCTTTCTTTCTTTCTCGCTTATTATTATCATTCCTTGTTCTTTCTTTCTTTCATTCTTTTTGCTTTCTTTCTTTTAGCTTATTAACATCATTCCTTGTTCTTTCTTTCTTTCTTTCTTTCTTTCAGCTTATTAACGTCATTCCTTGTCCTTTTTTTCTTTCTTTCATTCTTTTTGCTTTCTTTCTTCTAGCTTATTAACATCATTCCTTGTTCTTTCTTTCTTTCTTTCTTTTTTCTTTTAGCTTCTTAACATCATTCTTTGTCCTTTCTTTTTTCTTTGTTTCAGCTTCTTAACATCATTCCTTGTTCTTTCTTTCTTTCTTTTTTCTTTTAGCTTCTTAACATCATTCTTTGTCCTTTCTTTTTTCTTTGTTTCAGCTTATTAACATCATTCCTTGTTCTTTCTTTCTTTCTTTCTTTCAGCTTATTAACATCATTCCTTGTTCTTTCTTTCTTTTTTCTTTCTTTCTTCGTTTAAAAATGACGAAATAATTAAAAAAAAGCAAAAGGAAATTATGGAGAGAAGCTACGCTCACTTCACTTTGACTACATCTTATTTTTTGTATTTACATTTGTAGACATTATTCTCCCCGCCACCCCGGCGTGGCCGGCTTTTTAGTTTGCTTTTTCGCAGCCATCTGCCGCAGAGGCAGAGGGCCAAGTATTTACTCCGCCTTCCAGTGTCTCCTCACCCGCAGACCGCCTGTGTCTCATATCTTACTTAATGGAAGTCATAACTTCATTCCTTGATGCCCGAACGCCATGATTCTCATATCCTGTCCCTTATCCCCTTTAATGCCACACTTCTCACTGGCAACATCCGAATAAAACAAGAAAAAATGTCGAGAAAGAAAGAAGCTGATTTTTAACTCGGTTTGAAATTTTCTTTCTTTCTTTCTTTCTTTCTTTCTTTCTTTCTTAATTCTATTTCATTGTTATTATTTCTTTCATTTTAGTCTTAATGCTATGTATTTATTTTTGTTTTCATACTCTCTCTCTCTCTCTCTCTCTCTATATATATATATATATATATATATATATATAAATTAAAGTAAATTTTCAAAATTCAAAAATGTTAAATGAACATTTCATCATGAAATCCATAAGTGAGATTTCACGTCTCCTCAGCAACATTAATATTAAAATTTTTAAAATTTTTAATATTAATTAGGATCAGGTTCTTGGAATTTACCTTCCTACTTTTCCATTTCGGATTAAAGAAATATATATATATATATATATATATATATATATATAAGTTAATAGTTAATTACCATACGTGATACACGCTTGGGCGATCATATCTTGAAAGAGACATGACTCACTGGTCAGAGGATTATCCCGCAGTAGATTGCCATTGCTTTCTGCGGTAGACTAGTTGCCGGTCAAGGCTATAGAACCCAATCTGTCCTATTATTTGACTCATAGCTAGAGGGAGAAGAAATCTATTATGTCATTAAGTAGTACTTAGTGGGGGATCAGTTTATTACTTCAAAACAATAAAAAAACCGATCTCCCACTTTATGCCCAGCAGAAGTTTTAATCATTTTTCCAATTATTATATTCAGTCAGTCAGTTAAGTGCCATACGTGATACACGCTTTGGGCGATCATGTCTCGAAAGAGACATGACTCATTGGGCAGAGGATTATACTGCAATAGATTGCCATTACTATCTGCGGTAGACTGGTTGCCAACCAAGACTATAAAACCCAATCTCTCCTGTTATTTGATTCATAGCTAGAGGGAGAAGATAGTATATTTTTAAGTAGTAATTAGTGAGGGATCAGTTTATTACTTTACAAGAATAGATAACCCATCTCCCACTTTATGCCCAGTAGAAGCTTTAATCATGTTTCCAACTATTATATTCAGTCAGTCAGTTAAATGCCATGCATGATACACGCTTGGGCGATCATGTCTTGAAACAGATATGAATGACTGGATAGAAGTTTATCCCACGGTAGGTTGCCATTGCTTTCTGCGGTAGACTGGTTGCCAATCTAGGCTATAGAACCCAATCTGTCCTGTTATTTAACCCATAATTGGAGGGAAGAGACGGATTAATATTTTTCTCAAGGGCATTTGTGCGTAAGTGAATGCAAGGAATTCAACTGGAATTCGAACTCGGCTCCCCGATTTGTCGTTCCGAGTCGATATCCACTGTACCACAAAGCACACTAGTTGACTAACGAAAGAAATTGCTTAAAAAAGACAACCTTGTCTACTAAAAGTAAAACAGGTTAGATTGATAAATGTTTCCTGTTTGTTCTTTTTTTTCATTCTGTCGGATTACGATCCATATTTGATCTCCAAAAAAGAAAGAAAAACAAAGGGGGGCGTTTTCTTCCTGAAAAGGAACTTCTCCAGATTAATGAATTTATAGGAATGAAATGCGTTGCTTAAATACCTGAGAAGTGTTATAACAGAAGATGGAAAGTGCGACACAGAGATCCGAAGGCGAATTAGCATGGCGAATGAAGCATTCCAGAAGTTGGTATTAAGAAACAGGACAATTTCATTAGAAACAAAGACGAGAGTACTGGATTGCTGTGTGTTGTCAGTTCTTCAATATGGCAGTGAATACTGGACAATATCATAAAAGATGAAGGAAAAACTTGAAGCAACTGAAATGTGGTTCTACAGAAGGATGCTGCGAATATCATGGATCGAACCTGTGAGCAATGATGAGGTTTTGGAAAGGATGGAAACGAAACGGAAATTAATACTGAGCATCAGGAAGAGACAGCTGAAGTTCCTGGGGCATGCAATGAGGAAAGAGGGCTAGGAGAAGCTGATACTAACAGGCCAGATAGAGGGAAAATGAGACAGGGGAAAGCAACGGATAACATATTTGAAGGACCTAATCAGGTGGATGATAGAACGAGGGTTGCATGGTGTGACAGGAGAAGGCGTGCTCAGAGCCACCAGGGATAGGGAGACGTGGAAGGCCATGATCGCCTACGTCCTGAAGGGATAGGGCACATAGAAGAGCCACCATTGATAAAGTCATTTCTGTTCCTCTTCAATCTGTGTCTCATTTCTTTCTCTCTCTCTCTCTCTCTGTTTTATATATAGGTAAGATCTGTTTCTCTCTCTCTCTCTCTCTTTCTGTTTATATATACATAAGATCTGTTTCTCTCTCCTTCTCTCTCTCTCTGTTTATATATAGGTAAGATCTGTTTCTCTCTCTCTGTTTATATATAGGTAAGATCTGTTTCTCTCTCTCTGTTTATATATAGGTAAGATCAGCCGGTTACTCTACCATGTTTCGACCTGTGTTCAGTATATACCTAAGTGATATTTAACCTGTTTGTTTTGGTATTAATGCAGCCATAAATTTAAATTAAATTTTCTAATAATTAATCTAAAATTAGAATTCCTTTAAACAGTTGCTTTATCCCTTCTTATTAGCAATATAATTATATATTATATTATATTATATATTATATTAATATTATATTATATTATATTATATTATATTATATTATATATTATATTAATATTATATTAATATTATATTATATAATAACTGCCTGTTATAAATCCATTTTCATTGTTGGTTTAATTTTTAACATGAGGTATTTAACCAATTTATTTTGATATTAACATTATTCGTGACCCTTTAACAGTGGCCTTGTAAGGTCGTTATTTTGTCTGAGCTAGTTCATTCTTATATATATATATATATATATATATATATATATATATATATATTCCTTTGACCTTTTTTATTTTTCCCGACACTCACTTCCGTTTTTACACAAACAAATAAATTTCTTTTCACATAATGTTTTGTTCTCGCTGATGGGGGTTAAATTCACTCGCCGAATTGTCATCCGATTTTTGAAAATTTGATAATACAGATTTTATATATATATATATATATATATATATATATATATATATATATATATACTTATCGGGGGTACCGCGACACAAAACCTAGCTAAGAACACTCGCAGACGCTTAAAGTACAACTGTGTAAATTTTTAAGAAAATCGGTTCAGCCGTTTGGGAATCTATAGGTAACGGATACACACACACACAGAAAAAGTTCCATTTATAAATAAGTTTCTATCTATCTATCTATCTATCTATCTATCTTTGTCTGCTCAATATCTATCTAGATAAACAGAGAGAGAGAGAGAGAGAGAGAGAGAGAGTACAAACATAGAAATCAACACTGTATTTTGACTTTCAGTTTTACGCCTCAGTGCAATCTTCTTTCCTATTCACCCACTAAATTTAAATCGTGAAACGCCCAATTCCAATTATTCAGTTCTCTCCCTCTATAAATATAGGAAATTGAAAATTTCAAGCAATATATATATATATATATATATATATATATATATATATATATATATATATTACCCTCGTGTATGCCTTTAAAATAAGTTCCCTGAAGAAAAGATGTCAGAAAGCCTTTTATTAATGGGACAGGAAAACTGAAAACAATTATTTTTTCGTTTATGTGCCCTGTCTGGGAAACATTCTTGTTACCTTTATTTTAGAAAATAAAAAGAATAATTAATAACAGCTTTTTTTTTTTTTCATTTATCATTCAATTCTGAAATTCTAAGTTCTTCAGAAGTCCTTTTTTGTGAGTGTGTCTAAATTAAAAAATGCATATTTTATGAGGAGATTAGTAGTTTCTTCTTAGAGAATGCCATTGTTTCATTTAATTCTAGAGAACATGGCCAGCGTGCTGTGTATTGAAAGTAAAAACGACATCCTTTTTTTTTGTTGACAATTTTCAATTAATAAAAATTAAAAATGACATCATGAAAATGTAGATTTCATAGCGGGGAAATATGATAAATGGAAGTAACTTTTTTCTTTTATATAGCGATTGAACTGTAGTTTTGTTAGTATCTCTTTTAAGGGAATTTGATATCTTAGGGAAGAACTTGTTTCTGTTTTACAATTAGTAACAAATTTTTTGGCTGGTCACCACTTGATGCACGGAGACGTGATGACCAATCCTTTGTAAAATGCAAACTTTTTTTTATACTGCTCTATATAATTTTCAATACATTGAATTAATTTAATTAGCCACATAAGTCCTCACTTAGTCTTTTTGGAAAGACATCTCTAACTATCCTCATCTCATAACTTCCAAAATGATTTTTATGACTGGAGGAAAATTCGGATAACCGCCATAGGGTCCCGGTAATTTGACACTATTTTAAATTTTCTTATTCATCAGTATTTAAAAAAAAAACCAAGGGAGAGCTCAAAATATGAGACCAGTTAAAAATATATAAGGAATTAATTTAATACCGTTTTTTTTTTTTTTTAGTAAGGGGGTGTGGCTAATAAATTTCTTTCGTTATCTGATTTTAAAAACTGATAAAAAAATAAAATAAATCATTTATTTTATATTTTTTTCTTTTTCAAAATTAACTGGTCGTATAGAATTTGAAATTTTATGTATCCTTAGCCTTGCTTATTTTTTTTTTTACGTTCATTTAGTCTAGAGTGAAAAAAAAACTGAATTGGGATGATTCGTTTAATTTCTCAAGGAAAGACACCCATCTTTACTTTATGCAAACACATTTTTCTGTGTTTTCTTCATTCAAATTTAGGACCATATTGTAATGTAAATGTACTCCTTTTAAGTTTTAATGATTAAAAATAGAGTACGGTTTTCTCTTTTCCAATCTTTTCTCTCTTTTCTTTCTCTCTTTTCTTTTTCTTTTTTTTCTCAATTGGAGTAGATAGAAACTATCGCCCGGTTCTCACTCCACCCACATCTATTGAACAGGTGAAGAGGCTCACCCCTTGTTTCCTGTTTAGGATGTGGTTTCCGGCTTTCTCTTTTCCAATCTTTTTACCCTTACGTAGCCCCCTGCGCATCAGTGGCGTTACCACCTTGCTTGGGGTGATATGATTAAAAAAAAAAAAAAATACACACACGTTTCGCTTCCCTTTACTTTTTACTTAACCTTTTAAAAATGTGTTCTTTTCGTTCCTCTCGTCTTACTTTCGTTTATCGTTTCGACTTGGCTTTTTTCTGTTCTGATTAACTCTACTGCAGTGGTTCTCAAACTCTTTCAGGATTTTTTGCATGGCGGTCTCTTTACAATATTTTAGATGGCTCTCGGGCCCTTTTATATTAACCACAGTTAACATATAGGCAACTGAAAGAAAACGTTTTTGGCGAACAAATATTTATTTAAAAAATAACGACTCAAAAGATATTTATTTAAAAAATGGCAACCAATTTCTACTAAAACCAAAAATTTCGAAAATCAATTATTCATTGCGAAAATGGCAACCTTAAACATCAAAAGTACAGTCAAGCAGTTCAAATATTGTGTGGTGGAACTGGAAATAATTCAAATTCCATTCAAAATTGAAAAAAAAACAAAAAAACAACAACAACAAAACATAAGTCCCACTACTACTACTACTACAGTGTAACCCGGATATGAGAGATATCGAGACCTGACTTCTCTTATATCCAGGTTTGGTCTATTTACATTATACATTATTACAGGCCCTAATTTGGAACCAGAGAAAATCTATCTTATATCCGAGTTTCTCTTATATAAGGGTTTCTTATATCCGGGTTATACTGTAGTACTAAAGTAAAATAAGTTTTTATTTAATTTATTAGAAAATTTTAAAACTGGAAAAAAAACCTGAAAGAAACTTTTGTCAAAACGATTCCCTTTGAAATAGGTTTGCTATTTTTTTTTTAATTTGTCAAAATTGATTAGTATATTTTAAATTTCAAAAATTTAGCAAAAATTTTATCACCAATAAGCTATTTTAAGTAAACATAATGTGTCTTTTTACCGTAAATAAATTGGTGGCTATTAAGTAAGTCAGAACGGATATCACAAGTACAAAAAGTTTAGGCCAAAATAGAACTAAGTAAGGTAACTCAGCAAATAAGAATAATCCCTACAAAAGGGGGTAAATAAATGAGAGTTGGAGACGAAAAGATATAATCTCCTTTTCCAACAACAACACCGCCATTATGACTTGGTAACAATCACAATTTCGGCTCGGAATTCCAGCTGAATTCATCGCATTCACTTACGCGCAAACACCCTTGGGAAAGGTATTAATCCGTCTCTTCCCTCCAGTTATGGGTTAAATAACAGGACAGATTGGGTTCTATAGCCTTGGTTGGCAACCAGTCTACCGCAGAAAGCAATGGCAACCTACTGCTGAATAATCTTCTGCCTAGTCATGTTTCTTTCGAGACATGATCGCCCAAGAGTGTATTACATTTGGCACTTAACTGACTGACTGAACAATCACAAAGAGCCAATAATTTAAACTGAGTGGCCTCTTCGTGGCCCCCTCGAAACCCCTTCCATATCATCTAGGGGATCGCGGACCCCAGTTTGAGAAATGCTGCTCTACTGTATGGTAGGTAGTCAGTCAGTCAGTCAATTAAGTGTTATACGTGATACAGCTTAGACGATCATGTTTCTTTTGTGACATGACTGACCAGGCAGAATATTTATCCCACAATAGCTTGCCATTACCAACGAAGGATAGAAAACCCAATCTATTCTACTATTTAACACATAGCTAGAGGGAGACAAGACGGATTAATACCTTTCTCAAGGTTATTTACGCGTAAATGAATGCAACGAATTCAACTAGAATTCGAACTTGGTTCTTCGATTTCTCGTTCCGAGCCCATATCTACTCCACCACAACGCACATAGATTTTATAATTTTAAGCGCAAGTCGCATTGGCATGGCCAAGGACACATCCCAAACTCTAACCACAGTATTGAAAAACAGGAAAATTTCGTTGGAAACAAAGACAAGGGTACTGGATTGTAATAGGATATCTGTCCTCTTATATGGCATCGTAGGCTAGAAAATCCCGTGAAAGATGGGGAGAGTTGAAGCACTAGAAACACTAGAAAGTTGTTGTCGGCAATGTCAGTTGGCATTTGCCTTTGCAACTGCGACACTGTCAGCACTCTGTCTTCGGGTAGAGGGCGCTCTCTGCTTCCGAGCAGAGAGCAATAACTCAGTCGTGGTTCCGCCGAAGGGTAGAACCACGACTGGGGAAAAATAGACAGACATTTTTTGGCCCGGCTATATGGCCGGGAATACCCACAATAAAATGACCATGTGTCACATCCAGCCTTGCGTGGGAAGGCGAGTAAATACTGGAGTATTATGGGATATCTATCCTCTTATATGGCATCGTAGGCTAGAAAATCCCGTGAAAGATGGAGAGACTTGAAGCAAGAGGACAGATATCCCATAATACTGGAGTATTATGGGATATCTGTCCTCCTATAGGCCAGCAAAGGGTGGGCAATCCCTTCAAAGATAAGGGAGAAACTTGAAGCCAAGAAAGAAAGAAAAGAGTACTGGTGTGCTATGAGATATTTATCTTCCCATCTGGCAACGAATGCTGGGCAATCCCTTTAAAGATAAAGGAGAAAAGTTGAAAGAAAGAAAAGAGTACTAGATATTTCGGATATTTGTCTTCCTGTATGGCAATGAATGCTGGGCAATATCATCAAAGTTGAAGGAGAGACTTGAAGCTGCCGAAATGTGGTCCTACACAAGGATGCTGACGATATCATGGATCAGATATGTTTGAAACGACAAGGTCTTGGAGAGAATGGAAACGAAAAGTAAGCTTTTTGTTTATAATCGTATCGCCCCAAGCAAGGCAGTTTACTGCTACTGTTTTGCAGGGGCTTACATTGGAGATAAGTTATGAGAAAAAGTGACAGGTTATAGGGCGTGTCAGCAAGTGGGTAAGAGAAGGGTGACACTACTTATGAGAGTGGAGTGGACGGTGAAAGGAGCACGAGAAAGAGGATGCAAGTTAGTGAGATAGGAGATGACTATTGACTTTACATTTGAATTCTTGGAGATTGTAGCTGTCGGGGAAGCAAGTAAACGAAAGAGAATTCCACAGGCAGGAAGTGCGTGAAAAGAAGCTTTAAGAGTAGAAATTGCGGTTACATTTTATCGGTTTCACAGTAAAAGGGTTGGACCTAGTTGCTAATCTTGTGGCTCGAGTAAATTCATGTATGGGGTCACCAGTAAGCTAAGTTCATCGGAACAGAAGCCCTGAAAGTATTTTACTTTTCTCGCGCTTCCCGCCTGTGGAATTCCCTTCCGTTTACCTGCTTCCCCGACAGCTACAATCTTCAAGAATATAAATGTAAAGTCAATAGCCATCTCCTAACTCACTAACCTGTATTCTCTCTCTCGTGCACCTTTCTTCGTCCACTCCACCCTCAGTATCTTAACCCTTCTCTTACCCATTTCCTGGCACCCCTCGTAACCTGCCACCCTTTCTCATAACTTTTCTCCTATGTAACCTCCTGCGCAGCAGTGGCAATAGACTGCCTTGCCTGGGGCGATATGATTATAAAAAAAAAAATAGTTTCTTCTCTGGCACTTCCTGTTTGTGGAACTCTCTTCCGCTTCTTTTTTTGCAGTCAAGTTTGAATTTTGAAAAATTTGAATGTAATGTCAATCGTTATCTATTGTCTTTTGAATGTCTCTTCTTTTATTGTTTTCGATCCTGAATAATGTATTTTTCAACACTCGGTAACTTTTAGCGTCTTAGTGGCTTTATTGCCTTATTTGGAGTCGAATGATTAAAAAATCATTATTTTTGTTCTTCCTATTTTCATTTTTTTCTGTCATTCATGTTTGTTTTTCCGTCTCTTCCTCACTGTTTATTTTTCATAGACTAATTCTTTTTTCTTTCATTCTCTTTCTTTCTTATATCAATAATTTCCTTTTTTTTTAGTCTTTCTGATTAATAATTATTTAACCGTTTAACTTAACTTTACCTTCCGTCTCTTTCCCCCTTTGAATCGTTTTCGCCTTTTCAGACTCTTTCTAACTCACTCCTTATTTCTCTTCGACTAACTCTTTTTTCTCTACTTTACCTTCCTCCTCTTTCCCTTTCTTTCTTTCTTTCTTTCTTTCTTTCTTTCTTTCTTTCTTTCTTTCACAGTCCGTTCATCTCTGTCTGTCTATATCTATTTATCTATTTCAAACTGTTCTAAATCAATTCATTTCCTGGCCCTAATACCAGTTCCAAAACCGGGCTCCCAACAATAACTCTCTTCTGTTCACTAGTCTATTTACTCCTGCTTCACGCACCTCACGGAGCGCCGGTATCAACACATATTTACCCCATTATGATACAGGACTGTTCTTCATCCCGATAAAAAAATCAAGATGGAGTCACTTACCCCAGCAATCTAGCCAGCCACCTCTGGAGACCTTATGCCAATTGAAAGGGGTGATGTAGAGGAAGCACTGGGATGCGAAGCTGTGCTTGGTGGGGCGTAAGGGAAATCAAGGTTTGAGCCTCAGTATCCGAGGGGAAAACCCTCCTCCGCCAACCTTGCTTTATTCTTGCTTACAAATAGTTGAGGATCTGTTCTTTATTACTTATAATTTGTTTTAAACGATATGGGGAGGGGGGAGCGTTAGAGAAGGGAAGTAAAGAAAGATTAAATAGAAAAAAGCCATCTATATTCGTGTATAAGTCGATCTTGATTCGAAACTAAAATAATCTTTACAGTGACTACTGTATAAGTTGGGATGTGCGTTGTGGTGCAGTGGATATTGGGGTGCCGAGTTCGAATTCCGGTTGATTTCATTGCATTCACTTACGCACGAATACCCTTGGGAAAGGTATTAATCCGTCTCTTCCCTTCAGATATAGGTCATATAACAGGACAGATTGGGTTCTATAGCCTTGGTCGGCAACCAGTCTACCGCAGAAATAATGGCAACTTATTGCGGGTTAATCTTCTGCCCAATCAGTCATGCCTCTTTCGAGACATGATCGCCCAAAGCGTGTATCACGTATAGTACTTTAACTGACTGAATACAAATATCCGAACGAATTGTCATAGGTAGCCTAGCAATCCCATCTCATTTTGATGAACTTTATTTTTACCAAGTCATTAGTAGTTCAATTTTTTTTCTGTTTTCGTTTTTGCTTTTTTTTTAAATAACCAGGAAACATTTGAATAACAATCTAAACTTATTTATAAATGGAACTCTGTGTGTGTATGTGTTTATGTGTATGTGTCTGTTACCTATAGACTCCGAAACGGCTGAACCGATTTCCTTGAAAATTTACACAGTTGTTCTATAAGCGTCTGCGAGTGTTCTTCGCAAGGTTTTGTGCTGAGGTATCCCAGATAAATATCGAAAACTGATAATCAAAAAAATCGGGTTATAGAAGGAGTGGTCTGATTTTAATCAAATTTGATACATTCATAGACAAAGACATAAGAAACGATATTCAGAAGTTTCAAGCTTGCAGTTTTTACAATAGTGCAGAAAATAGATTATATATATATATATATATATATATATATATATATATAGGCAAGATGTTTGCGTGTGTGTCTGTTTATCTGCCTGTATGTCCTTTATACAAATCCACAATTTTTATCCGATTCTCACCAAACTTCACACAAATATGCTTTAGGATTCTGGTCAGGTCATGAGCGACTTATTTTTTCCAATTTCTCCCCGGTTTTGATTTAACTGGAAACAACTGTTGCTTTTTAGTCTTTCGTGCCAACGTCCAAAGAGTCTGGTCTCCAGGACCATGGATTAGTTTTAAAGCTTTCATTACACCCGAGCAACACCGGGCTATACTGCTAGTTCAGTTATATTTAAACTAACCCTACGATACAAACTGCCTGAAAAATCCTAATAACATTTGTTGTTTGCAAACAAAAACATACAGTTAGATTTTGATTCGTTGAGGCATTCCAAAAACTAAGCTGAGAGACAGGATAATTTCGCTTGAATCAAAGAAAAGAGTACTGGAATGTTACGTGATATCTGTCCTCTGGTGTAGCACGGTGTGGACAATCTCCTCAAAGATGAACAGACTCGAAGCGATTGAAATGTGGTTCTACAAATAAATGCTGAAAGTACAATGGACTGAACATGTGAGCAAAGACGAGGCTTTAGACAAAATGGAAACAAAAAGGACACTTATACTTAACATCAGGAAGAACAGGTGAAGTTTCTGGAACACGTAATGAGAAAGGAAGACTTTTTTTTCTTTTAATCGTATCACCCCGAGCAAGGCGGTAAAGCCACTGATGTGCAGGGGGCTACTTAATAGTGAAAAGATTGGAAAAGAGAAAGCCGGAAACCAAATCCTAAACAGGGAACAAGGGATGAGCCTCTTAACCTGTCCAATAGACGTGGGTGGAGTGTGAACCGGGCGATAGATCTATCTACTCCAATTGAAAAAAAAACAACAAAAAAACAAAGTGAGAATCTGATACTTACAGGGCGAATTTCGATTAAAACAGCGAGTTACATACTCGATGAACATGAGTATATGTATGGCAGAGCAGGGTTTGGGAGATATAACAAAACAAGATTTATTAAGAGCTATGAAGAAGAGGAGAATGTGGAGGGTCATGATCACATACGTTCTGAATGGACACGGCACATAAAAGTTGGTTGGTTGTTTTGTTTCTATGGCATATCAACTTCGGCGGGTCATTTATTGTCAACTAAATTTTATTTATTGCTGGTAATACCTTTTTCTTTCAACAATTTATTGTTGTTTTTTGTCTAGTAATACTTTTTTCTTTTCGAGTATCAAGATTCATTGGAAATTTTGTTTTTAAGGGCAGGGTCCCCAAGTCCTACCCTGTTATTTAATTCATAACTGGAGGGAAGGGATGGATTAATACCTTTCCCAAGGGTACCAGTGCTTAAGTGAATGCAGGGTATTCAACTGGAATTCGAACTCTGCTCACCGATTTCTCTTTCCGAGCCGATATCCACTGTACCACAACGCACATTCGTCACTAAATGCTTACAGCACCTTGTATTCCCAAGCGGTCACCCATCTAAGTACTGACCAGGCTCAACGTTGCTTAACTTCGGTGATCGAGCGAGAACCGGTGTATTCAACGTGATATGGCCGTAAGCCAGCACCTAAAAGAAAGAACATACAGGTCAGAAGTATTGTTTGAGCAAAATCATTTTTTTTTCGGCTTTCGCTTTTCATGTTAGTTGGCAGGCCCGGTTCATAGTACCCCGAACCCTTCGGTGGTGGTGATTGGGAGGGACCCGTCAATGTTTGTCAACGGTTTTTTTTCTATCTGTATTTATTTGCGTTACAGATAAAACTAAGCATTACTATGAAAAAATGGAAAATTTCCACGAACTTAGACGTTATATTTGGGTCATCCCTCCCCACCAAAAGGCAATTTTTGGGGCTCATGCTAAGTCTCGAAAAAATTATATAAAATTCCCTATTTTTTATCCATAATGTTGAATGTGTTAAAATTCTTCAACTTTTGAACAAAAAAATCTCAAGTTGACGTTAAAAATTTCTGCAAAACCTTGTTGATTTTTTAAGATGAAATGATCTGTTATGACATGTCTCTAATTTGTCATAACAGATCATTCCCTCTTAAACAATAAATAGATCATTCCCTCTTAAATAATATATAAATCATCCCTTCTTAAATAATAAATAGATCATTTTCTTTTAATAATAAATAGATCATTCCCTCTTAATAATAAATAGATCATTCCACTTTAAATGATAAATCATTTCCTCTTAAATAAATAAAAAATAGATAATTTCCTCTTAATAATAAATAAATTAATCCCTCGTAATAATAAATAGATAATTTCCCTTTAATAATAAATAGATCATTTCCTCTTAATAATAAATAGATCATTCCCTCTAAATAATATATAAATCATTCCCTCTTAAATAATATATAAATCATCCCCTCTTAAATAATAAATAGATCATTTCATCATAATAATAAATAGATCATTCCCTCTTAATAATAAATCATTTCCTCTGAAATAATAAATAAATCATCTCCTCTTAAATAAATAAAAAATAGATAATTTCTTTTTAATAATAAATAATTCCCTCGTAATAATAAATAGATCATTTCCTCTTAAATAATAAATAGATCATTTCCTTTTAATAATAAATAGATCATTCCCTTTTAAATGATAAATCATTTCCTCTTAAATAAATAAATAGATAATTTCCTCTTAATAATGAATAAATTATTCCCTCGTAATAATAAATAGATCATTTCCTCTTAAATAATAAATAGATAATTCCCTCTTAATAATAAATAAATTATTCTCTCGTAATAATAAATAGATAATTCCCTCTTAAATAATAAATAGATCATTCCCTCTTAATAATAAATAAATAATTCCCTCTTAAATAATAAATAGATCCTTCCCTCATAAATAAATAGCTGTGCCGAATATTCTCAACTCTCTCACGGGTATGCTGATAGCGTTGACAATTTGATTTATAGTCAATCACCTGACATCTATCACTCTGTAGTTAACGCGGTATATGTTTTCCTCGGTGGTGGCAGCTGCAGGACGTCCAGACTTGGGGTCATTTTCATGACTCTTCCTTTCCCTCCTAAATTCAGCTGCCCACATTTGCATTGTTAATAAATCTAGAGCGTCATCCCCTAATGTAACAACCATGACAGCATAAATGTCCTTAGGGGCTAAACCCCTTTTTGCAGGTACTTGATAAACACTACGACGCCATATTTTGTTCCTACTACATATATTTGAAGTTTTCTTTAAACAGTCAGATGAGTTTTATGTCTCGGAGCATCGTCCTCATGAAACAAAACTTCTTTCGCCAGTTTTCCTGAGTGTTTGGTTTTAATAGCCTTTCTCAAATGTCACAGCAAGTTTGCATAATACTCGCCATTAATGGTGCCGCTCTTTTGAAGATGGTCAAAATGGAGAACATATTTTCATTCATTAATTTTCCTGAGTGTTTGGTTTTAATAGCGTTTCTTAATTGCCACAGCAAGTTTGCATAATGCTCGCCATTAATGGTGCCGTTCTTTTGAAGATGGTCAAAATGGAGAACATATTTTCATTCATTAGTTTTCCTGAGCGTTTGGTTTTAATAGCGTTTCTTAATTGCCACAGCAAGTTTGCATAATGCTCGCCATTAATGATGTCGCTCTTTTGAAGATGGTCAAAATGGAGAACATATTTTCATTCATTAGTTTTCCTGAGCGTTTGGTTTTAATAGCGTTTCTTAATTGCCACAGCAAGTTTGCATAATGCTCGCCATTAATGGTGCCGCTCTTTTGAAGATGGTCAAAATGGACAATATTTTTTCATTCACCAATTTTTTCTGAGTGTTTTCTTTTAATAGCCTTTCTTAATTGCCACAGCATCTTAGCACGCTATAGTTTGTGCTCTCGAAATGATTGTTCGAATCTGCTAATAATTGCTTCTGTAGCCAATTCATCTAGCAATTTCTTTTCAGTGGATAGCAACTTGTGCGATTTCAAATTTTCTTCAAGCAGCGAAGTTTTTCTTTCTATGATATTTAGATTTGAAAATGTTCTCTCTTATTGAGCGTCAGTAACTGACAGCGTGCAGACGATTTTACGAAGTTCTGATTTTTTTTATTACTAAAACAAATGTCTATATTTGTTTCTTTGTAGCATTTTATTTGATGGGGAAGCATTCAATCAGAGGCCCATTTGCCATCGGGCAAGCCGATCCACTGGTCATTTCGCCACTTATACGGAATAATATTGTTTCTGATATATCAAGCAATTGGGTAAATATATCCGGTTGTACCATAAGAAAGATCCGCAGTAAATACGTTCTCAAGGTTAAGATCAGAAATCATCGCAAGGCATGAGTGGAATTATCCTGTGCTGCCTTGAAAAAAAAAAGAAGCTTTTCGAGACTCAGTTTTATGTCTGCCACTATGAAAGTCGGCTCTCTGTGCATGGCCCGGAAGTTTTTCCCGCCTGATTCTATCCTGCACATAAACAAATCTACCATCCGCCCATGTATTGAATACTGCTGCCATATCTGGTCGGGTGCCCCTGCTACTCTCCTTGGGATTCTTGACAAAATACAAAGGAGAATCTGTAACGTGGTTGATACTGACTTGGCAGACCGGCTGCAACCACTCTCTCACCGGCGTGATGTGGCTTCTCTGTGCCTCTTCTACAAGTACTTTCATGGCTTCTGCTCCGATGAACTCAGATCACTGGTGCCGCCTAAGCACGAATTTGCACGAGATACTAAATTAGCAACTAGGTCCCACCCTTTTACAGTTAAACAGATAAGATGTAACCGTAATTTCTACTCCAACAACTTCTTTTCTCGCGCTTCCCGCCTGTGGAATTCCCTTCCACAAGTCTGCTTTCCCGACAACTACAATCTCCAGATGTTTAAATATAGGGTCAATAGATACCTCCTATCACACTAACTCCCAATTATTCTCAGAACACTCTCATCTACCCAACCCTCACTCTCGGTATCCTTACCCGCCTATCACCCACCCTCTGACATTTCCTATATTTAACCATCCTTCCTCCATTCTATGTAGCCCCCTGCGCAGTAGTGGCAGTGAAATGCCTTGCTCGGGGTGAAACGCTTATAAAAAAAAAAGAATGTATTGACTAGCAGTATAGCCCGGCGTTGTTCGGGTGTAATGAAAGCTTTAAAACTAATCCATGGTCCTGGAGCTCAGACTCTTTGGACATTGGCACGAAAGACTAAAAAGCAATAGTTGTTTCCAGTTAAAGCGAAACCGTAAACTGAAAGAAAAATGAATGGATGTAAGTTAAATTTTGATTTCTTTGTATCGATATCAAATAAGTTTTTTTCGTCGTAAACTGAATTTTGAAGACTAAATAAGTCCTCTGAGTAAATGGTATCATGGCTGAGACTAAGAACTAGAATTATACCTACTTAGAGCCAAACCCGAAGCAAAAACTAAAATAAAAGGGCTGAAAAACTGATTTTGATCAGGCCCTGTAGGATATCGATTTCCAATATCGGAGTCAAATAAGTCATCCAAGGATAAACTAACCTAAGTAAGTTAATGAAAACTTATCGTACCCATTGGGAATAACATTGGAGGAAATGAGCCATATTGATGGCTGAATATCGGTTTTTGATCAGATTCGATAGAATATCGGGGGTATCGATTTCCGATGTCGGGGAAAATGAGTCGTCTGAGAAGATCTACTAATGTTTAAGTCTAAAAACTATAATTTTACCAAGTTAGAGCAGATTCTGTAGCAAGAACCATGATAAAAGGGCTGAAATCCTGATCTTGATCAGACCTGATTAGATATCGGGGTATCGAGTTCCAATATCGGAGAGAAATTGGAAAAAAATAAGTTACCCATGACCTGACCAGAAGCCTAAAAAATATTTGTGTGAAGTTTGGTGAGAATTGGATAAAAATTGTGGATTTGTATGAAGGACATACAGACAGATAAACAGACACACACACACAAACATCTTGCCTTATATATATATATATATATATATAATCGATTTTCTGCACTATTGTAAGAACTGCAACCTTGAAACTTTTGAATATCGTTTCTTATGTCTTTGTCTATGAGTGTATCAAATTTGATTAAAATCGGACCACTCCTTCTATAACCCGATATTATCGATTTTCGATATTTATCTGGGGTACCTCGACACAAAACCTAGCTAAGACCACTCGCAGATGCTTATAGTACAACTGTGTAAATTTTCAAGAAAATCGGTTCAGCCGTTTCGGAGTCTATAGGTAACGGACACACACAGACACACACACAGACAAAATTCCATTTATAAATAAGTTTAGATGCAACAAAAGGTGATTTGGTCGGAATCGGGTACAGCGAGTGGATGTGCGTTGTGGTGCAAAAGATGTCGGCTTTGAACGAGAAATGTGAGAGACGAGTTCGAATTCCAACTGAATTCGTTGTATTCACTTACTCGCAAATACCCTTGGGAAAGATATTAATACGTTGCTTCTCCCTCTATCTATGAGTTAAATAGCAGAATAAATTGGGTTCTATAGCCTTGGTTAGCAACCAGTTTATCACAGAAGGTAATGGCAACCTACTGCTGAAGAATCTTCTACCCAGTCAGTCATGTCTCTTTCGAGACATGATCGTCCAAGTGCTTATCACGTATAGCGCTTAACTGGCTGACTGAGTGTTGAGGAAAAGAGAAGAAACCATGAATCATAAGAGCACAATGCCCGACAGTAAAACATGGGGTGGCAAACATATTCTTCGAGTGTGACTTGGCGTACATGAAACGGAGTGTTTCTTTAAAATCTTCTCTCGTGTAACTTTCTTCTTGTACGTTGATAATTGATATTCAAATCAATGTAAAAACAAAAAAAAAATCACAGTCTGGGGAGAATTTGGAATCAAACATGTGGCTATCCGTTGAAAACAAATTGTTAGATGAATTTGATGCAGAAGCAATTATTGGCAGACTTGAGCAATCATCTAGTGCAGTGGTCGCCAATTGGTGACCCATGGACCACTGGTGGTCCGTACAAAATTTTTGTTGGTTCGTAGAAAAATTGGGACATTATTTCAATTTTTATGAAGCAACAACATATTTGATGAGAAAAGATATTTTTATTTGTCACAGTAATTAAAACTCGGTACCGGTTTCAGCTTAAAATAAAACGCAGCTCCCCATCTTGAAATGATGTCATTGGTGCCAAAAATCCACAAACTGATTTCAAACAAACAGAAACAAATATCTCACTAAAAATGTGTAACACTTGAAAAAAATTCAAATTTTCAATTTGTTTTATTTATTTAGATAATTACGGTATAACTTTGTTACCTTTAATGGATGCATTTTATATTAATAAACTAAAAGTTTTCCGATCATTATAATGTATTTACCTATTTTTTTTTTTTCTAATTTAGAATTATACATTTACTGGTCCATGAAGTTTAGAAAGTTTACCAATCGCACATATATATATATATATATATATATATATATATATATATATATATAAATTACGGTTTGTACCCACAGAAATTACTAATGGCTTTTAAAAGAATAGACGTCATATTGTTTAAACCCGAGGAACCTTTCAGCCAACTCTTATCAAATGTCCTTGTTGGTTTTAATTTTAAGGGAACTAAGGAAAAGGACAAGGCAAAATAAATTACTTACAATGCTGGGAGATGATGGAACTCGTTTAAAAATAAACGTGTTCCATCATCTCCCAGATTGGTAAATTGTCGCAATTATTTTATTATTTCAAAGCAAAAGGCTATTATGCTAAATATAAAATTAATTTTGTAACACGTATTTTTTTTCTTATTAAAGCATTTGTTGAGTAAATTAAATAAAATTAATTTAATTAAATTGTTTATTTTTTGTCAATATGCCTCATAAAAGATAAAATAGTTCTTGTCCTAATACTTTTGCACTGCACTGTATATATATATATATATATATATATATATATATATATATATATATATAAATACACACACACTAAGTGCGATTCGTAAATTGTCGCAATTATTTTTAAAGAAAAATGCTATTATACTAAATATTAAATTTATTTTGTAACAAGTATTTTTTTCTTATTAAAGCATTTGTTGAGAAAATTAAATAAAATTTAATTAAATTGTTTATTTTTTGTCAATATGCCTCATAAAAGATAAAATAGTTCTTGTCCTAATACTTTTGCACTGTACTGTATATAGCAACAGTACTCCATTTTCGGCCTGATCTGGCTCTTGTAAATGCAG